>KV012855.1:321677-367761 GCA_001598015.1 Dorcoceras hygrometricum
CTGCATCTTTTCTTCCAGTCAGAATTGTTGTTTGATTTCGAGGACGAAATCATTTTTAGTGGGGGAGAAATGTGAGACCTGGATTTTATGGAAGATTAATGTTAGATTAATCGGTTTTAGCAATTCTGGAAGTTTTCTTATTTTTGAGATTTTTGGGTGAAAGCTGGTTTCGTGGTGAAAGCTGGTCGATTTGGTGAAAACCAGTCGCAGCGTGTATTAGCAATGCGGGAGATCAAACGCCGTCGTTTTGGCGTGAGTGACCAGTCGTTGGCAAAGTCTGCCAGCAGATAGTATTTTAGGCGTTGTGTAGGATCTGCCAGCAGCAACGCTTACGTGTATTCAGCAGAGAGCGCTAAGGATTTCAAAATGGTGACGTTTTGTGAAGCATCGACTGGGTGATATCTGTTAGCAGCAAGCTCCTGTAGCGAAGAGCAATACGCCGTCGTTTAGATTAGTGGAGGCGACGTCGTTTTGGTTAGCGCTAAGAAATCAGCAGCTGGTATGTTTGCCCCTAGTAGCGATCAGTCGTTGCTTGTGTTAGTTCAACAGATTTGCTGAAGTGGTTAAGCGACGCCGTTTAGATTAGTTGAAACGTTGAGTTTTGATGTCGCGTTTGGTACCAGCCGCAAAGATATGTTGCTTTGTTGAGAATCCAGTCGCTGGTTTTAGTTAACCAGCTGTTGACAGATAGGATGACGTAAGCTGTGCGACATCGTTTAGTTAAGTCGATGCGACACCGTTTTGCTAGCGTTGTTTAAGAGATTCAGCAGTTGGTTTGCTTTGCATCTGCTGGTTGCATATAGCGAGTATCGACTGGTTTTTTCGGTGGGATCTACTATCAACAGTTGAGAGTATTTATATAAGAATACTTGGCCTTCTATTGGATTCCCATACTTAGCGAAATATTCTCTCGATTGTCGACCTCTGTTTCTCGAACCCTAGTACTGTTCATCCTTTATTTTATCCGATGATTCCCGTCGTTTCCGATCGTTGTTTTAGGCGTTTGAGGTAGCGTTGGACTCCTCTCGAGAAGCTCTTCCATCCTATACCATTCTTGGAGGCTGTTGTTGGCTAGAGCGAGATCGCGAAGTTGCTGTCTTCGGCCGTGTGTTGCGTCGTTGAGGTAGAACTTCGAATTGTTGTTGAGATCTTAGTCTTAGCATTTATTTAAGCTTCCTGTTAGTGGTATTGTTGGAATCAGTTGCTGGTTTTAGTTGTAACTCCTAGCCGTGGGTTTTGTGCTTGTGACCCGTGAGATTTATGCTTGTACGTTGTGTGTTCAGCAGGTTCCTAACCAGATCAGTCGGGCTCCTTGTTGTGGTAGTTATTGCACAGAATTGAGGTACGGATCTTGAGCTTGTAATTCAGCGTGGAACCTGGCTTGGATAAATTGCGAGATGGCTGCGTTTGGATTGCCGTGCGGTGTTGTTGCTCTGTGTGAGAGCTGTGTATTCTTACCATGTGTAATTGTTGTGTTGCATATGGTTATATGTTTGTTGTTTCAGCATGTTGCATACACGCATTTCATTCAGCTATTGCAGCCTTTGTTCGTTGTTGTTGCTCTGTTTTCTTACCAGGATGTGAGGGCGAGTGGTGATTCCGCACTCTCATTTTCCCCCATGCGCCGAGTGGCTAGATACCACAGTTCATAGGTTGGGTTGTTGATGCATCTGGTAAGGGTGGGCGAGTAGGGGTGAGTGGGTAGCACCCACATGTCCTACACTCACCGTGGCCACATATTCCGTTGCAGATTTTAGTTGAGCTATGCATTGAGTTCTTTGGCTCCCTTTCTTGGTTGTAGCCTTCGGCTGTTGTCCCTGGTTGCATGCATAGCATCTGCATTTTATTCTTGCTGTTTACTGCTATGTTATAGTTGCTCTCCGTACTGGGGTTTGACCCCATGTCCCTCTGGGGCTTGGTTGTTTTCCTTGTTGTGTTGTTTTCAGGGAACCCAGGTTTTACAGCTGGTCGTGTTTTAATCCAGCTGGTGGTGCCCCAGGAGGTGGTTAGAGTATCCCAGTTGTGTATAGCATATTTATATGTATCGGTTGAGTTAGCCAGGGGGTTGCCCTGTGCTTCGTGGCTGTATCCAGTAGTTGGAGTCAGATACTCGTGGTTGTATGCTATACTGTTTTGTTATGGCTTGTAGCCATTTGTTGTTTTGTGGATTTTATAAACTGGGATATATTTTGAGTATTGCGTTATTTTAAATTATATTGTTTTAACTCTTCAGGCCAAAAGCGAAAATTTGACCCGCTTTTTAATATCTTCCGCATGTGTTTGTGTGTTTTTACTCTGTTATGAGCACAAGGCCTGACATTTTCTAAGATAGCTGTTCCCTTGACCTCGCTCACAAGAAAGCTGGTTAAGTATGAATGGACTCCAGAATGTCAAATCAGCTTTGACAAGTTGAAACAAGCGCTGATAGAAGCCCCTGTACTAACCATGCCATCCGATCAAGGAAAGTTTTTCATCTATACAGATGCGTCTAAAATGGGTCTAGGTGCTGTACTGATGCAGGATCGTAGAGTGATTTCTTATGCTTCCAGACAACTTAAGGATCATGAGAAGAATTATCCTACTCATGACTTAGAGCTTGCAACTGTAATATTTGCCCTTCAGATTTGGAGACATTATCTCTATTGGGAGAAGTGTGAAATATTTACTGATCATACGAGCCTAAAGTACTTATTCACCCAGAAAGAATTGAATATGAGGCAGAGAAGATGGCTAGAGCTGGTGAAGGATTACGATTGCACAATTAACTATCACCCAGGAAAAGCCAATGTGGTGGCAGATGCTTTGAGTAGGAAATCTGTTGGATTAGCTCAGCTCTTTGTTAAGAGACCATTGGCTTATGATATTGAGAAGTCTGGAATAGAAGTAGTGCCTAGTGGTAGTACTGTGGTTTTGGCAGATCTCTCTATACGGTCAAATCTGATAGATCAGATTCGTGAGTGACAACCAAGAGATGAGCAACTTCAGAAATGGGTTAACCAAGATAAAGTGAGAGGCAGCAACCTCTATTTTTCTGAAGAAGGAGTAATTAGATATTTGGGTAGGATATGGGTGCCCCAAGTAGTCACCTTAAGATCAGATTTGATGATAGAGGCCCATACAACCCCATATTCTGTACATCCGGGAGGTACTAAAATGTATAAGGACCTCCAGAAGTTGTATTGGTGGCCAGGAATGAAACGAGACATTGCTAGATTTGTCTCTGAGTGTTTGACTTGTCAATTGGTGAAAGCTGAACACCAAAGACCAGCAGGATTATTGAAGCCACTGCCTATTCCAGAATGGAAATGGGAGTGTATAGCGATGGATTTTGTAGTTGGTCTACCCAAGACTGTTCAAGGATATCTATTTGGGTTATAATAGACAGACTCACTAAGTCTGCTCACTTCTTACCAGTTAAGACAACCTACGATGTGAGTAGATATGCGGATTTGTATGTAAAGAAAATAGTGAGGCTGCATGGTGTTCCAGTTTCCATAGTATCGGATAGAGATCCGAAATTTACCTCAACTTTCTGAAAAAAGCTTGCATAGAGCTATGGGTACAAAGCTGACCTTTAGCACAACCTTTCACCACCAGACAGATGAACAATCTGAAAAGGTGATTCAGATTTTAGAAGATTTGCTTAGAGCTTGTATTATGGATTTTTCAGAAGGATGGGATTTAAAGCTACCATTGGTAGAATTTGCGTTCAATAACAGTTTTCAAGCATCTATCCAGATGGCTCCATATGAAGCTCTCTATGGCCGCAAATGTAGAACACCTCTCCACTGGGATGAAGTTGGTGAAAGAGCTGGCTTAGGACCAGATGTAATGGAACAAACAGCAGAAGCTGTTAGAAAGATAAGAGAACGAAAGAAAGCTGCTCAAAGTTGGCAGAAGAGTTACGCAGATAATAGGAGGAGAGAGCTGAATTTTGAAATCGGCGATCATGTATTTTTTAGAATTGCTCCAATGAAAGGTGTAACGCCCCAAAATCCATAGGACCATATATTTGAATCTTATTTATTTCAATGGTCAAAATGACAATTTAAATGTTCGCATAAGTTATTTTATGAAAGCTGATTTTACTAATTTCAGAAATGAGGTACGACGCAGCAAGTTCCAGCAGATGTCACTCCAAGCGCAATGCACGAGCAGATTTTAGAAACTTGTTTAAATGATCTTAAGGAGGACAAAATGATTTCTTTTAAAAAGGGTTTGGTAGATTTTCAAAATGAATATTGAGAGGGAAATTTTACTAAATTCATAAACTATAGGTAAAGTGTGTCATGCTTGATGATTACACCTTGTTTGCCACTAATCCCTCCCATATAAGTACCTGTTTTTGAAGGAAAAGTTTACTTTCATTTCCAAAGAAAACTTCTTTTGGGTTCTCTCAAATATTTGCAAAGAAGCTCGTTGTATTTTCTTGAGGAGGAAGAACTTTGCAGGAATTTCTTGAGGAGGAAGAACTTTGCAGGAATAAACTGTTGTCGTAAAGCTCAAGTTCAAAGGTAAGTAAAAGTTGATCCTTTGCTACACCATTTGAAGCATATATTGATTTTTCTCATTTTATGGATCTGCTTGCCCGTATGTTCAAGTTATGTTTAAAGTTCATGTTTTACGTATGTTCAAGAATGTTTAAAATAAAGAAAGATTGGGTTCAAAAGTTATGTTTTCTGCTACCAAAGTTTTCCAGAAAGTTTTGTTTAAGAGTACTGAGGAGTTCAGATTGAGTCACGTATTTTCATGAATGTTCTTGTTTCTGGTGAATGGTAACATTTGAACTAGACTCTATGTAATCGGTGATGCTAGTCGAATCAGAAATTAAGTCTGGTTTGATAAGCAGAACTGGTATCGTAGATGTCGTTCGTGATGTTGCAGCACCAAGTTCTTATTTCAGACTTTGCTTCTTATGTTAGCAATTGTATTTCATATTTAAATCAGCAGTTTTCAATTCATCTTTGTGTTTTCGCTACACATCAGATTTTGGTCAGATTTCATCGTATTAAATATCTCACTGCTGAGTCGCTTACGATTATTCATTGACATCTGAGTTGACCAACTTAGTTGCGTTGACATCTGAGTTGACCAAGTCGCAGTCGTTTTACTTCTAAACACTATTCTGTTGGGGATATCTGTTTTCACGTGAGCTTTACTATTCTATAATCAGACATCTGTTTCTTTTACAAACACTATTCCTGCGTTGACATCTGAGTTGACCAGCGACATCTGTTTCAATGTTAGCGATGTATTTCTCACAATTGAGATCTGTTTTGTTTCCATCTCAGTTTCCTTTAGAGAAATCTGTTTGTATTTCAGCGATCATTTTCCCAGTAGTCAAATCTGAAACTCAGTAAGTTTTAAAATAGAAAGCAAGTTTTAAAAGGAGCGAGCCCAGTGAGATTTTAAAGGAGATTTCAAAGAAGATTTCGAAGGAAAAGCAGTTTAAAGGAACTAAAGTTTATTTTAAGGATTTATGGCATAGATAA
Organism: Dorcoceras hygrometricum; assembly: GCA_001598015.1. NCBI lineage: Eukaryota > Viridiplantae > Streptophyta > Magnoliopsida > Lamiales > Gesneriaceae > Dorcoceras > Dorcoceras hygrometricum. Next base: position 327,170 of record KV012855.1, read on the forward strand.
CAGACGGTCATAAAGGAAGGGTGAGCAGTCGTCCAGATGTCGGTTGCCCCTTCATAATGAGCTATATGCTAGAACTGATATCAGAAGTCATTCGATCAAGTGCACATTGGACCTAAGGAGAGCTTCTAAGCCATAAATTCTAAAGTTCAAGAAAATAATGAAGGGATCTGGGTTATTGTCCCCGCATCCAAGCTTACGAAAGTTATGAAAGAAAGTTTAAAGAAAGTTTACGAAAGAATGCTTATGTTTAAATGAAGTTCCTTTAAACTCAGTTATGTAAATGTTCAGATGTGTGCCTGCCTTAAATGATTTTGTTATTACTCATATTTTACTTGCTGAGCCCCTAGGCTCATTAGCTTTTAAAATGGTGCAGGTGAGACAGTTAGGGGACAAGCGGAAGGTGGAAGCTGAGACAGCTGGGTAGTGAAGTGTTTATCTATGGAAAGCGTTTTTCGTGTCCTAGCTGTTGTTGTTTTTTATCTTCGACATCCGTATTAGATCAATTGCAACAATAGCAAATTCATATATAATTTAAAATGTTGTAATATCGCAATTGCAGTATATATATATGAAATCTGTTTTCTGCAAAATTTCAGTACTTGGCGCCGAACGTTTGTATGTCAGTTTTGTGTTTGTGTTTCGAAATTTTTCTAAGTTATAAGAAATACAGCTTATAACAAATTGCCATTTAGCCCTTATTTTATTTCCAAATTTTATTTCACCACAAATCCGTGACCCCGTGGGTTCGGGTTTCACAACATGGTATCAGAGCAATGTTACTGAGATAAACACATGCACTGTCAGTTGGATCAGATTTCATCGACCGTTTCTCCAAAGCTGTGAGTTTATTTTTCAGAGCATTGTCTTTAAATTTTAGCATGTTCTGATAATTATATATGGTGGATTACGGGCTATAGATTATAAGATGTCAGGAAGAGGAAGAAGTAGAAGAGGTATTCCCTTAGAAGAAACTAGCCCTGATAGTAATGCTAGTATCGTGCAACTCTTAAGACTGCTAGTAGAGCAAACCGGCAGAGGTAATGGCCAATATTCTAGAAGTATAGGACCAATCCATGATGATCCCCAATAAAAGTTCAGAAGACAGAAGCCAAAGGAGTTTGGTGGTACAACGGATCCTTTAGTTTCTGAAAGCTGGATCAAATCGATGGAGGTTATCTTTGAGTACCTCCAGATGCTAGATTTAGATAGGCCTAGGTGTGCTATCTACATGTTAAGAGATGACGCCATGATTTGGTGGGAAGGAGCTAAGCTGTCTGTGGATTTATTGAACCTTACTTGGACAGATTTCAACCAAGTATTCTTTGAGCAATACTTCACGGCAGACAAGAGGTCTGAATTGAAGAGGGAGTTTCTGACCCTGAAACAGATGAGCATGACCGTACAGGAGTATGTGCGGGCATTTGAAAGAGGGTTTTACTTTGTACCTTTGATAGGTAACGACCCAGAAGAGAAGTTAAGTCATTTTGTGGAAGGATTGAAGCCTATGTTCAAGATGAACGTTAGGCTATCTGTGCCTAAGACTTACAGAGAAGCAGTGGATAGAGCTCTGCGAATTTAAAGAGACTGGAAGGATGTTGATGAAGAAAGGCAGCAGAAGAGGCAAGCCTTTCAGCAGAAAGATCAGAGACCTTTCAAGAAGCAGAATTAGAATCAGCAGAGGCCTCAAGAGTAGAAACCTCTACCAATCCAACCCATTAGTGCAGTTCCAGCTAGCAGCAATAGACCGGTGTGTCCTAAGTGCCAAAAGATGCATCCTGGTCAATGCAGACTTGGACAGAATGTCTGCTACAGATGTGGGTTGCCAGGGCATATTTTCAAATATTACCCAAAGTCAAGGCAACTGGTGACCAGTAGAGCCTACGTGATGACCGCTGATCAAGCCAACCTAGAATCGATAGTAGTTACGGGTAAGATTATGCTTGATGGTTTGCCTTCATGTATTTGATAGATTCAGGAGCTACTCATTCCTTTATAGCAGCCAAGTTTGCTAAGAAGTTACCCATTAAGCCTGACCAAGTAGTTATAGGCTTTTGTGTAACAGTACCTTCGGGAGAAGAGTTAGTATCCAATGATTTGATCCGAGATTTAGAACTTGAACTTCAAGGTCATTTGATTACTGCTAATTTAATTGTGTTACCAATGCCTGAATTCGATATGATTTTGGGAGTAGACTGGCTGACTAAGTATGCAGTAGTGATAGACTTTAAGCTCCGAACAGTAGTGGTTAATCCACCCAGAGGAGATCCATTTAAGTTCGAAGCCAGTCATGTTTGGAGGATTCCCCGTATTATATCAGCTCTTAAGGCTCAACGCTGTTTAAGGAAAGGTGGGGTAGGATTTTTGGCTAGCTTGTCGTCCTTAGCAACGATTAGTAAGCCCCAACTTTCAGATGTTGAGGTGGTGAGCGAATTTCCTGAGGTTTTTCCAGAGGATATCCATGGATTACCACCAGACAGAGAACTGGAATTTTCGATTGATTTAGTTCCAGGAGCAGCTCCATTTTCTAGACCACCCTATCGTCTAGCTCCATCAGAGATGAAGGAACTAAAGGAATAGATACAAGATCTGTTAGATAAGGGATTTATTAGACCCAGTACGTCCCCTTGGGGTGCCCCTGTTCTTTTCGTGAAGAAAAATGATGGAAGTCTAAGGTTGTGTATAGACTATCGAGAGCTGAATAAGCTGAACATTAAGAATAAATATCCCCTAACTAGAATTGAGGATCTTTTTGACCATTTGAAAGGATCAGTAGTCTTTTTTAAGATTTATTTGAGGTCTGGTTACCACCAGTTAAAGATTAAGGATCAGATGTCTATAAGACAGCCTTCTGAACTCATTATGGTCACTATGAGTTCTTAGTAATGCCTTTTGGACTTACGAATGCTCCATCAGCTTTCATGGATTTAATGAATAGAATTTTCCAACCATTTCTGGACCAATTTGTAGTTGTGTTCATAGATGATATCTTAGTGTATTCTAAGACCAGATTTGAGCATGTCGATCATTTGAGGACTGTACTTCAAGTGTTGAAGGATAAGCAGCTGTTTGCTAAATTAAGCAAGTGTGACTTCTGGTTGGAGAAAGTTGCATTCTTAGGACATATTATATCTAAGGATGGATTAGAAGTTGACCCAGTCAAGGTAGAAGCTGTTCGCGACTGGCAAGTACCAAGATCTATTTTAGAGATAAGGAGTTTCTTGGGTTTAGCCGGTTACTATAGGCGATTTATCCAAGGATTTTCAAAGATAGATGTTCCCTTGACCTCGCTGACAAGAAATCTAGTTAAGTGAATGGACTCCAGAATGTCAAATCAGCTTTGACAAGTTGAAGCAAGCGCTGATAGAAGCCCCTGTACTAACCATGCCATCCGATCGAGGAATGTTTGTCATCTATACAGATGCATCTAAGATGGGTTTAGGTGCTGTATTGATGCAGGACCTTAGAGTAATTTCCTATGCTTAAATACAACTTAAGGATCATGAGAAGAATTATCCTACGCATGACTTAGAGCTTGCAGCTGTAGTTTTTGCCCTTAATATTTGGAGACATTATTTCTATGGGGAGAAGTGTGAAATATTCACTGACCATAAGAGCCTCAAGTACTTCTTTACCCAGAAAGAATTGAATATGAGGCAGAGGAGATGGCTAGAGTTGGTGAAGGATTACGATTGCACAATCAATTATCACTCAGGAAAAGCCAATGTGGTGGCAGATGCCTTGAGTAGGAAATCTGTTGGATTAGCTCATCTTTTGGTCCAAAGACCATTGGCTTATGATATTGAGAAGTTGGGAATTAAAATAGTGCCCAGTGGTAGCACTATGGTTTTGGCAGATCTCTCGATAAGGTCGAATCTGATAGATCAGATTCGAGAGGGACAACCAAAAGATGAGCAACTTCAGAAGTGGGTTATGAAAGATAGAGAGAGAGGCAGCAACCTCTACTTTTCAGAAGAAGGAATAATCAGATTTCATGATAGGATCTGGGTGCCCCAAGTAGACTCCTTGAGATCAGATCTCATGACAGAGGCCCATACAGCCCCATATTCAGTACATCCAGGGAGTACTAAGATGTACAAGGACCTCCAGAAGTTTTATTGGTGGCTAGGAATGAAGCGAGACATTTCCAGATTTGTCTCTGAGTGTTTGACTTGTCAGTTGGTAAAAGCTGAACACCAAAGACCAACAGGATTATTGAAGCCACTGCTTATTCCAGAATGGAAATGGGAGTGTATAGGGATGGACTTTGTAGTTGGTCTACCCAAGACTGTTCAAGGATATAACTCTATTTGGGTTATAATAGACAGGCTCACTACGTCTGCTCATTTCTTACCAGTTAAGACAACCTACAACGTGAGCAGGTGTGACGCCCAGACCCAAGGGAGTCAACGGAATAGGAAAAATTCGAAATTTAAAAACAATAGAAGGACCAAATTCGAATAGGTAAGCTGTATGCCCTTACACAAAGCTGAAATGAAGCTAATTGGCGCCAAAGGAACAATATAAGAAATAACAGATTTGTCAAACAGATCTCTATTCATAATGCAAATTTGCGATGTTACAACTACCGGACTTTATATAAGTTCACAATTGTTGCTACATATCTTAATACAGTTAACAAAGATCCAAAACAACAAAAGCTAAGACTCTGCAGAAACGCCGGCCTTTGACAAACACATTTCCTCAACCCGAATCAACTCGCACCACCCGCCTGCTCCTGAGAAGCCTCACCTACATTGAGAAAACTAGTGAGCCTAGGGGCTCAATAAGTAAAACTGAGGATAACAAATCACATAATGCAGGAAACTGAAATCTGAAATCTCAAGATAACTCAAAGATCGAATCTGAAATACTTATACTGGGTAAAATATGGTCTAGAGGATCTCTGGTGGTCCTCGTGCATGAAACATGTTAACTGATCAGTAACTCTCTGTGAAGGGATTACAATAGTAAAACTGAGGATAACAAATCACATAATGCAGGAAACTGAAATCTGAAATCTCAAGATAACTCAAAGATCGAATCTGAAATACTTATACTGGGTAAAATATGGTCTAGAGGATCTCTGGTGGTCCTCGTGCATGAAACATGTTAACTGATCAGTAACTCTCTGTGAAGGGATTTACAATATTTCCATAATTCTCCCCCATCCTTGAAAGGATTATTGTCCTACTGTAATTCTCCCCCCTCACAAAATGACCGGGTCCTCTAAGCCATAAAACTGAAATCTGAACTTTACTTCTTTCTGGAATAGCTTTAAACTGGCTCTTGATCGAAAATGGATCACTTAAATCTGGTGGAATCACTGCCATGAAACTCATTTTATTTTAAAATTGCTACTGAGTGTACAGTTACTCGGGTTGAGAACCAGCTCTAAGGAAAAAGACTCGAAAGTGCTAAAACAGGCGACGCTAAGAAGCAGACGTTGGTATGAACTAGTCGCAAGAGACACAGGAACCAGTCGCTATACAGGTACCAGCCGCTGGTGAAATTCAGACGCAAGGAACATTGCTAATACACGAAAAACCAGACACAGGAAGAACCAGTCGCAAGCAACAGTAACCAGTCGCAAGCAATAGTAACCAGTCTCAATCAAAACCAGTCGCAAGCAACAGTAACCAGTCGCAAGCAAAACCAGTCGCAAGACTCAACGACTGAACACAACACTTAGAAATATCAGCTGAATGGAAACTACTGGGTGAAAGATGAAATTCAGTCGTTAATATAGGAACTCAGCTGTTGACATAGGATTTCAAAATTTGACTAAAAATAACGCTGTAACATCTGAACGACGTCCAACGCTACCAGTGCCACCTATCAAACCAGACTTTGTTCCGGTTCGATTAGCATCATCGATTACGTGACATCAAGTCCAGCTGTTACCTCAGGAACCAAAATCTGACTATACTTGGTGTTGTAACATTCAAACGACGACTACGCTACCAGATGTTGTCTATCAAATCAGACATAACTTCTGATTCGACTAGCAACTCCGATTACATAGAGTCAAGTTCAAACATTACCATTCACCAGAAGAAAGAACATTCTTGAACTTATACGGGAATCAAAGCTAACTTCACCGTACTTTTAAACATCTAACTTTCTTAGAACATCTGGGAGACTTGGATGCAGAAGACATCAGTTGAAGCGAAGACTACTGGTTATGAACAGTGCAACTACTGAATCTCAACAAGTGAGATTACTGATGGAAACTAACCATGCTTCGACTTAGACATAATCTAAACAAACTAACTTCGCTACTAAAACCAGGACTTGCTCCTGATTGATCCAGCGTTTTTTATTCGTTCAAATTCAATGTCTAGAGTCTTCACACTTCTGGAAAGCAAGAACTTTCTGGAAATCTGTACACTCAGTATACTTTCAAAGTACACCATTTCTGGTTAAACTTTCTGGTGAGTTTCCTCAAAACTAAGTATCAAAGCAGTGAATCCATATCTTGAACCCAACATTACATAAACTATACTGAAACTGAGGCAAGCATACACAGAAAACAACGAAGCAATATATGTTTTCTCAATACAGCAAGAATCAGAGTTACTTGCCTGAAACGAGGATCACAACGCGCAGATGATCACGGCTGGAAGTCTCCACAAGCACACAGAAGAAGCTACTCAACTTTGAAAGAACTAAAAGTTTTAATTGAAAACCAAAATGAATCCAGAGGCTTACGTGAATCATTTTATACAAGGGGAAAATGATTAAGCAGTATGTAGAAATACTCAAGTAGGCATGGCTACCGTGCCAACTCTTGTCCTTTACAAAAGATTTGTTAAAAGTTCCCCACTACTATTTTGATTTGTAAATTTGGTACACATTTTTCTAAAACAGAACTCCCATTCAAAATCTCATTTATTTTTCGAAAGGAAACAAATTCTGGATTCTAACAGATTTTTGCTATGGCGAAATCCTTCCGGGACCTTCTGGCCATTGCCTGAAATCTGAAAGAGTGAAGGAAATCAGATTTATACTGAAATCTGAATGCTCAAAAACTCGAAACAGCCCTTAGAAAAGAAAGGCTAATCAACTTGTGGTTCTGCGGATTTTGGGACGCTACAGCAGGTATGCAGATCTGTATGTGAAGGAAATAGTGAGGCTACATGGTGTTCCAGTTTCGATAGTAGGGATCCGAAGTTTACCTCAGCTTTTTGGAAAAGTTTGCATAGAGCTATGGGTACAAAGCTGACTTTAGCACAGCCTTTCACCCCCAACAGATGGTCAATCAGAAAGGGTGATTCAGATTTTAGAAGATTTGCTCAGAGCGTGTATTGTGGATTTTTCAGAGAGTTGGGATCTGAAATTACCATTAGTAGAATTTGCGTACAATAACAGTTTTCAAGCATCTATCCAGATGGCTCCATACGAAGCTCTCTATGGTCGCAAATTTAGAACTCCTCTTCACTGGGATGAAGTTGGTGAGAGATCTGGTTTAGGACCAGATGTAGTGGAGCAAACAGCAGAAGCTGTTAGAAAGATAAGAGAATGGATGAAAGCTGCTCAAAGTCGGTAGAAGACTACGCAGATAATAGGAGAAGAGATCTGAGTTTTGAGATTGGCGATCAAGTATTTTTGAGAATAGCTCCAATGAAAGGAGTAATGCGTTTTGGGAAGAAAGGTAAAGCTGAGTCCAAGATATATGGACCATATGGATGCAGATCTGTATGTGAAGGAAATAGTGAGGCTACATGGTGTTCCAGTTTCGATAGTAGGGATCCGAAGTTTACCTCAGCTTTTTGGAAAAGTTTGCATAGAGCTATGGGTACAAAGCTGACTTTAGCACAGCCTTTCACCCCCATAAAGATGGTCAATCAGAAAGGGTGATTCAGATTTTAGAGGATTTGCTCAGAGCATGTATTGTGGATTTTTCCAAGAGTTGGGATTTAAGATTACCATTGGTAGAATTTGCGTACAATAACAGTTTTCAAGAATCCATCCAGATGGCTCCATATGAAGCTCTCCATGGTCGCAAATGTAGAACACCTCTTCACTGGGATGAAGTTGGCGAGAGAGCTGGATTAGGACCAGATGTAGTAGAGCAAACAGCAGAAGCTGTTAGAAAGATAAAAGAAAGAATGAAAGATGCTCAAAGTCGACAGAAGAGTTACACAAATGTTAGGAGAAGAGAACTGAGTTTTGAAATTGGCGATCATGTATTTTTTAGAATTGCTCCAATTAAAGGAGTAATGCGTTTTGGGAAGAAAGGAAAGCTGAGTCCAAGATATATTGGACCATATGAGATTTTAGAAAGAATAGGAAAGCTAGCTTATCGTTTAGCACTGCCCCCGCAGCTGTCAGCAGTGCATAGCGTTTGTCATGTTTCAGCTTTGAGGAAGTATATTCCTAACCCTTCGCATGTGCTAAGCCATGAGCCAATCCAGCTAGCACAAGATTTAAGTTACGAAGAGATACCAGAGAAGATTCTTCTTCGAGAAGTTAGAAAGCTAAAAAACTGTAGTATCCCTATGGTTAAGATACAATGGTCTAACCAATCTGAGCGAGAAACCACGTGGGAGACAGAAGATGATATGCTTAATCTTTACCCATATCTGTTTGGTAAGTAAATTTCGAGGACGAAATTTCAATAACGAGGGTAGAGTTGTAACGCCTCAAAATCCATAGGACCATATATTTGAATCTTATTTATTTCAACTGTAAAATGACAATTTAAATGTTAGCATAAGTTATTTTATGAAAGCTGATTTTACTAATTTTAGAAATGAGGTACGACGCAGCAAGTTCCAGCAGATGTCACTCCAGGCGCAATGCACGAAGCAGATTTTAGAAACTTGTTTAAATGATGTTAAGGAGGACAAAATGATTTCTTTTAAAAAGGGTTTGGTAGATTTGCAAAATGAATATTGAGAGGGAAATTTTACTAAATTCACAAACTTTAGGTAAGGTGTGTCATGCTTGATGATTACACCTCATTTGCCACTAATCCCTCCCATATAAGTACCTGTTTTTTTAAGGAAAAGTTTACTTTCATTTCCAAAGAAAACTTCTTTTGGGTTCTCAAATATCTTTGTATTTGCTTGAGGAGGAAGAACTTTGCAGGAATAAATTGTTGTCGTAAAGCTCAAGTTCAAAGGCAAGTAAAAGCTGATCCTTTGCTACACCATTTGAAGCATATATTGATTTTTCTAATTTTATGGATCTGCTTGCCTGTATGTTCATGTTATGTTTAAAGTTCATGTTTTACGTATGTTCAAGAATGTTTAAAAGAAAGAAAGATTGGGTTCAAAAGTTATGTTTTCTACTTCCAATGTTTTCCAGAAAGTTTTGTTTAAGAGTACTGAGGAGTTCAGATTTGAGTCACGTATTTTCATGAGTGTTCTTGTTTCTGGTGAATGGTAACATTTGAACTTGACTCAATGTAATCGGTGATGCTTGTCAGGCCCCGTGCTAATCACTCAAGATTAAATCATAAATAAGCACATAAACGCGGAAGCATAAAATAGGGCTTAAAAAATTTTGAAATATTTTGGGCCTGGACTCAAATCATCATTCAAAATATTCATAATCAAAGTACAAGTTAAATCAAACTCATACAAAAACAGGTAACATCAAATATCAAATCAGATACAGATCCCTAATACATAAAAGCATAGGGCATTCCATGGTTCAATACATAATACAATATATAACTGGGACTCAAGGGAATGGGGATCGACCAGCTGACACTCCACTCGGTCCAACTTGGTTACCTGTAGATCGTGCAAATGGGTAACACAAACCCAAACAACACAAAAGCAGGAAAAGAAATACGAGGTCAAGCCTCAGTATGAAGAGCAATCTAAAAACAGAAAGTCATGCAACATGCTATAAATCAAGTTATGAAATGCATGAGGCTTTCAAGGAATCGGATATCTAGACCAGTAAATCAACTGGCAAATCATCTCAAGCGAGCCTCTATACCACGCACAACAAATCAGCCGGTGGAAACCATCGGTCCGTGATATTCCGGCACGTCAGCCATCCCAGGTCGGTGGTATTCCGATACGACAACTCGGTCGATAACCACTCCGATGATAGCGTTGGACCTTTCAGGCACGACACATCTGTCTGCCCTGGTCACAACGTGGCTCTAAATCAGGTCATCAATCAATCAGGAGGCTCAATATGTATGCATGTATGCCAAGAAATTATATCTGATTTCTACATGCACAATTTACGCAAAATAGAACATACAATCAATCAATTCATCAAGTCCGCTTCACGTAAACACACAACAGCAGTCAAACAGATTTCATAACACGAAATATAGCCATGATCATGCTCAAAGGTGTTAAGAGCTGCTCCAATTCGTACCTCACAGCTTCAATCTACCTCAACAGATTTCTCAAAGGCACGGAAGAACTCAGCCTAAGCAAATCAGCTTTCTCCTGACCTCCTCAACCTCAGCAGAAGCTATCTCAAGCTTCCAGAAGAACCAAAGAACACAGGGTTCAGATCTCACGAAAAGCTTCGAACAAACAGGTTCTTTGTGCTTCTCTCCAACACCGACTCAGGCCTCCTAGCAAGTATCAATCGAAAGAGCAACTCAAGTAGAATCCAGCGCCACCAATCTCGTTCAAAACAACGACTGGAATCGACAGAAATCTAGGGAAGAAATGTTCGGTTGAACAGTAGCTATCGATGGTTTCGAAGATGAAGATAAGAAATATCGGGTGGAAAATAATCTAAGTGTTGCTCAACACTTGCATATTTACTCCCACACGACAGCTGCTGTTCCAATTAAACAGATCCCTGATAACGCTTCAGCAGAAGTCTCATAACTAAATCCAGCGTTTCCTCTCAACAGGATCAGCTGAAACCAATCAGACGTTACGCTTCACTCACCATGTCAAAACGACATCGTACCAACTAATCAAAATGACATCGTACCAACTAATCAAAATGACATCGCATAGGCTCACATCTGAACCCAACGTTTACTCTCGAAGCTGCCCCAACTGATACAATCAGATGTTGTCACGCTTCGCTACTCATCCAAACGACGACACATCAAGGTTCCCGCTAAATAACTCAAAACGACGTAGCAGCGCTCCAACAGCTGAGAACATATCTCTATCAAAACGACCAACAGCTGAATCTAAAATAATATCAAAACGACGACATAGAGGACACGTCACCATCGCTGCCAACAGCTGATCAAACCAACCTCTGATCATATCGATGCATCAGATCCCTCTCCAGCTGATGACCAGCACAACGAACAGCTGACACAAAGCGTTACGCCCAAAACACTGTCGTTCCAACTTATCCAAACGACGTAGTTTCGTTATCCGCTAAGAAATACTCTAACGAAACCAACAGCTGGTTCCTACACACTCACATCTGCCAGCGTTACCCCACAGCTGAACAAATCTCTTGCAATAACAACAGCTGTTTTGCGCTACAACACCAGCAGTCAACCCAAATCGTTGACTTTCACCACTTTGCGTAGATATCTGATCCTCCAGCTGCTACCAACAGCTGAAATTCCGAAAAACACCAAAATCTCAAACCCGATTCAACCAAATACTCCGAATCCAGAAATCTGAAAATTACAATCCAGACTTCACTACAATTCCTCAAAATCTGAAATTCGAAATCCCCAAAATCTCGTGACTAATCCTATGCAAAACTGATTAATCACTATTCGAATTTCTCAATCCTCACAACTTCACCAGATTTGACTCCTCTACGCTAACCAGATCTGACTACCACCAAATGACGTCATACAGGAGTCTCGCTCAGGATAACCAGATCACTTCTTAACCAGCTCCCGCCAAAGTTGACCCTTACCTGAACTCATCCGGTCTGGACCACAAACCGCTCGCACATCCAGATCAGATCACAAGCACAGTCCAAATAGGAGCGTTCAGCTCTGAGCGCCATACACGCTGGTTACTCTACAACAATCTCAGATCTCGTATGCCAAACCAGATCGTGCTCCTGTAGAACCATCTCTTAGACTCAGCAGATCACACCTTGCGTCCGTTCCCATGCACCTATCTGCTTGTGCAAGCAACAGACCATACCCGTGACTCACAATTCAGCTTACTGGCAACTAGCATCCAATATGGCATCATTAAACGACGTCGCACTACCTCAAGATCTGGACAACTCGAAACCGGTCTACACCAAATCACAAACCGATCCAGTCCACGCAGCGCTACCAGCCCACTCGCACGGGGCATTTCTCTCCAGCTCGGGGCTCAACTACTCAAATCTGCCCGCATCCAAAGCTGATTTCAACGAACAGCTTTGACCAGTTCTCCTAGACTGGATACCCGATAGTCATGGAATGAACCATACTGTTGGATATGTTTTGCAGATCAGAATCTAAGTTTTGATTCACACAAAATCTTTTATTATTTGAGTAACGGCTTTCGTGATATGTGCAGTGCACTTGATTAAGGAAACAATGAGATATCCAAACTGGAACAGTGATGGGACACCCAAGCTGGTTGAGTTGAAGATATCTTTGCTGGTACTGTAAGGGGACGCCCGAGCTGGAACAACGCTGTCTTTACCAGGTCGAAGAAGTCTTCAAGCTGGATTGGTAAAGAATAAGAGCAGTTCAAGCACAGAATCAAGCAGAGTTTAAGTGCAGAGGATGAAGCGCAGAATTGCTCAAGTGCAGATCAAGTTTCGTCGGTTCTCAAAACAAGGGAAGGATCTGGCTCATATTTCCTCAACAATGACACATGAAAAACATCATGTATCGCTGCTAACTCATCAGGAAGCCTCAATCTATAAGCCAACTGTCCAATCCGCTCAACAATCTCAAAAGGACCAACGAATCTAGGAGCCAATTTTCCCTTAAATCTGAATCTCATAACACTCTTGAAAGGAGAAATCTTAAGAAACACACGATCGCCAACCTCAAACTCTATTGGTCGACGTCTTCGATTAGCATAGCTGGTAAATCTATCTTGTGTAGCTTTCATCCTACTCCGAATCAAATCAATCTGATCTTTCATGTGCTGCACAAATTCAGGAGTAGAAAGCTGTTTCTCACAAACCTCTTCCCAACAGATTGGTGATCTGCACTTGCGACCATGCAAAGATTCAAACGGAGCCATCCCGATAGTCACTTGGTAGCTGTTTTTATACGAAAACTTGACTAAGGACAAGGAATCCTGCCAGCCACCACTGAAATCCATCACAACTGCACGCAGCAAATCCTCCAAATTATGAATGGTCCTCTCAGACTGACCATCTGTCTGTGGGTGATAGGCTGTACTCATAGCCAATCTCGAACCCATCGCTGATTGAAAACTCTTCCAAAAACGAGATGTGAACCTTGGATCTCTATCTGAAACTATCGAAACAGGTACTCCATGCAATCTAACCACATGGTCGATGTACAACTTCACCATTTTCTTCCTCGAACACCTCACATCATAGGAAATGAAATGGGATGACTTCGAAAGTCTATCAATCACCACCCAAATTGCATCGCATCCCCTATTCGATCGAGGTAAACGAGTCACAAAATCCATGGCGATGTTCTCACAATTCCATTGAGGCACTTCTAAACTCTGCAGCAAACCACCAGGTCTCATCCTCTCAGCCTTGACTTGCTGACAATTCAAACACTTAGCAACAAAACCAGAAATGTAGCCCTTCATACCTGCCCAACCGATTAATTCCAACAATTAATCCTTAATACAAAATCAGGTCTCACATTTCTCCCCCACTAAAAAGGATTTCGTCCTCGAAATCACAACAACAATTCTGAATCAACAAACAACAACAAAGACTAAAATAGAAGCAAAAACTAACACCAGAACTCGCCCAACACTAGGCCAAGAGTTCAAAATAACTGAGCAAACACATCACAACAACTAGGGAAGAAACAGCAAAACTACAAGCTACTGGAAAGATATAGCCCAACAGCTACTCAAACAAATGCGGCCACTCACGCTGCATCTTCTCTTCCAGCTCCCAAGTAGCTTCTTCCCTACCATGCTTGCTCCACTGCACCATCACCAACGGAATGGTCTTACTCCTCAACTGTTTCTCTTTTCTGCCAAGGATCTGCAAAGGGTATTCCTGATAGCTCAACGACTGATCTAGCTCTACCACGTCAGTTCCAAGCACATGAGACGGATCTGGCTCGTACTTCCTCAACATGGAAACGTGAAAGACGTCATGTAGAGAAGATAACTAACGCTCTGGTAAAGATACCCATTCAAGCCCTCCACAAACCTGGTGCTCTTGGCCCTCTCCCGGCCATCAACATGCGGAACATACGCCAACAAAGCAGAAAACTTGCGGGCGTACTCGCGTACAGACAACGAACCTTTCTCCAAAAATTCGAACTCCCGCTCACGGGCAGCCACCTAGGAGTCGGGGACATACTCCTTCCTGAAGACCTGATAGAAAGTGTCCCAAGTAATGCCAACACCAGTCTCCAGTAAGGTACTAGACGTACCTCTCCACCAACGCTCTGCGGACTTCCTCAGCAGTAGGGTCACCAACCTCAACCGGAGATCGTCGTCATACTGGGCTCGATCAAACAGATGTATGATGCTATGGAGCCAAGAATCCGCGTCCTCACTCGACTCATCACCATTGAAGATGGGAGGACTCATCCTCTGAAACCGAGCTATGACCACATCCATCCTCTCTACCTGAGCCGGCGGAGCTTCAGCCTCCTCCTCTCCACTACTCTCAAGAGTATGACTAGGCGCACTATACTGATCCTCATTCTGTCCTCCTGATTCCTGGAAGAGACCCCTACTACGACCACGACGTCTAGGCGGCATCTAAAACACTCAACAGGATAAGGAAAACAGAACAAATACAGCATAGAAAGCATATTACACAAAATATGTAGCACATAGTCATATAAGTCAAGCACATGCAACACGCAACACTGTGCCTAGACTCAAGTGTGATCAAAGGAATTGAGCTTATCCCAGTTTAAGCTCTGATACCAAAAATGTCAGGCCTCGTGCTCAAAACAGATAAACACATGCGGAAGCTATCAAAAAGTGGGTAAAATTTTCGCTTTTAGGCCCGACGATTTTAAACAACATCCAGAATTTCTCAACACACGAAATGGAACCCGAAATGCAACTCAAAACAGAGATCTAAACATGAAATCTCATGATCAACCGATTAATTCCAACAATTAATCCTTAATACAAAATCAGGTCTCACACGTCTTGTCGCTTTCGCCATTTGAATTGAGCTCAGCAGTTGACATCCAGCTCTTGTAAATCGTCAACTGCTTCGCTGCTGGTTTATCACTATGACTGGATCTTGCGTCTGTTTGCCACGCTTCGCTACTTCTTCTTTTCTTGTGTCTGGATCTTTGCGACTGGATGCAAAGCTAGCGACTGGTTGAGTAGCAACAGCTGATTTATATAAGCTCTTCGACTGGATGCTGTGCTTGCGTCTGTTTGCTCAAAACACTGCGTCTGGAAATATTTGCGTTGTAACTGGTTCCTCTGTAGCTTGCGACTGCTGAATTTATCAACGCAAAGTCTTCCTGCTGAATCTTTAGCGCAAGAGCAAAACGCTGTCGTATCAACTTATGTAAAAGACATCGTTTTGCTATCGCTATCTCCAAATAGCATCTGCTGGTTGCACTGTAGCTCTCTGCTGAATTCCTCCTCTACGACGTCGCTTCCTCTTGCGTCTGGATGCAAGCTACCTGCTGATTCTTGCGACTGGTCTCTCAAGCCATCTGCTGAATATGATGATGTCATCGATGACGTCATCAACACTAATCCATCTGCTGATATCTCAACACGACGTCGCTTCTTCTCTCGCGCTTTGCTTCATCTGCTGATAGCCAACTGCTGATTGTGATGACATCAAGGCTGATGTCATCACAGCTCATTCCATATCTAGCGCATCTCTTCTCATCTGCTGAATCTTCCTGCTGATCACTGTAGCTACCTGCTGAATGATGACGTCACTGATGATGTCATCTATGCTTCCAGCTCCATCTGCGCATCTTCTTAGCTTCTTGCTTCTTGGATAGCGACTGTCGATAGATTCATCAACAGTACTTATAATCGCGATTGCTAACAGATTCGTCAACAGTACTTTGCGCATCTTCTTCTTCGTCTTTCTCTGTCTCGCTCTGCTGCATCTTGACTCTCTAACAAAGCTCTGTTGGCATCAGCATCTAGTACTGTCTGAACAATGCGTCGCTGAGCCATTTGAACTCTTTTCTCAAAAGTTGGAGTCACAACACTGCCTTCTTTTTGAGTATTCGCAGGCTTTTGAAGTCCTCGGCTGCCACTTTCCCCCTTTTTGTCAGCACTGCCCCTATGAATGTAATCAACAAGATCACTTAGCTGGGCATGAATAACATTATGATTTTCCTGTGCTGAACTCTGGAATTCGAGAAGCTGATGGGAAAGGGCTTCCTTGGTGGCCTCAGCATCCTTTTGAATAGCATTAACGCGAGAGACCATGATGTCCACTTTGGCATTAACTGCTTCCACTTCATGTCGAACATCCGCTAGTCCTTGAAAAATAGAAGCATTCTGAGTGAGGACATTTTTGCGAAATTCATTGAAGCGAATAGTGTGGACATCATCGAGAGTGCGGACTTCTTGTCGTGCTCCCTGAGATAAATTTCTGAATATATCTGCTTGATCCCTCAGGGAGTCACACACACTCTGCTCGATTTTGTGCAGCCTGGATGAAATATCATTCTGAGATACAAACATCTGTTCTGAAAGATCGGCTTGGAAATCGGCAAAAGCAGCAGAGAGATCTGGAGAAATAGTAGGTCGAGAAGACGCAGTCGCATCAATATCTGTCATATCAAAGCGCAGTGAAGAAGAACTATCAGGAGAGATAGAGAAGATGGACGCTGATCCAAAGAAAGCTGTACACTCGGAACAACTGACTGAGAAATCTGTACACTACGAAAAGCTGATCTATCCAAAGCAATAGACGAAAGAAATTCCGAAATATCGAATGTAGACAAACTGCTAAACAAACTGTACTGAATCTGAATTGTGCAAAACTGAGACAAACGAAGAGTAAATACTGTCGGCTGGCGAGAAGCAAAACAAGAATCTGTCTCAACGATCTCTAAAGCTCTACAGAAGTTGATGGAGCCAACTGGTAATAATCTTCGATAAGCACAAAAATCAGTTACCTCCAAACAAACATCCGCCCATCTCTTCTTCATCATCCTAAAAAACACACTCATTGAAGGTAGAGTGTCATCAAATTGCCGCTGACATGGCACTTCAGTAGGAATAACCTTCCGGGGAATTTTAACCCACTTATCAGCACAGGGCTCCATCGTCCACAATCCATCAACCAAAATCATTGTCCTAATCCAGCACGACAATCAGCAGCAGCTATATCTGTCCAGCAGGTGGTTCATGATATAAACGATCAGCAGTTGGTTTGGTGTTCATGGAATCGGCAGCCGGATTAAGTTTGGAGACGTCCAAAGTTGAATCAATTGTTCGTAATCAGGCGGAGGCCAAGTTGAACCAGTTGGAGCATGGTGAACCAGCTGGAACGATGACAACCAGCTGCAAGCGCTAAAGAGAGAAGTGAACCAGCTGGTACATGAGTTGAGGAGTCTGCTGAAGAAATATAACGAAGAAGAAGATGCGCGAAGTACTGTTGACGAATCTGTTAGCAGTCGCGATTATAAGTACTGTTGATGAATCTATCGATAGTCGCTATCCAAGAAGCAAGAAGCTAAGAAGATGCGCAGATGGAGATGGAAGCGTAGATGACATCATCAGTGACGTCATCATTCAGCAGGTAGCTACAGTGATCAGCAGGAAGATTCAGCAGATGAGAAGAGATGCGCTAGATATGGAATGAGCTGTGATGACATCAGCCTTGATGTCATCACAATCAGCAGTTGGCTATCAGCAGATGAAGCAAAGCGCGAGAGAAGAAGCGACGTCGTGTTGAGATATCAGCAGATGGATTAGTGTTGATGACGTCATCGATGACGTCATCATATTCAGCAGATGGCTTGAGAGACCAGTCGCAAGAATCAGCAGGTAGCTTGCATCCAGACACAAGAGGAAGCGACGTCGTAGAGGAGGAATTCAGCAGAGAGCTACAGTGCAACCAGCAGATGCTATTTGGAGATAGCGATAGCAAAACGATGTCGTTTACATAAGTTGATACGACAGCGTTTTGCTCTTGCGCTAAAGATTCAGCAGGAATACTTTGCGTTGATAAATTCAGCAGTCGCAAGATACAGAGGAACCAGTTACAAAGCAAATATTTCCAGACGCAGTGTTTTGAGCAACCAGACGCAAGCACAACATCCAGTCGAAGAGCTTATATAAATCAGCTGTTGCTACTCAACCAGCCGCTAGCTTTGCATCCAGTCGCAAAGATCCAGACACAAGAAAAGAAGAAGTAGTGAAGCGTGGCAAACAGACGCAAGATCCAGTCGTAGTGATAAACCAGCAGCGAAGCAGTTGACGATTTACAAGAGCTGGATGTCAACTGCTGAGCTCAATTCAAATGGCGAAAGCGACAAGACGCAATCAACGCTCAAGATGGAAAGGATCAATGGCTGAGATTTAGTCGTGCATATTACCTCAATTCAAGGAAACAAGTTTTGTACTATTCTGAAAAACAGTACAATATACAGAGGATGTTTGCACGCAAATGGAAAGAAGACAAAATAGCCATATGAAGCGCTGAACAGTTTTGGAAGCTATCCAACGGGAAGAAATTCTACAGAGGCTATATATTCGAGGCGACGCCATTGAAGAAGTGCTCGTTCGTTCGATTAAGTGAGCGACGAGAAGTTGGTGCAACTACAATACTGTGGAAGAAATACATTGAATATACAGTGCACCAACAGAGGGAAAATAAAGAGATAGACGAAGCAATCGACCGCCATTAGAGAAGAGCTTTTCACGAGAGTCGATTGCTGAGTCTAGATTAGCTTGTTAGAGCATGTCCCTCGTGTGTGAGAAAAACAGAGAGTTTGAGAGCTACATTGTATCAATCTCACACACCCAGATTCATAGATCAAATCTTCTAGTGGAGCCTTCCGAGGTGGAAGAAGGGGAGATGTAGGACATTGAAGTCCGAACTTCCAGAAACAAATATGCTGTGTATCGTGTTCTGTTATTCATTCAGTATTGCATATTTACGTTATCACTTAGCATCTCACGCATAAGCAGAAATCAGCACGCACGCATATCAAATCAGCACTTGCTCTTTACTTAGCATCGCATAACATTTCAGCAGCACACAAGCACAAGTCTCGAACAGATTTATGTTGTACATAAATCTGTTTGAGTTGTTTTAAAATATAGGATTCAGTTCTGGTATTTTCCGCATGATTTTTAAATCATACCAGATCTGTCTCCGGTGCTCTGCTCTTCGTTGAGTTTTTATTTGTGGTTCAAGAACAACGAGCTATTGCAGCTCCAGTTATATCAGCAGCGAGCAAAATCTCGAAAAGCCTTTTAAACGCGCTCTTGCTGTTGATCGTTTTGATCCTAATTTGAAAAACGGACCAACAAGTGGTATCAGAGCAGGTTGTTCTTGAACGAGCACTAATTTTAAAACACAGGTGCTATGTTTTAAATGTTTTAAATGTTTTGAGAAACTTATTTTGTGAAGGCCAGATCTGTTTTTATGTAGAACCGGTTTTTCAGTTGATGAACTGTCGGGATGCGCGAGTCTCGGGCTGATGCCAAGCTTCTATTTTCGTTGTGCTGTAAGATCACTTGGAGCGAGGCTCAGTGACAAGCACATGGGGCGAGATAGAAGAAGGAAAAATCTGAGCTGTTCTCTGTACTGGTTCTTCATAATTTTGAGTAACTCAGTAGCACTTGTTATTTGAAATATTTGTATGCTCTGATTTGTGTTTAAATTGTTCTGTTTTTGCGGATTCTAGCTGATGTAAAATTTTGATTTTAAAAATGTTTAGAGCTCATGTTATAAAAGACAGGGAGAGTGGCGTCACTGTCTTTTATAATTTTGAGTTATGCATCAGTTTCGCTTTTGAAAATCATATATTGTTGCATACGGTGCTTCCCAAAGCTGTTTTGTTTTTCAAAGATTAAAACTCCTGCTGTTACATTGTTTTAATTGTAAGAGTGTAGGGAGAGCTTTTTATTTTAATTATCGGGAAGACCAGCAGTTCACTCTCTTTTTGATTCCCACAAAAAGGGAGAGAATTGTTAGAACATGCATTGTCTGTTTAAGGTTTTGTGTAAATCAAAACTTAATTAGGATCTGTCAAAACAGATCCAACAATTGTCGTCTTTCAAAATTTGTACAAACATCGTATAACGTCCTCTGTATACTGTGTACTATTTACCCAAAATAGTACTAACAGTTGTTTCCTTAATTCCAGGCAATTTGTACGATTCAATCTTCACCATTGATTCTTTCCAATTTGAACATTGATAGCGTTTGAATCGATTCGTCGTTTGCGCCTGAAAGTTTTCTTTTGATCAGTTCTCTCTTTCTTGAAATAGATACATTAACTCATCGCTGATCGAATATATAGCTATCACATCTGAATGCATAGAGATCTAAATACTTGTGATATCTGATCGCTTAACGAAATCTGATATAACCCCCTTTTTGTAAGTAGAGGAATAGGAGAGATCTGTTACTGTTACCTCAACTGATCACAATAAAACGGACAGTTTTGTTGATAGATACCATCGCTGATAATAACTAAGTCCGACCCAATAAACTGAACTGTTCCAAAACACGAATCTGAATACCCCCAAATCTCAACATCTGATCTGTTCCCTAATATCAAGATCCAAAAACATATCAACTGTGAACCTTACACTGTAAAACTGAGATCTGAATAAATACTGTTCACAACTGAAATACTCGAAACTGAGATCTATACCATAACCTGTTATACAAGTCTGAATGCCCTATGCTTCCAATAAGATCTTCCACTGTAGCTCACTTCCAACTAACTGTTCACGAATGGTCACTCAGATGTCAACGCTGACGTCACTACTTCTGAACTTCAACATAGAGATGACGTCACGAGTTCTGAAAATTTCAACCCTATATACGATAGTCGAACCAACATCTGAATTATGCGAAACTATTAAAAACTACAACTTATTGACTGTCCAGATGTCACTTATGAATTTAGCACTTGATATTTTTGTTATCACAAAAACTAATAAATTTTACCTTAAAAATTTCCCCCTTTTTGGTGATGACAAAACTTAGCAGCCTTATGACTTATAAAAGATGTAGGCAAGAGAGCTTAAAGTCATGCTGAAATATATAACTTTCATTACTGAACTCTGTACAAAAGATTTGTACAACAAAGGATGAAAGAAATAAAATCTACTACTGATTCTTCCCAAACAACCACCAATCAGCGCTCTTTTTATACGTTCCACCAACACTACTGCTACCAGATCCCCTGTGCGTTGAAGAACTCCTTCTGTCATCTCTTCGGCCACTTGCACTAGAACCACCTCCACCACCTCCTCTGTTTACATTACCCCCACTGGGTCTATTTGGATCATCAGGCGGCGGTTGAGGTCGACGGTTGCAACTTCCTTCCCCCTTTTTGTCATTACCATGATTAATATAGGCAACGAGTTCACCCAATTGAGAGGAAAGGTTGTTATAATTTTCCTGTGCTTGCGCACGGAAATCCAGTTGTTTGCCTCGAAGAGTAGCAAGCCTTTCATCCATGTCTTCTATGATGGCCTTTTGCTCTTTTGCCTCTTGCGAGCATCCGCTTGGTGTGTTGATAAAATGGAAGTTTGAGTGCAAACAGATTTTAGACCAAGGGAGAGGGCATTTGTGTCATTGTGAGCTTCCTGTCGGATGCCTGTGAGCAAACGATGAAATGCTTGATTTTGCTGATAAAGAGCTTCAAGAATGGTTGTCTCAAGATGTTTGATTTTATCGAGAACTTCGTTAAGAGAATCAACCACTCTCCTAGATTCCATCTATTGAAGAGAGATAATTCTAGACATAGAAGTCCGTAGATCAGTAAAGGAATCTGAAACAGCAGGCGGTAGAGAAAACTGAACAGCAGTAGGGGTAGATTCACCAGCAGTTGTAGTGCCCTGAAGAATGTCATCTGAAAAGTGCATAGAAGAAGTAGAAGTTGAACTCTGATGGGGAGGAGAAGAAACAAAATCTGTAGGAACTGAATCTAAGATCTGTATGCGGTAGAAGCATTATCAACGACTCTTCTTGGAATGCTGAAGACTCCCAAAAATGGTCCTACTGGGACGATATCTGTACAAACAGTAAAACTGCTAACTGGTTTCAAACACCCAAACATAGAATATCGCAAAACCTCTGTACATACTTTATACCAACCCCAAGTTTTATTGATAGACGGCTGAGAGTCCAAACACTGTTCTGGCTGAAAAAATAAGCAAATGGGGGAGAGATCTGGAATGGAAACACGAGCGGGCAGAGAAGACGAAATCGAAGAAACACACTTAATGCATTTACAAACCAACCGATCAAATCCTTACTCAACTACCCATTCTCCTTCAATTTTCTGTAGATTTCTGAGCCAACTGGTAGAGAAGATTGTCTTGTGATTTATTTCATGGAATATAGAAACCGCGTTCAAGATTGGGTTCCTCAAACAACATTGAACTAACTGGCCTTGTCCACTCCAATCCATGAGCGTTAATTTGCCTTAGCAAATTCCTAACTGCCTCTTGATGAGCTACGGAAAGAAGGTCCACGGTTCGTAGATCAATAGCAGTAGTTGGTAGACCGAGTACAAGATTAGTTCGCCGTGCTACCACAAACTTGCGCAACAAGACCTCTATGTATTTGGCAATAATGAACAATCGGCGATGAATGCTGTTTCTAAGGAATCTGTTTCTGCCCAAGAAAGCATTTTCTCTACTTTGGCCATTATGTCCTTAACTGTCCTCATAGCGTTCAAAGTTCTCATGCTAAAAGAATGAAATAATGAATTTACTTCCGTGATGACGTTCTCTCTCAGCAAAAGGAGAAAGTCAATATCCCCACAATTTAATTTAAATTGTTCACGAGCTGGGTGTCCTTGTATAGAATCTGGCTCCACGAGAGATTTCTTCCCCTTGTTAGTGGGAGCAATACTGGGAAGATTTTTCTTGTACCAGTCACCATCCTCAACACCCCTAATCTCAATTGCACTGCTAAATTTGATTTTTGTGGGCTCAGCTGATGTGAGGCAGGGTAGCATCACACCATCAGGAATGAGTTTTAGATGATCCTAAATTGTCATAGATTCATCCTCATAAATTGGAAACACAGACGACTCTGGAACCTTGCTCAATGGTCCCACTTCCTCATCAGTTGCAACAGGCGAACACTCATCAACCACAATTTGGATATCATCAGATTTTGTGACCACAGGTTCTTCCACAACTGTTCTAATCACGAAATCCTCTACAGAGTCTGACTCGACCACATCCGATGCCATATTTCAGTTGCAGCAATTACTTCTTCAATAATAGTGTCGATATCATCAACAGATGTCGGCCTCTTCTGCTCAAGTACAACAGTTTCCTAGGCATACTCTTTTTCAACAATATCCTCATCAGAGTCTGGTGTCAATTTTAGCTTCCTTTTTGGTGCTTTCCGTTTTAGGATGGGCAGCTCTCATAGCAGAAATAGGATCAATAGATTGAATAGGCATAACGTCTAATGCTACTGAGACAATAGCCAGATCCTGGTCTTTGGGAACTGTTTGCCCAGAGGTTGTTGTCTTCTTTTTGGAAATTTTGACCTCAGAGACAACAGCTGGTCTCTTCTTTGACACAGCTTTCTCTTCAACCGCTTGAACAAGTGCAATATCTGCTTTCTTATCAACAGTTGTAGCAGATTTCTTCTTAGAGACAGTCTTCCTCTTAACAACTGTGACTTTGGCCACTTTGGGCTCCTCAGTTTCTCCACGAGAGTCAATAGTTTTGTTCGTGGCAACGTAAGTGTGTACAGTTTTTGGAGAATGAATTTCCAAGGGAGGAAAGATTTTCGCGTCGCCCAATGGTAGCAGATTTCTTCTTAGAGACAGTCTTCCTCTTAACAACTGTGACTTTGGCCACTTTGGGCTCCTCAGTTTCTCCACGAGAGTCAATAGTTTTGTTCGTGGCAACGTAAGTGTGTACAGTTTTTGGAGAATGAATTTCCAAGGGAGGAAAGATTTTCGCGTCGCCCAATGTAACCGCAGGGTCTCCCTTAAGAAGAACACAAATTTGAGCCGCAAACCCCTTGGATCTTTTTGTGGTTCTATCCACCATTTCTTTCAAAACCTCAAACAGGATTGTGCTCCAGTTGATTTTAACCTCAAAATGAATAGCAGTCATCATTAAGAATCTTTCATGGGTAATCGCATCAAATGAACCCGCTTTCACAGAAATGGCTTTTTCCAAAATATCATTCAACAAACGAAACTCATATTTCAATAGTCTTTTCTTGCATGAAAACTGAACAAGCGTACCTGATTCAGAAAACAGAGTCCTTGCCTTCAGAACCAGATCGTTCGGTACCTCTGATAAATCGATCAACCCATCAGTAGGAAGATTGAACACCCCGGCAAACCTACTTGCAGAAATAGCAACATATTTCCCAGAGACGGCACATGTAATATCCACATCTTGGATAAGAGAGGTGTCAAAGAACTGTTCGAGTTCCTGCTCATACAACACAGACGAACAACCCAGAAAGCCTCTAAGCCCAGTGGCCTCTAGGGCTTGGAACATGTTTACCATACCGTCGTTGTCCTGGATACTTAAAACAGAGTCGAAGTTGATTTGCAGGGCGTTTGAAATGTATGAAGATGCCATTGCTGATAGAGTAACAAACGAGAGAGAATCCTGAAATAAGAATAATCTGCGAACAAAACACACAGAGAGCAAAAACGCAATAGTACTAGATAGTAGTGTTACAAGGTAAGTGAAAATGAGAAATGAAATGCCATAAATAACTATGGAATGTTAAACGGTGAAAGAGTGTGGATGTGACGTTTCGTATGATGACAACACGTGTCAATCATCCAATGGCGCGTACAATATTTTGAAATGATTTAGAAAAGATTTTCAAATATTTTAATCGTACAGTGAAAAGTAAATTCTTAAAAGATTTCAAATATTTACCACTAGGGTAAAATGGTAAATAGATAACTGGCGCCAAATTTAATTGCGTCACTAGCCAAGATCTGTTTAATGTATCAGCAGAGGTGTTGCGAGATCTGATCTTGGATAAGTATCATATGTGTATATGTGACATCTGAGTGAATCCAGATCTCACATATTCAGTTGACTCAACACTTATTAAATTCAGATCTCTCATTCCCCCGAAAGCTGAAATTTCCCAAGTCTGATATTTTATCAAATCTTAATTCTACGATGTTCCCCCTGAACAGTAGATTCAGATTTGACAAAATCAGAAGCCGTGAAACCTGAAAATTGTTTGCACAAAGACAATTAAGGCAATTCTAAGAGACCCAATAGATTTCTAAAATAAGAAAACTTAGCGTCAGGTAGGGGCTTTGTGAAGATGTCAGCAACTTGCTGCTCAGTCGACACATACTCCAGCTTGACGTCCTTTTTGAGTACATGATCTCATATAAAATGATGCCTGATGTCTATATGCTTTATTATTGAATGCAGCATAGGGTTTTGAGTGATAGCAATATCACTGGTGTTGTCACAGAGAATAGGCGCTTCAGAAGCATCAATGTCGTAGTCCTTAAGCTGGTGTTGTATCCATAAGATCTGAGCACAGCAGCTTCCTGCCTCTAAGTACTCTGCTTAAGCTGTGGACGTTGCAATAGATGTCTGCTTCTTACTAAACCAAGAAATCAAGCGATCTCCCGAAAATTGACAAGTCCCACTGGTGATTTTACGATCAACTCTACATCCTGCATAGTCTGCATCACTATAACCTATTAGTTGAAAGCCTGAGTCTTTGGGATACCAAAGACCCACATTGGAGGTTCCTTTCAAATATTTTAAGATCCTTTTCACAGCAATATAATGAAATTGTTTAGGCTCTGCTTGAAATCTAGCGCAAATACAGACAGCAAACATGATGTCTGTCTGCTAGCAGTTAGGTACAGCAGTGAGCCAATAATACCGCGATAAAGAGATACCTCAATGGCAGTACCAGCTTCGTCTTTATCCAATTTGATTGATGAGCTCATTGGGGTTGCTACTGCTGAACAGTTGTCCATGCCAAATTTCTTCAACAATTCTTTCGTATATTTAGCTTGATTGATGAAAATTCCATTGTCCAGCTGTCGAACTTGTAAGCCCATAAAGAATGTTAGCTCACCCATCATGATAATCTCAAATTTATCCTGCATTAGCTTATAAAATTTCTGGCACAATTTGGGGTTAGTTGACCCAAAGATAATATCATCAACATATATCTGTACTAATAAGACATGACCAGATTTTACGAATTTAAAAAGAATCTTATCAACTGTGCCTATTGTGAAGTCATGCTCAATTAAGAATTTTGTATGTGTATCATACCAAGCTCTGGGTGCTTGCTTCAACCCATATAGAGCTTTATCCAATTTATAAACGTGATTTGGATATGTATGATCTACGAAGCCAGGAGGTTGTGCAACATACACTTCCTCTGTTAAGATGCCATTGAGAAATGCACTCTTAACATCCATTTGAAATACTTTGAAATCTTTCAATGCAGCATATGCAAGGAACATGCGAATGGCTTCTAGCCTAGCTATTGGTGCAAAAGTTTCATCAAAATCTATTCCTTCCATTTGCCTAAAGCCTTGTGCAACAAGTCTAGCTTTGTTTCTAGTTACTACTCCATCTTCATTCAGTTTATTCCTAAAGACCCATCGAGTTCCTATAACTGAGTGATTAGAGGGTCTAGGTACAAGTTGCCATACATTATTACGCTTAAATTGATTTAATTCTTCTTGCATAGCGTTTATCCATCTTGGGTCTGCTAAGGCTTCATCTATTTGTTTGGTTTCTATATGCGAGATGAAAGCTGAATCAAAAAGATCATGAGATAGCTGGCCTCGTGTGCCAACAGGAGATTCGAAGTTACCTATGACTTGCTCGGCTGGATGATTTTTGTTCCACCGGAGATCAAGTCCAATTGGATTTGCTCCTTGTTCTGCTCGAATATTCTGCTGGATAGCCACATCTGGATTTTCTGACACCAATTGATAGTTTGTGTTGTCTGCTTGTGTGTCAGAAGTTGGTCTAGATACCAATGGATATGAAGTACTCGCAACTTGTGCTTCAAATGTTGGTCTTTGTGTAGCAAGATCTGTTTGTGCAACATCTGCTCGAGCACCATCTGTTTGAGCTGTATCTTGTGTGTTTGTCGCTTGAGTTCCACCAGCAGGCACACTAGGAGAGATCTGATCATGCGTTGAGTCAACTTTATCTGCTGAATGCTTTGTGGTACCACGTCATCATCTGAGTCATCAATGCTGGATGATTCTAGACGTGTACATAGATCATTGAGGCTTGCAGCTGAGTTGGATATAAAACTTGTCTCATCAAAGACAACGTGCTGACTCTTCAACAGTAAGGCTTCTATTGTTGAATACTCGATAAGCTTTGCTCACTGCTGAATTGCCTAGAAAAATACCTGCATCAGATTTTGCATCAAAAGCTGTTAGGTCCTTCTTGCCATTATTATGAATGAAACATCTACACCCAAAAATCCTGAAATATGAAATATCAGGTTTCTTGCCACTCCAGATCTCATATGGGGTTTTACCGTGCAACTTGTTAATCATAGATCTGTTCCGAGTGTAGCAAGCTGTGTTAACTGCTTCTGCCCAGAATTTTTGTGAAATACCAGAATAAGCAATCATAGATCTAGCAGCCTCTTTTAAAGTGCGATTTCTTCTCTCAGCAAGCCTATTCTGCTGAGGAGTTCTGGATGCTGAAAGCTCATGCTTTATCCCAATGTATTCTAGATAAGAAATTAATTTATGATTTAAAAATTCAGTACCACAATCACTTCTTATCCTATTGACTGTACAAGATCTGTCATTTTGCAAACTTCTTAAAAGACGTATCATCTGGTCAGCGGTATCCGATTGTGCCTTTAAAAACAACACCCAAGTAAATTTTGTAAAATCATCAATAACAACTAGGGTGTAGTTCGTTCCTCCTAAGCTAGTTATGGGAATAGGACCAAAGAGATTCATATGTAAAAGCTCTAAGCTTCGGAAAGAATGTTTACCGCCTTTCTTTTTGAAAGTTGATTTAATTTGTTTGCCAAGCTGACATGCGGCATAGATCTTGTCCTTTGAAAAATTGATTTTGGGCAGACCATAAACCATTTCATGCTGACTCAAATGAGCAAG
Source organism: Dorcoceras hygrometricum (assembly GCA_001598015.1). Classification (NCBI taxonomy): domain Eukaryota; kingdom Viridiplantae; phylum Streptophyta; class Magnoliopsida; order Lamiales; family Gesneriaceae; genus Dorcoceras; species Dorcoceras hygrometricum. The sequence goes on from KV012855.1 coordinate 355,488, forward strand.
AGTTTTAAAGTTTAGATGGTTCATTCGCTGATTCCACAGCCAGCTCTTGGAAGAGTTGGTTGTTAAACAAATTTGTTCAGATCCCATGGGTTATAACCAATTGATAATGTAGGTATTCCCCGATATTTTACCTACCAATACAGTCAGTCCTTCTGGACTCTGAACTGTGCATGTGTGCTGTTTAAAATTAACTATGTAACCCTTGTCACATAGCTGACTTATGCTAATTAAATTATAACGCAAGTTATCAACAACTAAGACATCTGATATAGAAATGTTACCGTGGATAAGCTTACCATTACCCACAATGTTACCTTGTGCGTTATCACCAAACACAATTTTCGCTCCTTTGTGAGGTGTCACATCTGTTAGTAGCTTTTGATTTTCAGTCATATGTCTTGCACAACCGCTGTCCAGATACAATATGGTTGATTCATCTTGAGCTTTGTACCTGTTATCCTGCAATCACAAAAACAGATTTTGGTACCCAATTTTACTTGGGTCTAGATAGGATTACCCCTTTCGAGACCCATACTTGAATTACTTTGACAGCTTTCCCAGTATGATAGTCCATAAGGGTCTGTGCATAAGTACTGTGAGATCTGTTGAGATTTGGTTTGTTATTTTAACCATTCAGATCTCTACGAGGCCTAACCTTTTTCCATTCAGACTTAACCTTCTTAGAGCCACGTCTTTGTTGGTTTTGAACAAAAGACTTGGATCCAGCTTTTGCCTTTTCCTTGTCAAGTCTGTTGTTTAGCCAACCAGACTTAGAACTCTCGGGTCTGTCATGTCCAATACCAGCTTTTCCTTTCTTATTTAACAATTCCGAGATCTGGTCATCATACCGCACCGACTAACATGGATCATGTATCACACTATCTTTGACAAATCTCATCTTTTTGAACTTGTCATGTGCTAGATTTGATTGAGTACAAATCTCTTCAGAGCTGATTTCACAAGTATTGAAACCTAAGACAGTTCTATCACTTGCTGGCTTCTGAATCTCAAACAGCTTTATCTAGAGAAATATAAGACTGGGTCCAGGAGCTCACAACTTCATTTAATTTCTCATTTTCAGCTTTGAGCTCACTAGACTTATTTCTCAATGATTCATTTTCCATCATCAGCTTACTTAACTCATTCTTTAAACTGTCAATATCCTCAAGCTTATCAGCACTTGATTCTATTGAACTATTTTTCAGACTTTTGTTTTCGGCTTTGATTTCCTCAAATGTATGAGACAACTTTCTGTACTCTTGGACCATATCATTAAGTTCACTGATTAGGTCCTCTCGTGTAAATTCAACATTGGAAAAATCAAATACCTCGTCATCTGAAGTTTGATTAGCCATGAGACAGTGAACTTCCTCCTGTTCACTATCGCTGGATGAGGAACTGTTGGATGAGGAATCTGTATCAGTATCTGCCCAGTTCTTGTTGTTTTCCTCAGAAACCAGTACTTTGCGATCATTCTTGTGGCTGGGTCTTTTATCACCTCTAGTTCTCATCCTCCTATCCTTGGATATATCACTGGATCTGTCGACAGTTCTCTCATCTGTATTGTTATCTCGTTTGTATCGATCCTCCTTCTTTTCATCTCTCATGTATCTATCATCAGTTCTATTTTCATCCCTGGGTCTGTCCTCCTTCTTTGGCCTATTGCAATCAGCTGCAAAGTTCCCTGGACGACCACAGTTATAAGAATTCGAATCAGCATTAACTTTATCAGATTTATGAAAATTATTATAAGGAGAAGAAGGGTTGTAGGATCTTCTCAGGTATTTCCCAAACTTCCTAACGAAGATGGACATGACATCATCGCTGAGTTGATCAGCTGTCTTGCTAGTGCTTGGAGAGCACTGTTCAATAGATTTTAGCAGCTAACGCTTTGGTTGGTTGAGATGTTGAGGGTCCAACTTCAGATCTTGTCTCCAGTTCAAACTCATAAGCTTTGAGATTTGCAAAGAGATCATGTAGTTCCAGTTTGTGCAGATCTTTAGATTCCCTCATCGCCATTGTCTTCACATCCCACTCTCTGGGCAGCGCTCTCATCACCTTCAATGCTAACTCTCTGTTGCTATACTCTTTTCCAAGACTCGTCAACTCAATAACAACAACACTGAAGCGCTCATCAAACTCTGTCATAGTCTCTCCATCTTTCGTCTTAATAGACTCATACTTCTGTTGAGCGACAGTCAGCTTGTTCTCCTTTGTTTCATCATTTCCTTCACATATTTGGTTCAGCTTCTCCCATATTTCCTTGGCAGTGGCGCAGGTCTTGATCTTACTGAACATGTTTTTGTCCAGCGTCTTGTAAAGAATATCCCTGGACACATTGTCCAGATTAGCCTTCTTTTTGTCCTCATTGGTGTATTCATGTCTGCTCTTTTCCAGAAACTGAGGATCACCACCGGATATTGCAAATGCTAAGTGTGGCTTCATTATTTTCAATGGTACTTCTGTGATAACAGACCACATGTCGTCATATTGAGCATCCATATGCGCTTGCATGCGAATCTTCCGGTCGTCGTAATCCTCCTTGGAAAACATAGGAATCTTGTTATGAGAAGTCGACATTTTAATATATGATAAAACACAAACAACAACTGTTCAATACTGAGATGCTCAGGCTCTGATACCAATTGATAGGATAAATATGGCTAGAGGATGCGCTTGCATGCGAATCTTCCGGTCGTCGTAATCCTCCTTGGAAAACATAGGAATCTTGTTATGAGAAGTCGACATTTTAATATATGATAAAACACAAACAACAACTGTTCAATACTGAGATGCTCAGGCTCTGATACCAATTGATAGGATAAATATGGCTAGAGAAACAGGCCTAGGAGTTCAGAAGGGGGGGGGGGGTTTGAATGAACTCCTGGTATTTAAAATATTTTCAAAACCTTTAAAACGATTTTTACAAGCACCCGCTTAACTTAAATCCGAGTTACCAGATTTAAGGAATCTCAGTCCAAATGCTGATTTCTTGGCTAACAATATATGTGTGGAAATAAGCCAATAGATCAGTGAACAGTGTAAAACAAAAAATAAACACTATAATGTAATAGTTTAAGGGACAAGAGATTTGTTTATGGAGTTTGGATATCAATATCATACGTCTCCCCTTCTTCCTTTTCAGGAAGGTTCCACTAGAAGATTTTATGGTTACAGGCCTTCTGCAAACACCCAACACGCAAGCAGCACTTAACGTGAACTCCTAGCAATACAACTCCACCAAGCAGACGCAGCTGCTGATTACAACACTTAATATGTTTCGAACTGCTTCACAAAGCCAGTTCGTTACATACTCAATCTAGAATAATAACAATGAATACAAATCTATTGAGACTGTAAATCTTCTGGTTTCTAACCAAAGAAACGTGATTCAACAGGTGAACCAGAAGATGACTCGAAGGTAATGTCTGTGAAAATCAACACTTGTGTTCTTCGAGTTTGTGAGCTTTTGAGAATAATAGCGTAGAAGCAATAAGCTCAGGAAAACAATGGAGACTTGGAATGGCAGAGAATCAGAGAGCTTCTTCAATTCAAATTACAGCTATTTATACTCCTCGTCCTCCAACGGTCAGTAAATATCACCTAAGGAAGTAAAATCATTTTGAATAAATGTCCATCGCATATTCTGCTCCACTACACTGGTAAATTGCATTTCGTCAGAACCAAATTGTCGTCTTTCCAAATTTGTGCAAACATCGTAAAACGTCCTCTGTATACTGTGTACTATTTACCCAAAATAGTACTTACAGTTGTATCCTTAATTCCAGGCAATTTGTACGATTCAATCTTCACCATTGATTCTTTCCAATTTGAACATTGATAGCGTTTGAATCGATTCGTCATTTGCGCCTGAAAGTTTTCTTTTGATCAGTTATCCCTTTCTTGAAGAAGATTGATTAACTCATCGCTGATCGAATATATAGCTATCACATCTGAATGCATAGAGATCTGAATAATTGTGATATCTGATCGCTTAACAAAATCTGATATATCCCCCTTTTCGTAAGTATAGGAATACATCTGAATGCATAGAGATCTGAATACTTGTGATATCTGATCGCTTAACAAAATCTGATATATACCCCTTTTTGTAAGTAGAGGAATATGAGATACTGTTACCTCAGCTGGTCACAATAAAATGGACAGTTCTGTTGATAGATACCATCGCTGATAATAACAAAGTCCGACCCGATAAACTGAACTGTTCCAAAACACAAATCTAAATACACCCAAATCTCAACATCTGATCTGTTCCCTAATATCAAGATCCAAAAACATATCAACTGTGAACCATACACTGTAAAACTGAGATCTGAATAAATACTGTTCACAACTGAAATACTCGAAACTGAGATCTATACCATAACCTGTTATACAAGTCTGAATGCCCTATGCTTCCAATAAGATCTCCCACTGCAGCTCAGTTCTGACTAACTGTTCACGAATGGTCACTCAGATGTCAACGCTGACGTCACTACTTCTGAAATTCAACATAGAGATGACGTCACGAGTTCTGAAAATTTCAACCCGATAATCGATAGTCGACCCAACATCTGAATTATGCGAAACTATTAGAACCTACAACTTACTGACTGTCCAGATGTCACTTATGAATTTAGCACTTGGTATTTTTGTTATCACCAAAACTAAAAAATTTTACCTTAACAGTTTGATCTGCTGTTGGCAGTGATGGTGACGTGTCCTCTACGTCGTCGTTTTGATATTATTTTAGATTCAGCTGTTGGTCATTTTGAGAGAGATCTGTTCTCAGCTGTTGGAGCGCTGCTACGTCGTTTTGAGTTATTTAGCGGGAACCTTGATGCGTCGTCATTTGGATGAGTAGCGAAGCGTGACAACATCTGATTGTATCAGCTGAGGCAGCTGCGAGAGTAAACGTTGGGTTCAGATGTGAGCCTATGCGATGTCATTTCGATTAGTTAGTACGGCGTCGTTGGGTGTTGTGTAATTGAAGTGCAACGTCGGTTGGTGTCGGCTGTTCCCGTTGAGAAGAAACATTGGATTCAGTTGTAAGATTTCTACTGTAGCATCACCCGACGTCTGATTTAGGAGAACAGCAGCTGTTGTATGGAGATTTATATATATAAGTGTTGAGCAACACTTAGATTATTTTTTAATCCGATATTTCTTATTTTCATCTTCGAAACCCTCGATAGCTACTGTTCACCCGAACATTTCTTCCCTAGATTTTTGTCGATTCCAGTCATTGTTTTGAACGAGATTGGTGGCACTGGATTCTCCTTGAGTTTCTCTTTCGATTGATACTTGCTAGGAGACCTGAGTCGGCGTTGGAGAGAAGCGCGAAAGAACCTGTTTGCTCGAAGCTTTTCGTGAGATCTGAACCGTGTGTTCTTTGGTTCTTATGGAAGCTTGAGTAAGTGTTCCCAACTAGTTTTATGTTTAGTTTAAGCTGTTAATCCTGCGTAGAACGGTAGAACTGGAATTTAGTTCTCGGTCGTAGGTACTAAGCGGATTCGACTTAGTGTTGAGCTGATATATTAGATGTTGTAACGGATTTAAGGTACAGGATAGCTTCTTCCAACGTTGAGGAGGTCAGGAGAAAGCTGATTTGGTTAGGCTGAGTTCTGCCGTGCCTTTGATAAATCTGTTGAGGTAGATTGAAGTGTGAGGTACGAATTTTAGCATCTCTTAACAGCTTTGAGCATGAACATGTGTATATTTCTGGTTATGGAATCTGCGTGAGTTGATTATGTGTTTTACGTGAAAAATATTGATGAATTGCTTGATTGATATATTCTGTTTTACGTGAATTGTGCATGTAGGAATCAGATATGAATTTCTTGGCATACATGCATACATATTGAGCCTTCTGATTGATTGTTGACCCGCGATTAGAGCCACGTTGTGACCAGGGCAGAAAGATGTGTCGTGCCAGGAAGGTCCAACGCTATCATCGGAGTGGTGCAGAATACCACCGAGCTGTGATATAGGCTGACGAGCCTCGATGATCACGGACCGATGATTTCCACCGGCTGCTTGGCTGTGTGTGGTTTAGAGGCTCGCTTGAGATGATTTTTCCAAATGATTAACTGGCCTTGATGACTGATTCCTTTGACAGCTTCATGCATTTCATAACTTGATTTATAGCATGTTGCATGATTTGCTGCTTCTAGATGGCTCTTCGTACTGAGGCTTGACCTCGTATTTTCTGTTTCCTGCTTTTGTGTTTTTGGGTCTGTGTTGCAAATTTGCAGGATCTTCAGATAACCAGGCTGGACAGAGTGGAGAGCCAGCTGGTCGATCCCGTTCTCTTGTGTCCTAGTTTATTTTATTATGTATGAGCCATGGAATGCCCTGAGCCTTTATGTATTTTGGGGATCGCTGTTGTTTGTTATTTGTTACCTGTTATTGTATGAGTTTTGATTTAACTCGTATTTTGATTATTGATACTTTGAATGATGCTTTGAGTTCAGGCCCAAAATATTTCGAAAATTTTTAAGACCTGTTTTACGCTTCCGTGATTATGTGCTTAATTGTGCTGTAATCTTTGTGGATTGGCACGGGGCCTGACATTTTTGGTATCAGAGCTTAAACTGGGATAAGCTCGATTTCATTTGATCACACTCGAGTCTAGGCACAGAGTTTGGATTTGATTTTTGATTGACTCTGTGGCTTATGTGATTCTTTTATCTGTCTTTGTGATATATCTGCTGTGAAATATTACCCTGAGATTGTTTAGATGCCGTCCAGGAGAGGTAGAGGTAGGACTGCTAGACGTTCCGCTTAGGAGTCTAGGTCCTCGGGCAGTGATGAGGGCATTCAGCAGAATGAGCCTTTGTGTCGTCGTGAGAGACAGACAGGGGTTTAGGATGTGTCGAGACAGATAGGCGAGATGGAGTTAGTTCTAGTGAGATTGCATCCGACGACTATACGCGTTTTTCAGCCTGTGCAAGACGTGTCGCAATCGTTTCAATCTCCTCAAGGGTCACAACAATCGAATCTTCAAAGGTTTAGGCCCCGAGGGAAACAGTTTAAGAAGCGATCTAATTCGAGTTACTTTGGTTCTGTGAGTTCTGGTGGCAATAGTTCTGGGAGTGTGTTCTGTGGACAATGCGAAAGGAAGCATGAGACTTCGCAGTGTCGTGTAGTTCGAGGTCCTTGCCATCGTTGTGGTCAACCGGAACATTTTGCTAGAGTGTGTCGCTTGTTGAGGGGACAGTCTTCGGTTCCCTTGCAGCAGGCACAGGTGGATACCCTGGCGAGAGAGCAGGCTGAGGAGACACCTGGTATGTTTATCGCAGGTACATGTTCTATCTTTGGTTTTCCTTTACGAGTATTGATTGACACTGGAGCATCACACTCCTTTATTTCTGAGTTTTTTGTGCATGAGCGTGGGTTGAGTTCTTCCCCATTGTGTGATTAGATTAGATGAGCATGTCTTAGTCACCAATCTGATTTTCTTGGAGATGAGGGATTTTGATTGCATCTTGGGAATGGATGTATTGTCTAGCTATAAGGCTACTGTTGACTGTTTCCATGGTGTGGTGAGATTTCGCCCCGATTCGGGTGATAATTGGGATTTCTACGGCACGGATTCGAGGTCGAAGATTCCACTGGTGTCTGCCATGGAGATGTTTAGTCTGTTATCGCTGGATAATGCTGGATTTATGATCTATGCGCTTGACGTTTCCCAAGAGTCATGATTGGAGTTGAGTGACATCCCGATCGTCTGAGAGTTTCCCGACGTGTTTCCGGATGAGATTCCTGGATTCCCTTCGAGATGTGAGATCGACTTCGGTATCGAGTTGGTACTCAGTACATCCCCGATTTCTAGAGCTCCATATCGGTTGGCGCCAGCAGAGTTGAAGGAACTCAAGGATCAGTTGAGAGATCTTCTGGAGAAAGGCTTCATCAGACCGAGTATGTCGCCTTGGGGAGCTCCGATTCTTTTTGTGAAGAAGAAGGATGGATCTATGAGGATGTGCGTGGATTTCCGGCAGTTGAACAAAGCGACGATGAAGAACAAGTATCCTTAGCCGAGGATTGATGACTTGTTCGATCAGTTGCAAGGATCGGTGGTGTACTGGAAGATTGATTTGCGCTCTGGATATCACCAGTTGCGGATTAGAGACGCTGATGTGGCGAAGACATCTTTTTGGATGAGATATGGGCATTATGAGTTTCTTGTGATGCCGTTTGGGTTGACGAATTCCCCATCTATTTTCATAGATTTGATTAATCACGTCTTTAGCGAGTATACCGATCGGTTCGTGATTGTCTTCATAGATGACATCTTGGTGTATTCGAGGAGTTTGAGAGAGCATAAGGAGCATCTAAGATTGGTGTTGCAAAGATTGAGAGACTCACAATTGTACGCCAAGTTCATCAAGTGCGAATTTTGGCTTGACCGAATTATCTTCTTGGGTCATGTAATTTCAGCGCAAGGAATTTCTTTGGATCCTAGCAAGGTCGAAGCAGTTCTTAACTAGGAGAGACCTAGGAATGTTTCCGAGATCCGTAGTTTCTTGGGATTGGCTGGCTATTACAGACCTTTCATCGAGAAGTTCGCCTCGATAGCCAGGCCTATGACTCAGTTGACTAAGAAGGATAGGAAGTTTGTTTGGACTGACGAGTGCGAGTCTAGTTTTAAGACGTTGAAGGAGAAGTTGACTACTGCTCCTGTTTTGGCTCTACCGTCTGGATCTGGAGGATTTGTTGTATGCTCCGATGCTTCTCTGAATGCATTGGGATGTTTTCTAATGCTAAACGGGTACGTGATTGTGTATGCGTCTCAACAGTTGAAGCCTCACGAGACAAGGTACCCCGTTCATGATTTGGAATTGGCTGCGATTGTGTTTGCCTTGAAGATTTGGCGACACTATTTGTATGGTGAAGAGTTTGTGGTGTACACCGATCACAAGAGTTTGAAGTATACCTTCATGCAGTCAGATTCGAATATGAGGCAGCGTCGTTGGATGGAGTTGCTCAAGGATTTTTATTGCGGGATTCAGTATCAGCCTGGGCAGATGAACTTAGAAGCCGATGCTTTGAGTAGGAAAGCTCATCCTGATATGTTAGCATCTTTGAGTGTCTTGAGAGTCTACGATCATTTGAGTACTTCTGGTTGGAGATTTTAGCCGGGTGATCAGTACTTCTTGGTTTCTTCGATTCAGGTTGAACCACAGATTGTGAGTGACATTAGGGAAGCGCAGAGGACTGATCCCTATATCCATGAATTGAAGATTAAAGCCCGAAGTGGTCAGTCTGATGATTTTTCTGTTGCTTCTGATGGGTGTCTGAAATTTAGAGGGAGATTGGTGGTTCCAAACCTAATCGAGTTGAAAGAAACTATCATGAATGAAGCGCATTGTAGTCGGTACAGTGTGCATCCGGGCGAGAGGAAGATGTACCATGTCTTGAAGTCTTACTACTGATGGGCAGGTATGAATAGCGACATTTCTGGTTTTGTTGCTAAGTGTTTGAATTGCCAGCAGGTCAAGGTGGAGAGGATGAGACCTGGTGGATTGTTACAGAGTTTAGAGGTGCCCCAATGGAATTGGGAGCACATCTCCATGGATTTTGTGACTCATTTACCTCGATCGAGTATGGGGTGCGATGCGATTTGGGTGGTGATTGATTGACTCTCGAAATCAGCCCATTTCATTCCCTATGATGTGAGGTGTTCGATGAAGAAAATCGAGAAGTTATATGTCGACCATGTGGTTAGATTGCATGGAGTGCCTGTTTCGATAGTGTCCGATAGAGATCCAAGATTCACATCTCGATTTTGGAAGAGCTTGCAGGTAGCGATGGGTTCGAGATTGGCTATGAGTACAGCCTATCACCCACAGACAGATGGTCAGTCTCAGCGGACCATTCAGACTTTAGAATATATGCTGCGTGCAGTGGTGATGGATTTCAATGGTGGCTGGCAGGATTCCTTGTCCTTAGTCGAGTTTTCTTATAACAACAGCTATCAAATGACTATCGGGATGGCTCCATTTGGAGCTTTGTATGGCCGCAAATGTAGATCTCCGATCTGTTGGGAAGAAGTTGGTGAGAAACAGCTTTCTACCCCTGAATTTGTGCAGCACATGAAAGATCAGATTGATTTGATTTGGAGTAGGATGAAGGCTGCACAAGATAGATTTACCAGCTATGCTAACTGAAGACGTCGACCGTTAGAGTTTGAGGTTGGCGATCGTGTGTTTCTTAAGATTTCTCCTTTCAAGAGCGTGATGAGATTCAGATTTAAGGGCAAAAGGCTCCTAGATTCGTTGGTCCTTTTGAAATTGTTGAGCGGATTGGACAATTGTCTTATAGATTGAGGCTGCCTAATGAGTTAGCAGCGATACATGATGTTTTTCATGGGTCAATGTTGAGAAAATATGATCCAGATCCTTCCCATGTTTTGAGAACCGACGAAGTTGAGCTGGATTCTGCCTTGAGCTATGTGGAATATCCAGTGCAGATTCTGGATAGGAAGGAGAAGCAGTTGAGGAACAAGATAATTCCGTTGGTGATGGTCCAATGGAGAAAGCATGGTCGAGAAGAAGCTACCTAGGAGGTTGAGGATAAGATGAGACAAGACTGGCCTCATCTATTTGAGCAATGATAGTGAGAATTCCAGGTAATTTCAAAGCATTGATTAGAGTTTGCTTAGTTGTTTTGTGTTTCGATTTGAATGTTTGATTGTTTCTGCCCCTGTGTTTTCCTTTGATTTTGAGGACGAAATCTCTTAAATTGGGGAGAATGTGAGGATTGAGAAATTCGAATAGTGATTAATCAGTTTTTCATATGATTAGTCACGAGATTTTGGGGATTTCGAATTTCAGATTTTGAGGAATTGTAGTGAAGTCTGGATTGTAATTTTCGGATTTCTGGATTCGGATTATTTGGTTGAATCGGGTTTCAGATTTTGGTGTTTTTCGAAATTTCAGCTGTAGGTAGCAGCTGGAGGATCAGATGTTTAAGCTAAGTGGTGAAAGTCAACGATTTGGATTGACTGCTGAGGGGTAGTGTAATGCAGATGTCAACGAGGGTCAACGGTACTGTAGCGAGCGAATGCAGTTGTGTTGGCTGAGATCTGTTAGCGCGAGGATGTGATCAGCAGTCGCATGTTGGTCAACCCAACAGAGTTGACTGCTGGTGTTGTAGCGCAAAACAACTGTTGCTATTTCAAGAGATTTGTTCAGCTGTGGGGTAACGTTGGCAGATGTGAGTGTGTAGGAACCAGCTGTTGGTTTCGTTAGAGTATTTCTTAGCGGGTAACGAAACTACGTCGTTTGGATAAGTTGGAACGACAGCGTTTTGGGTGTAACGCTTTGTGTCAGCTGTCAGTTGTGTTGGTCATAAGCTGGAGAGGGATCTAATGCGTTGATATGATCATACGTTGGTTTGATCAGCTGTTGGCAGCGATGGTGACGTGTCCTCTACGTCGTCGTTTTGATATTATTTTAGATTCAGCTGTTGGTCGTTTTGAGAGAGATCTGTTCTCAGCTGTTGGAGCGCTGCTACGTCATTTTGAGTTATTTAGCGGCAACCTTGATGCTTCGTCGTTTGGATGAGTAGCGAAGCGTGACAACGTCTGATTGTATCAGCTAAGGCAGCTGCGAGAGTAAACGTTGGGTTCAGGTGTGAGCTTATGCGATGTCGTTTCGATTAGTTGGTTCGACGTCGTTGGGTGTTGTGTAATTGAAGTGCAACGTCTGTTGGTGTCGGCTGCTCCCGTTGAGAAGAAACGTTGGATTCAGTTGTAAGATTTCTATTGTAGCATTACCCAACATCTGATTTAGGAGAATAGCAGCTGTTGTATGGAGATTTATATATATAAGTGTTAGAGTAGATGCCCAACTAGCCAACTTGTGGCGTGTGGGTTTATAGACTCTTGTATGAAACAATCTTTATATATATGATATTCGCATTCTTTTATATGGCGTTCTTTACTTTCATTATGTGTGTAATGATTTACAATTGCGTTGAGTAAAGACCTAGAATACACCTAAGTGTATGTTAGATGTGATAGTGGGTATGACGGCTATCATGAAACACATCTAATAGTATAGATGCCCAACTAGCCAACTTGTGGCGTGTGGGTTTATAGACTCTTGTATGAAACAATCTTTATATATATGATATTCGCATTCTTTTATATGGCGTTCTTTACTTTCATTATGTGTGTAATGATTTACAATTGCGTTGAGTAAAGACCTAGAATACACCTAAGTGTATGTTAGATGTGATAGTGGGTATGACGGCTATCATGAAACACATC
>KV012855.1:373897-386149 GCA_001598015.1 Dorcoceras hygrometricum
AAGGGTGAACGTGCCCAAGGCCTATTGGATTTGATCCATACTGATGTGTGCGGCCCATTTAGTATTGGTACTAAATACGGTCACACATACTTCATCACCTTTACCGATGATTACTCTAGGTATGGGTACTTGTACTTGATGAAGTACAAGTCTGAATCCTTTGAAAGGTTCAAAGAATTCAAGGCTGAAGTAGAAAATCAATTAGGCAAAAGTATTAAGGCACTTCGATCTGATCGAGGTGGTGAATACTTAAGTACTGAGTTTCAAGACTATCTGAGGGAGAATGGGATTCTCTCACAGTGGACCCCTCCGGCCACACCACAGCTCAATGGTGTAGCGGAGCATTGTAATCGGACCTTGTTGGACATGGTTCGATCCATGATGAGCTTCACTGAGCTTTCGAACTCGTTTTGGGGCTATGCGCTCGAAACGGCGGTAATGTTGTTGAACAATGTCCACACCAAGGCAGTGGATAAGACTCCGTATGAGATATGGATGGGCAAACCACCCAAGTACTCATTTATGAGGATTTGGGGATGTCCTGCTTACCTGAAGCAGACAGTGGGAGATAAGTTTGATACGAGATCCATCTTATGCTACTTCATTGGGTATCCAAATAATTCCATTGGATACTACTTCTACTCTCCGAGCGAGACAAAAGTGTTTGTCTCTAGGAATGCCACCTTTATGGAAAAGGAATTTCTACTTGATAGAAAGGGCAAAATAGTAGAACTCGAAGAGGTTCGAGAACCAATTGAAGTACCAAGTGAATCTCCCGCACCTACTGAGCCAGTACCAGATATGGTCGCACCTAGGAGATCCGAAAGGATTCCTAGAGCTCCTGAGAGATATGGTTTTCTCCTTGAAGATGATCAAGGTGATAAAGTTGTTGGATCTGATCAAAGAACTTTAAAGGAGGCAATTTCCGATGCTGATTCTAATTTGACTGAGCCAGTACCAGATATGGTCGCACCTAGGAGATCCGAAAGGATTCCTAGAGCTCCTGAGAGATATGGTTTTCTCCTTGAAGATGATCAAGGTGATAAAGTTGTTGGATCTGATCAAAGAACTTTAAAGGAGGCAATTTCCGATGCTGATTCTAATTTGTGGCTTGAAGCAATGCAGTCTGAGTTTGACTCAATGCATGCAAACCAAGTTTGGACTCTCGTTAACCCTCCCGAAGGAATTGTTCCTATTGGGTGTAAATGGGTATACAAGAGGAAACTTGGGCCTGACGGCAAAGTAATGACCTACAAGGCACGACTGGTCGTGAAAGGTTACACTCAAAGGCAAGGTGTTGACTATGATGAAACCTTCTCACCAGTCGCAATGTTCAAGTCAATTAGAATATTGTTAGCCATAGCCGCATGGTACGACTATGAGATATGACAAATGGATGTGAAAACTGTGTTCCTTAATGGTAACATTAAGGAAGAGATCTATATGACGCAGCCTGATGGTTACATCTGTTGGAAGCGAGCATAAGGTATGCAAGCTTCAGAGATCGATCTACGGTCTCAAACAAGCATCGCGAAGTTGGAACCTGAGATTCGATGAATCAATTAAGGAATTTGGTTTCATCAAGAATCCCGAGGAGCCATGTGTCTATAAAAAGGTAGTTAAAAGCGCTGTGACATTCCTCGTACTTTATGTTGATGACATTCTACTCATTGGGAATGATGTAGGAATGCTGCAGTCAACTAAAGTATGGTTATCTAGCAGATTTTCGATGAAGGACATGGGTGAAGCATCCTATATTCTTGGAATACAGATCTATCGGGATAGATCTAAACGGATGCTCGGACTCACCAAGCTACCTACATCGATACCATACTTAAGAGGTTCTCTATGGAAGAGTCCAAGAGAGGACACCTACCTATGTGCCACGGGGTCACTCTATCTAAGTCTATGTGTCCAAAGACTGATGAAGAGATAGAGAGTATGGCACGTGTACCACACCTACCTATGTGCCACGGGGTCACTCTATCTAAGTCTATGTGTCCAAAGACTGATGAAGAGATAGAGAGTATGGCACGTGTACCATATGCCTCGGCAATAGGTAGTATTATGTATGGCATGATCTCGACTAGATTGGATGTCGCATATGCTCTGAGTGTCACGAGCCGCTACCAGGCCAACCCCGGCCAATTGCATTGGAAGGCCGTGAAGGATATTCTTAAGTACTTACGAAGGACTAAGAATATGTTCATGGTCTATGGGGGTGGTGAACTGAAACTGGAAGGCTACACTGACTCTAGCTTCCAGTGTGACGTGGATGATTCGAAATCAACCTCTGGATTTGTATTCATGCTCAATAGTGATGCTGTCTCTTGGAAGAGTTCCAAGCAAGACACCATCGCGGATTCAACCACTGAGGCTGAGTACATTGCAGCATCAGCTGCTGCTAAGGAGGCCGTTTGGATAAGGAATTTCGTCCAAGAGTTGGGCGTCATTCCTAATGGAGTTGGTCCAGTCCCGGTGTACTGCGACAACACGGGTGCCGTTGCGCAAGCAAAGGAGCCTAGGTCTCACCAAAGATCCAAACACATACTGAGGAAATACCACATAATACGAGATATTGTGGCTAGAGATGACATAGCAGTTGAGAGAGTCGCCTCTGCGGACAACGTTGCTGATCCACTTACGAAGCCCTTGCCAGGACCCTTGTTTGAAAAACATCGCGAAACAATGGGACTGCGTCTGATGAGTAGTTGGCTTTACGGCAAGTGGAAGATTGTTAGAGTAGATACCCAACTAGCCAACTTGTGTCGTGTGGGTTTATAGACTCTTGTACGAAACAATCTTTATATATATGATATTCGCATTCTTTTATATGGCGTTCTTTACTTTCATTATGTGTGTAATGATTTACAATTGCGTTGAGTAAAGACCTAGAATACACCTAAGTGTATGTTAGATGTGATAGTGGGTATGACGGCTATCATTAAACACATCTAATAGTCGTTGTCGAGGATTCACCGCTCGCAGACATGCGTGGATATCCTATGCTATCTGAGGAGGTAATAGTGTATAAATATCTGGCCAGAGTACTAGAAGTGTTTTAGGTAAATGTGTTTACCTAGTTACACTCGCGATGTCACTATTCGATCTCCAAGATGTATGCATAGCTATCGGATCTATAGCAACTCTCGATTTACCAATGGTCGTTGATCTGATCGGGATATATGGATTGAAAGGACCGTACTGTACGCTAACCACGACCAACTGGTTCTTGCAGGCACTATCAGTGATACCTAGGGGATCATGGGGCGATGTTGCTAGACGCTTTACCATGATCCGATGGGCAGGTCCGGAATTGTGATTCCGAAGACACAATGGTTGTGGGCCCACGGCTAGCTGTATCCCTGAACCATTGAGGGTCACACAAGTACTAGATTCGAGATTCCCGCACGGATACTCAGCTCAATGTGTTGAGCACGAGAAGAGGATTTTGGGGAGTGCGACTTCCTAAAAGTCAACAGGGGTCAAACCGGTGGTTTCCCGCTGTTGAGGGGCAAAACGGTCATTTTGCAATTTAGGGTTGGATGATCTGAAAAATCGTTTTTCACATCATAACATTCAGTTTTGGAAACTGAGTCGATCGGTCCGATCTGATCGGCGATCGGAGTTACGATGAAGTCGCAGCGATGGATATAGTCATTGGACCCGGGCCCGTTGGGCCGGTCCAAGCCCATCATTAAGTCTATTTAATTAGACATAATAACTTCATTGTAGACATGACATTACACAACCTAACCCTAAACCTAGATACCGCCGCCCCTCTCCTCTCTCAATCCGCCTCCGCCGCCGCCGCTGGTCTTCGCCGGAAAATTGTTTCCGGCCAATTCGACGAGGAGAATCCGTTCGTGCTGATCTCGTCAGTCCTTCTAGTGCAGGCTGACGAAGGTGTCTCGTTTCTGGTCGTGGACCGGATTGGTGATTTCTAACGCAATCTACCGAGAAGAGCCGACGTTATTGTAACTACGGTTGGAGCCAGGCACAAGTGCCAGCAAGGTAGTGGTTTTGAACCCCCTATGTATGTCGATAACTGTTATTGATTTTTCGTATTGATCATATCCCGGCTTTTTATTCTATGTTTTTATGCTGCCTCGCCGGGGGGCGGATCCGGATCCCCAACAGTGGTATCAGAGCCAGTGTTTTTCGGATCAGATCATACGATTTGCCATATTGTATCTAACATCTCTAAATTTCAGATTGAAAATCGAAAAAACTTCGAAGCTGGCCGCCGACCGCCGCAATCACCAACCTCGGCCGTGCGCCTGCCGCACGAGTTGCGCGCCTCGGCCGTGCGCCTACCGTACGCGTTGCGCGCCTCGGCCGCGCGCCTGCCGCACACTTTGCACGCCTTGCGACGTCGGGCGCCGCTGCGCGCAATGTTCGAGAGAGGAGGGCGACGCTTGGCGCCGCTTCGCACCTCGTCCGCCGCTGCGCCGCGCGCCTGTCGCGTGATGATGAGCGTTGATGGGCGGCGTCGCGGGTTCTGGCCACGCAGGAGATGCGCGCTGGACGACGCTTGGTCGGCTGATGAGCGTCGCTGCTGGTCGAGCGACGTGCGATGGTTGCGCACGGTGTTGCATCGCGCTTGGCGCGGCGTCGCCCGCGCTGCCGCCGCGAGTTTTGTGGTGGCGGCGGCGCCGGCCGGCCGCCGCTCCGGCGAGTCTCCTGCGGTGAAATATGATTTTGTAATAAAATATGATTTTGTTGATTTAAAATTTGTTTTATCGGCAAAATACGATTTTATTATAAAATACGATTTCGTAATTAGAATATGATTTTACGATAAATAATTAGATTATTAAAATTATGCATGTTAATTAGATTTATTGCATGATTGGGATGATCAAGAGCCGTGCCCAATGTGTTAGGTGTATGCAGTAGGTTTTATATGATTTTGGTTTTTATATATTTGATTATCATTTAAAGTGGGCCTGTTTGTGGCCCGTTCCCAATTCTTGATAAATGTATCCCTTATTTGTCATAGTTAATTTAAATGTAAATTACTAGATTTATGGGAGGACATCCGAAGACGGTGGATAATAATTGGCGGTAGATTACGTCAATCAGGTCCACGACCGGAAGGGAGACTCCTTCGTCAGCCTGCACTAGAAGGCCTGACGTGATCAGCACGGACGGAAACTCCTTGAAAAGTTGACCGGAACAAATTCCGGCGAGGGCCGATGATGCGGCGGCGCAAAGGCGGCGGCGGCGACGGCGATATGAGGGAGAGAAGGGGCGGTGGTTTTGAGAGCTAGGGTTCGGGTTGTATTAGTTGTAATGTTATGAGTTATGAAGCCCTAGTCTACCTTAAGTAGATTAGTGATGGATTTGGACCGGCCCAACGGGCCCGGGTCCAACGTATGAACATTCGGTTCATCCCTATCACCGTGACTTCATCATAACTCCGATCACCGATAAGATCGTACCGATCGACTCAGTTTCCAAAACTGAATACTATGATCTGAAAAACCATTTTTCAGAACCCCAGTGCAAAATGACCGTTTTGCCTCTCAACAGCGGGAAATCACGATTTTACCCCTGTTGACTTTTAGGAAGTCGCACTCCCCAAAATCCTCCTCAAGTGCTCAACACATTGAGCTTAGTTTTGGTGTGGGAATCTCGAATCCAGTACTTATGTGACCCTCAATGGTTCAGGGATACAGCTAGCCGTGGGCCCACAACCATTGCGGCTCCGGAATCATAATTCCGGACTTGTCCATCGTATCATGGTAAGAGCATCTAGAAACATCGCCCCATGATCCCCTAGAGATCACTGATAGTGCCTGCAAGAACCAGTTGGTCGTGGTTAGCGTACAGTACGGTCCTTTCAATCCATATATCCCGATCAGATCAACGACCATTGGTAAATCGAGAGTCGCTATAGATCCGATAGCTATGCATACATCTTGGAGATCAAATAGTGACATCGCGAGTGTAACTAGGTTAACACATTTACCTAAAATACTTCTAGTACTCTGGCCAGAGATTTATACACTATTATACCCTCAGATATCATAGGATATCCACGCATGTCTGCGAGCGGCGAATCCTCGACAACGATGCATCGACTCCTACATGCATCGGGGCCTCACCCAATCCCGCCGCCTAACGACCCCAAGTGAGTCGGCAAATGGGTCAAAGTGAGGCGCCTATCATGTAGAGCCTCAATGTCGTTTCGAGTCGTGAGGACTAATCAGTACAACCAAGACCTCGAACTTATCCACTCGACAAATGGTAACCACTTGGAAAGTCTGAACGAGGGTAGTTCGATAGATCACCAGGTCACTATCTATCTGCATGCTCAGAACATCACAATGTTCCCTACCAATGAAACATGGTTTTTCGCATCGCAGATACTAGTCTCAAGCTCGGGCGGCCTTATCCTCATTTTGACGGCCCAATCGACTAGGAACTGATTCAGAATACACAGTGACTATTAGATGTGTTTCATGATAGCCATCATACCCACTATCACATCTAACATACACTATAGTGCATTCTAGGTCTTTACTCAACGCAATTGTTAATCATCATACAACACAATGAAAGTAAAGAATGCCATAAATAAATGCGAATATCATATATATAAAGATTGTCATATACAAGAGTCTATAAACCCACACGCCACAAGTTGGCTAGTTGGGCATCTACTCTAACATCTTCTACTGTTAACGTTCTGTGGTTCAATACTCTATATGCTCTGCTAACAGCTGAATATCCCAGAAATGTACCTGCATCAGATCTTACGTCAAAAGCTCGTAAGTACATTTTACCGTTGATATGGATGAAACATTTGCATCCAAACACCCTGAAGTACGAGATATCATGTTTCTTGCCATTACAGATCTCGTAGGGTGTGACCCCATGTCGTTTGTTTATCATTGATCTGTTTTGAGTATAACAAGCTGTGTTGACGACTTCGGCCCAAAATTTACTTGAGATGCCAGAATCAGCAATCATGGTTGTGGCAGCTTCTTTCAAAGTACTATTTCTACGCTCAGCCAATCCATTCTGTTGAGGTGTTCTTGCTGCAGATAACTCATGTTTGATTCCAATATCATCTAGATAGGAGGAGATTTTAAAATTTAAAAATTCTGTTCCTCTATCACTCCTAATCCGATTTACTTTACAAGACTGCTCATTTTGAAGACGTTTTAAAAGCTTGATCAGCTGTTCTACAGTTTGATCTTTTGATTTCAAAAATAATACCAAAGTAAATTTGGAGAAATCATCGACCACAACAAGGGTATATTTCATTCCCCCTAAGCTAGTTACAGATATTGGACCGAAGAGATCCATATGTAAGAGATCTATCTTTCAAAAGGTTTTTGTATTGCCTTTCAGTTTAAAGATAGATTTGATGTGTTTCCCCAGCTGACAGGCGAAGCAAACCTTGTCCTTTGAAAATTTTAAATTTGGTAGGCAATCGACCAACTCGTTTTTACTGAAATTGGAAATAGTTTTGAAATTCAAATGATTCAACCGTTGATGCCATAACCAACATTTTGAGGAGTCAGAAACTAGACAAGTGTGCTCTTTATGCGGCTGGTCTGAACAATCTACTTTGTAGGTATTTAAAGATCTATATCCTATGAGAATAGTCAGACCCTCTGGACTAAGAACTGTGCGTGTATGTTTTTGAAATTTAACAGAATAGTTACTGTCACACAGCTGATTTATACTAATCAAGTTATAATACAGATTTTCAACGAGAAGTACATTGTTTACTGTAAAGTTACCATGGATAAGCTTACCCTTTCTGTGACACCCGAACCCACGGGAATCACGAATTGGGTTAAATAAAAATTTTTGAATAAAAAGAAGAGCTAAAAGACAATTTGTTATAAGCTGTATTCCTTATAACTTAAAAATGAAACTTCGAAACACAAATACAAACACAAAAGCTGACAGACATCTATACACTTGCGCGCCAACTACTGACAAACGTTTTAGCGGAAAAACAGATTCTATTATATATATTGCAATTGCGAGTTACAACATCTGAAATTCTGTTTGAATATACAACTGTTGTAATTGATCTAATACAGATGCCTAACATACAATACAACATCAGCTATGAAACGAAAAACACTGGCCATTGATAAACACAACACCCAGCAACTGCTATCAGTTTTCAGCTCCTGTTCGCTCCTCAGCTGTCATACCTGCACCATTTTAAAAGCTAATGAGCCTAGGAGCTCAGCAAGTAAAATCTGAGTAATAACAATTTCATTTAACACAGGCAGACATCTGAACATACATAACTTTGAGTTAAAGGAATCATCAATACATAAACGTTTCACAAACATTTCTTTCTTGAACTTGGAGACAGGGGATAATAGCCCAGATCTCATCATCAATATCTTTTCGTTTGATTTATGGCTTAGAAGCTCTACTTAGGTCCGTGTTGCACTTTGATCAGAATGACTTCCGATATCAGTTTTAGCATATAGCTCATATGAAAGGGCAGCCGACATCTGGACGACTACTCACCCTTCTCCTTGTGACCGTCTGTTATCTATGCCATAAATACTTTAAAATAAACTTTTGTTCCTTTAACATCCTTTCTTTCTAGCATATAGCTCATATGAAAGGGCAGCCGACATCTGGACGACTACTCACCCTTCTCCTTGTGACCGTCTGTTATCTATGCCATAAATACTTTAAAATAAACTTTTGTTCCTTTAACATCCTTTCTTTCTTTGAAATTTCTTTAAACATCATCGGGTTACATCATTTAAAACTCTCGCTTCCCATTTTAAAACTTTACTGAGTATCGAATTCGACTGCTGAAACTCATCGCTGAAATGAAATCAGTCGTAACAAAGTGAAACAATACTTTGAAACAAAACAGATCTTCACTGTTCACGTTTATCGTAAAACAACTGCAAGAATATCTGTTAACATTTGAAACAGACTTCATGAATGAAACATGTCGTTGAAGTAGGAAACAGACATGATGACGTAAGAATATCTGTTACCAGTTGTAAGTTAAGGAAACGAAGTCGTTAGTTTGAACCAGTCGTAACAATAATCGCTAACAACGCGAATTGGGAATAAGTTTAAAACGATGTCGTTTGCTTTAAGAAGATGACGTAAGAAAGTCTGATAATAAGAATAAACAGACGTAATATGTTATCAGACATGACTACGAATAAATGAAACGATGTCGTTTGCACAACAAGCAGACGTACGAACAGTGCAACGACTGAATACAACGATACAATGCAACAGCTGATGAACAATGAAATCAACAGCTGATGAACAATGAAATTAACAACTGATGAACAACGACACCAACAGCTGATGAACAATGCAAAGCTGACAACAGCTGATGTGAGAAATTCTCGAAACCAAAAGCTGACGTTAAACTTGGTGTTGCAACATCAAAACGACAGCTACGCTATCAGCTGTTATCTATCAAACCATACTTTATACTGATTCTATTAACAACATCCGATTACATAGCGTCCAATTCTGATATTACAAACCACCGAAAGGAAGAACATTCATAAACATACTTGAATCAAACTCGAATCCTCAGTAGCCATATTTTCTGGAAAACACTTGGAAGCATAAAAACATCATTTTTAACCCAATCTTTCTTTCCTTGATCATGCGTAAATTATTTTAAACACGAACTTCAACATATCTTAAACATACAGGCAAGCAGATAAATAAAATGAATAAAATCAATATAAGCTTTAAATGGTGTAGCAAGGATCAGCTTTTACTTGCCTTAACAAAGCTTTGCAACCGTGGTTAATTCTGGCAGAATCTTCTCCTTGAGCAATACACGAACTTCTCTGGAAAATATTTTGAAAAACAGTAAAGATTTTCTTTGCAAATGATAATGATCTTGCTTTCAAAATAGCTATTTATATGGAAGAGATTAGTTGCAAGGTGCTATGTTTACAAAGCATGACACACTTCAACCAAGTTGTACAAATTTTTGTAGAATTCTCTTCATATCATTTAAATTTGTAAAACACCAAACCTTTTTCAAAAGAAATCATTTGTCCTCCTTAAAGATATTTTCAATCAATTTAAACCTGCTCATGTATCGCTATTGGAGTCATCTGCTGTAACCAGCCGCGACGCATCTTATTTTCTGAAATCAATGAAATAAGCAAATACATAACATTTAAAATTGCCATTTTGGCCCATGAAATTAATAAAATGCATAAATGTGGTCTTATGGATTTTGGGGCGTTACAACTCTACCCTCCTTATTGAAATTTCGTCCTCGAAATTTATGTACAAATTAAATGTGGGTAAAGGGAAAGCATATCAGCTTCTGTCACCCAAGTTGCTTCTCCCTCCGACAGATTAGACCATTGTGTCTTAACCATATGAATACTACGGTTTCTTATTTTTCTAATTTCTTGGAGGAGAATTCTTTCTGGTCTTTCTTCATAACTTAAATCTGGTGCAAATTGAATTGGCTAATGACTTAGCACATGCGAAAGGTTGGGAATATATTTCCTCAAAGCTGATACATGGAAAAAATTATGCACTGCTGACAATTCTGGAGGCAGTGCTAATCGATAGGCGAATGTTCCTACCTTCTCTAAGATCTCATATGGTCCAATATACCTTGGACTCAGCATTCCTTAATTTTCTAATTTCTTGGAGGAGAATTCTTTCTGGTCTTTCTTCATAACTTAAATCTGGTGCAAATTGAATTGGCTAATGACTTAGCACATGCGAAAGGTTGGGAATATATTTCCTCAAAGCTGATACATGGAAAAAATTATGCACTGCTGACAATTCTGGAGGCAGTGCTAATCGATAGGCGAATGTTCCTACCTTCTCTAAGATCTCATATGGTCCAATATACCTTGGACTCAGCATTCCTTTCTTCCCAAAACGCATTACTCCTTTTATTGGAGCAATTCTCAAAAATACATGATCACCCACTTCAAAATTCAGTTCCCTTCTTAGATTATCTGCATAAATTTTCTGTCGGCTTTGAGCAGGTTTCATTCTTTCTCTTATCTTTCTAACAGCTGCTTCTGTTTGCTCTACTACGTCTGGTCCTAAACCAGCTCTTTCACCAACTTCATCCCAATGGAGTGGTGTTCTACACTTTCGACCGTAGAGAGCTTCATATGGTGCCATCTGAATCGAAGCCTGGAAACTGTTATTATAGGCGAACTCTACCAGTGGCAACTTCAGATCCCAGCTTTCTAAAAAATCCACAATACATGCTCTGAGAAAGTCTTCTAAAATCTGAATCACCCTTTCAGATTGTCCATCGGTCTGGGGGTGAAACGCAGTGCTAAAGGTCAACTTTGTACCCATAGCTCTATGCAAACTTTTCCAAAAAGCTGATGTTAACTTTGGATCCCTATCTGATACAATGGAAATTGGAACACCATGAAGCCTCACAACCTTAACATACAAATCCGCGTGCTCACCTCATATGTTGTTTTGACTGGTAAGAAATGAGCAGACTTAGTGAGTCTATCAATTATAACCCAGATGGAGTTATATCCTTGAACAGTTCTTGGTAAACCAGTCACAAAATCCATCGCTATACATTCTCACTTCCATTCTGGAATAGGAAATGGCTTCAATAATCCAGCCGGTCGCTGATGTTCAGCGTTCACCAGCTGACACGTAAAACATTCAGCTACAAATCTAGCAACATCCCTCTTCATTCCTGGCCACAAGTACAACTGCTGGAGGTCTTTATACATTTTAGTACTTTCGGGATGTACTGAATAAGGAGCTGTATGAGCTTCTTTCAAAAGATCAGCTCTCAAATCTACTACTTAGGGTACCCAAATCCTTCCCAGATACCTAACTACTCCATCTTCTGAAAAATAGAGGTTGCTGCTGTCAGGCCTCGTGCTCACCAACAGAGTAAAATAACACAAACACACGCGGAATGTCAGGCCCCGTGCTAATTACTAACAATTAACACATAATAAGCGCATAAACACGGAAGCTTAAAATCAGGGCTTAAAAATTTTTCGAAATACAATGGGCCTGAACTTCAAATCATACATTCAAAATAGCGATAACAAAATACGAGTTGACTCAAACTCCAACACAACAGGTAACAACATAATATCATCAAATACAGATCCCCAATACATGATAACACGGGGCATCCCCCGGTTCAATACATATCATATATAGACTGGGACTCAGGGACGCGGGGATCGACCAGCTGAACTTCCACTCGGCCCAGCTTGATTACCTAATGCTCCTGCAAATGGGCAACAC
>KV012855.1:405787-472293 GCA_001598015.1 Dorcoceras hygrometricum
GATACAACAACGAAGCACAGGGCATCCCCTGGCTAACAGTACTGATACATAAATATATGCTATACGCTACTGGGATACTCTAACCACCCCAGTACGGAGAGCAAATGAAATAGCTAAAGAAAAGCATAAGATAAAATGCAGATGCTATGCATGAGACACCGGATAACACTGAAGGCTTCAACCGAAAAGGGAGCAAAGGAACTCAAACATAGCTCCATAAGATCTGCAACGAATCAGTGGCCACGGGGTGAGTTCAAAGTGTGGTAATGAGCCACTCGTCTTGACACTACACCCGAATACCAGATGCATCAAACAACTCAACCTGCCGTTGCCTCGCCCATGAACTGTGGTAGTTAACCACTCGGCGCATGGTGGATAACAGATCACAACAGGGAGATGAGAGTGCGGTATTCCCGCTTGCCCTCGCATCCTGGTAAGAAACAACAGCAATATACAAGATACGAAGCTGCAAGATATAATACACGAGGGATCTGAAACAATGCGTGAAAAATGCGTGTATGCACATCAATAAAACAGCTAGCATAAACACAAATGCTCAGCAAGCAATACACAGCCATGTTCACCGAAACATCCCAGCAGCCTCACATAATATCTCACGCAACTTCTCAGCTATCACAAGCTCAAGATTTGTACCTTATACTCTCTGTGCAACAATTACTACAAGCAAACGTCCCGAGAAAACCGAATTGCAACCTGTCTAAGCACACAGGGCATAAATCACAGAGACGCTAATACACAGAAAGCACGCTGGGAGTTACACACCCTCAACCAGCTATCATCCTACACAACAACTCAACAGGAAGCTCAATTCTAGGCTAGGAACAAGATCTCATCGAATTACGAAGTTCTACCTGAACTACGAAATGCACGAGCTAAACCAGCAACTTCGTGCTTCTGCTCCAGCCAAAAACAACCTCCAAAGATGGTATAGGATGAAGGAGCTTCTCAAGAGTAGTCCAACTCTACCTCGATCGTACCAAACGGTGGCCGGAAACGATGGGAATTTGCCAGAGAAACTCACGGTGAATAGTAACCTAGGGTTCGAAGCGAAGACGACAATCGGGAGAATATTTCGCTAAGTATGGGAACTGGTATCTCAAATCGAAGACCAAGTCTTCCTATATGTCAGGCCTCGTTCTCTAATCAGAGATAAAACATACAAACACATGCGGAAGCTACTAAAAAGAGGGTAAAATTTTCGCTTTTGGCCTGACGGTTTAAAACAATATAATTTAAAATAACACGGTACTCAAAATAGAATCCTAGTTTACGAAAATCAAAACAACAATAACAGTATAGCATAAAACAAGTATCAGACTCCAACAATCAAATACACCAACGAAGCACAGGGAATCTCCCCGGCTAACTGGATCAATACATATAAATATGCTATACGACTACTGGATACTCTAACCACCTCATGGGGCACCACCAGCTGGGCTAAAACCACGACCAGCTGTAAAACCTGGGTTCCCTGAAAACAACACAAACAAGGAAAACAACCAAGCCCCAGAGGGACATGGGGTCAAACCCCAGTTGTATTACAAGCTCCAATCCGTACCTTTTACTTCTGTGTAATAATTACCACAACATAGGTCCCGAGAAAGCTGAACAACAACCTGTCAAAGCACACAGGGGCATAAATCATCGGGACTCAAATACACAGAAGGTACTGCCGGGAGTTACAACTCAACCAGCGATCAATCCCATCAATACCACTTAACAGGGAGCTTAAATCAACTTACTAAAGCTAAGATCTTACAACAATTCGAAGCTACCTGCTCACAGCGAACACACGGCCAAGACAGTAACTTCGCGACCTCGCTCTAGCTAACAACAGCCTCCAAGAATGGTATAGAAAGGAAGAGCTTCTCGAGAGGAGTCCAACTCTACCTCGCACGTACCAAACAACGGTCGGAAACGACGGGAATTCACCGGAAAAGCTCACGGTGAACAGTACTAGGGTTCGAAGAACAGAGGTCGACAACCAAGATAATATTTCGCTAAGTATGGGATTTGGTGCTTGAAATTGAAGACCAAGTCTTCCTTAAATACATCTCGCAAAAGCTGGTTAGAAACATCCACCGACAAACAAGCAGGTACACTACAACCAGCAGACGCAAAGAACCAACTGCTGAATTCTCAAACAATGCTAATCAAAACGATGTCGCAGCGACTTAACAAAACGACGTCGCACTGCTTACGTCATCAAATCAACCACCAGCTGGTCGCCTAAAATCATCGGCTGGTTCTCTCGCATGAAATCTTTCCAAAAGCTGGTACCAGTCGCGATATCTAAAACGCAGCGTTGCAACTAATTAAAACGGCGTCGCATAGCTTACGTAATACTTTCTGCCAACAGCTGGTTATCCAGACGCAAGCTACAGTAACCACCACCAGTCGCAAGCTACAGTGACGTTGACTAACGTTGACGTCTGCTGATCAAAATCAAACAGCTATGCTTACGTCACTATCTCCTCAAAACGGTGTCGTATAGCGCTCAACACAAAAACACGCTATTGTCCCCACGACTGGTTCCTACGTTATCTGCCGGCAGACTTCTCAACAGTAGATATCTGATCGATACCTGAAACGACGTCGCTTCTACTAATCTAAACGACGTCGTTACAAACCAATCCAATCGCTGTCGACAGAAACCAATACAAAGAACAATACGCGCTAACTCAACAGCAAAGCTTACGTCAGCAATTGCTATATCAACGCACAAAAACAGAAAACATGACGTCACCATGTCTGCTGACAGATATCTCCCCATACTTCAAAAAAATACGAAAACCTCCAGAGTTGTTCTAAGTGAGGAATTTGACCCGAAATTACTACTTAAACATCCAAGAAGAGATCTTAAACCACCAAGAATATCTAGCCACCGATTAATTCTCACAATTATTCTTAAACACAAATCCAGGTCTCACATTTCTCCCCCACTAAAGAGGATTTCGTCATCGAAATCAAATAAAAATTCTTAACATTCAATACAACAGCAGAAACCAAACAACAGCTCGCCTAACACAAGGCCAATAGTTCAAGATAACTGAGCAAACATTTGACAACAACTAGGGAAGAATTACAACCAAAAGCTACAAACTACTGGAAATTTAGCTCAACAACTACTCAAACAGATGCGGCCACTCGCGCTGCATCTTTTCTTCCAGCTCCCAAGTAGCTTCTTCCCTTCCATGTTTGCTCCACTGTACCATTACCAATGGAATGGTCTTATTCCTCAACTGTTTCTCTTTTCTGCCAAGGATCTGCAAGGGATATTCCTGATAGCTCAACGACTGATCTAGCTCCACCTCGTCAGTCCTAAGCACATGAAACGGATTTGGCTCATACTTCCTCAACATGGAAACATGAAAGATGTCATGTAGAGAAGATAACTCTGGCGGCAACAACAACCGATATGATAGAGGGCCAATCCTCTCAACAATCTCATACGGTCTGACGTAACGAGGGGCTAACTTTCCCTTGAGTCCAAAGCGTATAACACTGTGAAACGGAGAAACCTTGAGAAATACACGATCACCAACCTGAAACTCAAGAGGTCGACGCCTCTTATTCGCATAACTGGCTTGGAGATCCTGGGCAGCTTTCATCCGATGTCTAATAAGATCCACATGATCTTTCATTTGCTGCACAAAGTCAGGGGCAAATAGCTGCTTCTCCCCCACTTCTTCCCAACATACCGGCGATCTGCACTTCCTGCCATATAAAGCCTCAAACGGCGCCATGCCAATCGTCACCTGATAGCTGTTATTGTAGGAAAACTCTACTAAAGACAATGCGTCTTGCCAGTTACCTCCGAAATCCAACACAACAGCTCGCAACATATCCTCCAACGTCTGGATAGTTCTCTCAGATTGGCCATCTGTCTGGGGGTGATACGCGGTGCTCATCGCCAATCTGGTACCCAAAGCTGTTTGCAAACTCTTCCAAAACCTGGAAGTAAACCTCGGATCTCGGTCAGAAACAATCGAAACAGGCACACCGTGAAGTCTAACCACAAAATCAACGTACAGCTTCGCCATCTTTTTCAACGAGAAGGTCATCACATAGGGAATAAAATGTGCAGACTTCGACAAGCGGTCTATAACCACCCAAATTGCATCGCATCCTCTGCTGGAACGAGGTAGATGCATCACGAAATCCATATCAATGTGCTCCCAATGCCATTGGGGCACTTCCAAACTCTGCAACAAACCACCGGGTCTCATCCTTTCGGCCTTAACCATATGACAATTTAAACAACGAGCAACAAAACCAGCAACGTCGCTCTTTATGCCAGCCCACCAAAAGTGCGGCTTCAAAGCAAGGTACATCTTCCGTGCACCAGGATGAACACTATGTCTGCTACAGTGCGCTTCCCAAAGGATCTCCTCCTTCAAATCAATCAAATTGGGCACAACCAACCTGCCCCGGAAATGCAAACAACCATCGGAAGAGACAGAATAATCCTCAAGTTCGCCAGCCCTGACCTTCAACTTCAACTCCCGTGCACCAGGATGAACACTATGTCTGCTACAGTGCGCTTCCCAAAGGATCTCCTCCTTCAAATCAATCAAATTGGGCACAACCAACCTGCCCCGGAAATGCAAACAACCATCGGAAGAGACAGAATAATCCTCAAGTTCGCCAGCCCTGACCTTCAACTTCAACTCGTGGATAGACGGATCAGTCCTCTGAGCTGCTCGAATATTCAAAACAATCTGTGGCTCCACTTGGAACGATGAAACCACAACGCAATCCACAGCCGGGTAGAATCTCCAACCCATAGTGTTAAGATGCTCCTGATCCTTAGAGATGTACAACGACGCAAGCATCTCACTAGCCTTCCTGCTCAAAGCATCGGCCACTACGTTCGACTTCCCACGCTGGTACTTAATCTCGCAGTCAAATTCCTTTAGCAGCTCCATCCAACGACGTTGTCTCATGTTCAAATGGGGCTGTGAAAACAAATACTGCAAACTTTTGTGGTCGGAGTGCGCCACAAACTACTCGCCATACAGGTAGTGACGCAAGATCTTCAACGCAAAGACCACCGCTGCTAACTCCAAATCATGGACTGGATAACGAGTCTCGTGCGGTTTCAACTGCCACGAGGCATACGCAATGACTCGACCATTCTGCATCAACACACAACCCAATCCATTAAGCGAAGCGTCAGAACAAACATTGAATTCACCTGTTCCGGACGGCAGAGCCAACACAGGCGTAGTAGTCAATTTCTCCTTAAGCAGTTGAAAAGCATTCTCACACTGCTCAGTCCAAACAAAACGCTTGTCCTTCTGAGTTAGTTGAGTCATCGGCTTTGCTATACTTGAGAATCCCTCAATGAAGCGACGATAATAGTCAGCCAGACACAAGAAACTGCGAATCTCGGAAACATTCCTGGGACGCTCCCAGTTCAAAACAACATCAACCTTACTGGGATCCACAGAAATCCCCTCGCTGAAATGACATGACCCAGAAATATGAAGCGATCCAACCAGAACTCACACTTGGAAAACTTTTCATACAACTGCTGGTTTCTCAGCGTTTGAAGGACAATACGCAAATGCTCCTTGTGCTCCAAAGGAGTCTTCGAATAGACTAAGATGTTATCGATGAACACGATCAAAAACTGATCAATAAACTCGCGGAAAACTCGGTTCATCAAATCCATAAAGACTGCAGGGGCATTAGTCCATCCAAACGGCATAACCAAAAACTCGAAATGCCCGTACCTGATACGAAAAGCAGTCTTCGCGACATCTTGTTCTCTCACTCTCAGCTGATGGTACCCTGAACGAAGATCAATCTTTGAGTACACCGTAGAACCTTGCAACTGATCAAACAGATCATCGATTTTCGGCAACGGGTACTTGTTCTTGACAGTGGCTTTGTTAAACTGGCGGAAATCAATGCACATCCGCATTGATCCATCCTTCTTCTTCACAAACAATATGGGCGCTCCCCACGGCGACATACTAGGTCGGATAAAACCTTTCTCCAGCAAATCATCTAACTGCACCTTGAGTTCTCACAACTCCGCAGGCGCCAGATGATAAGGAGCACGCGAAATCGGAGCAGTGCCAGGCACCAGCTCTATGCTGAAGTCAATCTCTCGCCTCGGAGGAAAACCAGGAATCTCCTCCGGAAACACATCCGTGAAATGTCGCACCACGGGAACGTCACTAAGCTGAACACGGGAAGAAGAAGACGCATCCAAAGCGTTTTCATAAAGCCAGCATTCCCCAAAGACAACAAGCTAAACATCTCCATCGCTGTGATAAGGAGCACGCGAAATCGGAGCAGTGCCAGGCACCAGCTCTATGCTGAAGTCAATCTCTCGCCTCGGAGGAAAACCAGGAATCTCCTCCGGAAACACATCCGTGAAATGTCGCACCACGGGAACGTCACTAAGCTGAACACGGGAAGAAGAAGACGCATCCAAAGCGTTTTCATAAAGCCAGCATTCCCCAAAGACAACAAGCTAAACATCTCCATCGCTGAGACCAACGGGATCTTCGATCTAGAATCCTGGCCGTAGAAGTCCCACTTCTCGCCAGACAAAGGCCTAAAGCGCACAATCCCATGGAAGAAGTCCACGGAGGCCCTATAGTTAGACAGCACACCATCCCAACTATGCAATCGAAAATCCCAAAGCATCAAACGGATCATGTTCGCTAACAGGACATGCTCACCAAACCGCAACACACCATCCAACAAAACCTCCTGGGAGAACAAGCTCACACAGCCAGCGGTAGACACGGAAATAGCATCACGCAATGAAATGGTACACAGACCATGCTCAACAACAAACGAATCAGAAATAAATGAATACGATGCACCGGTGTCAAACAACACATGCGCAGGAAAGTCAAAAACAAGGCAAGTACCTGCGATCACCTGACTCGGTGTCTCCTCGGCCTGCTCCCTAGTGATGGCGTTAACCTGAGCATGCTGGGGTCCAGAGAATAAAGGCTGAGACGACTGTCCGAACTGCGACGGACCAGGCTGTTGAGAAGGCCTAAACTGAGTCTCACCCAATCGGGGCTGCGGAAATTGAGGGGAACGACCCCTAGACTGACCTCCAAGACCCTGAGGCTGGGCCGCGGTCTGCTGTGATCCAGCTGACGGACACACTCTAGCAAAATGCCCGTACTGACCACAAAGGTTGCAGGAACCCTGCACACCAACGCACTGCGTAGACGGATGCTTTCCACCGCAGAAGCCACAAAACTCAGTCCGAGATCCACTACTACTCGAACTACCTGAACCAGAAGAGCCAGAACTCGAATTCTCTTGAACTGCTGACCTTGGGGACGAAAACTCTGACGGCCAGACTGCTGCGCCACCTGAGGCTGCTGCTGGGGCTGATAGGCTGACTGGGAGGACTGAGAAGACTGCGCTCCCTGAATAGTAGGACGACCACCCGGTGCTGCCTGCTGCCTACGAGCACGACAACTACGCAAACCTTCCTCAATGTCGATGGCACTGTCCACAGCCTCAGCGTAAGTCTTGGGCTTACTAGTCAAAACAATCTGATACAACACTTCATTCAATCCCTCAAGAAATCTAGTCCGCTTGGCCCTCTCCCGGCCAGAAACATGGGGAACATACGCCAACAGAGAAGAAAACATTCTAGCATACTCCCGAACAGTCATGGAACCCTGCTCCAGATGGTCGAACTCCCGCTCCCGGGTGTTCACATAAGACTCGGGCACATACTCCTGTCGGAAGGTCTCGCAAAAACTGTCACAAGAGATCCCAACACCGGTCTCTAACAAGGTATTCGAAGTGCCTCGCCACCAACGCTCTGCAGCCTTCCTAAGCAAGAGAGTCGCTAAACTCAGCCGAAGATCATCATCATACTGCACCCGATCGAAAAGACCAATAATGTTACGGAGCCAAGAGTCCGCATCCTCACTGGACTCATCACCGTTAAAGACTGGAGGGTTCATCCTCTGAAAACGTGCTATCACCACGTCCATCCGCTCCACCAGAGGTGCCGCAATCTCATCTTCCTCCTCGTTGCTAACACGAGTATGACTACGGGCACTACGCCTATCCTCATTCTATCCTGCTGATTCGTCAAACTGTCCCCTACCTCTACCACGACGTCTAGGCGGCATCTACAAAAACACTCAACAAGATCAAGCAAAACAGAACAGATACAGCATAGATAGCACAACAAGATGCAACACATAATCACATAGTCAAGCACATGAAACACACAACACTGTGCCTAGACTCAAGTGTGATCAAAGAAATTGAGCTTATCCCAGCTTAAGCTCTGATACCAAAAATGTCAGGCCTCGTGCTCTAATCAGAGATAAAACATACAAACACATGCGGAAGCTACTAAAAAGCGGGTAAAATTTTCGCTTTTGGCCTGACGGTTTAAAACAATATAATTTAAAATAACACGATACTCAAAAATAGAATCCCAGTTTACGAAAATATAACAACAATAACAGTATAGCATAAAACAAGTATCAGACTCCAACAATCAAATACACCAACGAAGCATAGGGAATCTCCCCGGCTAACTGGACCGATACATATAAATATGCTATACGCTACTGGGATACTCTAACCACCTCCTGGGGCACCCCCAGCTGGGCTAAAACCACGACCAGCTGTAAAACCTGGGTTTCCTGAAAATAACACAACAAGGAAAACAACCAAGTCCCAGAGGGACATGGGGTCAAACCCCAGTACGGAGCAACTATAAACAGCAGTAAACAGCATGAATAAAATGCAGATGCTATGCATGAGAAAAGAAACAACAGCTCAAAGGAATCTGCAACAGAAATACGTGGCCACGGTGAGTGTAGGACATGTGGGTGCTACCCACTCACCCCTACTCGCCCACCCTTACCAGATGCATCAACAACCCCACCTATGAACTGTGGTAGCTAGCCACTCGGCGTATAGGGGAAATGAGAGTGCGGAATCAACGCTCGCCCTCACATCCTGGTAAGAACAAAGAAATAACAACGAAGCAATGGCTGCAAAAGCTGAACGGAGATGCAAATGCGTGTATGCAACATGCTGGAATAACAATCATATAAACATATGCGAAACAATAATAGCATCAGCACGTATACACCACATAACCAACAGTCATCTCACAACACAGCAGCCAGCAATAGCCATCTCACAAGTTATCCAAGCCATAACATCGCTGTGTTACAAGCTCCAATTTGTACCTTATACTTCTGTGTAATAATTACCACAACAAAGGTCTCGAGAAATCTGAACAACAACCTGTCAAGGCACACAGGGGATAAATCATCGGGACTCAAATACACAGAAGGTACTGCCGGGAGTTACAACTCAACCAACGATCAATCCCATCAATACCACTTAACAGGGAGCTTAAATCAACTTACTAAAGCTAAGATCTTACAACAATTCGAAGCTACCTGCTCACAGCGAACACACGGCCAAGACAGTAACTTCGCGACCTCTCTCTAGCTAACAACAGCCTCCAAGAATGGTATATAAAGGAAGAGCTTCTCGAGAGGAGTCCAACGATACCTTGCACGTACCAAACAACGGCCGGAAACGACGGGAATTCACCAGAAAAGCTCACGGTGAACAGTACTAGGGTTCGAAGAACAGAGGTCGACAACCAAGATAATATTTCGCTAAGTATGGGATCTGGTGCTTGAAATTGAAGATCAAGTCTTCCTTAAATACACCTCACAAAAGCTGGTTAGAAAAATCCACCGACAAACAAGCAGGTACACTACAACCAGCAGACGCAAAGAACCAACTGCTGAATTCTCAAACAACGCTAATCAAAACGATGTCGCAGCGACTTAACAAAATGACATCACACCGATTACGTCATCAAATCTGCCACCAGCTGGTCGCCTAAAACCATCAGCTGGTTCTCTCGCGTGAAATCCTTCCAAAAGCTGGTACCAGTCGCGACATCTAAAACGCAGCGTTGCAACTAATTCAAACGGCGTCGCATAGCTTACGTAATACTTTCTGCCAACAGCTGGTTATCCAGACGCAAGCTACAGTAACCACCACCAGTCGCAAGCTACAGTGACGTTGACTAACGTTGACGTCTACTGATCAAAATCAAACAGCTATGCTTACGTCACTAGCTCCTCAAAATGGTGTCGTATAGCGTTAAACACAAAAACACGCTATTGTCCCCACGACTGGTTCCTACGTTATCTGCTGGCAGACTTCTCAACAGTAGATATCTGCTTGCTACTTGAAACGGCATCGCTTCTACTAATCTAAACGACGTCGTTACAAACCAATCCAATCGTTGTCGACAGAAACCAATACAAAGAACAATCGTGCTAACTCAACAGCAAAGCTTACGTCAGCAATTGCTATATCAACGCACAAAAACAGAAAACATGACGTCACCATGCCTGCTGACAGATATCTCCCCATACTTCAAAAAAATACGAAAACCTCCAGAATTGTTCTAAGTGAGGAATTTGACCCGAAATTATTACTTAAACATCCAAGCAGAGATCTTAAACCACCAAGAATCTCTAAACACCGATTAATTATCACAATTAATCTTAAACACAAATCCAGGTCTCACAATATATATCTCGCAACGACTGGAATCTAATTAAAACGTCCACCGACAAAACCAGCATGACGTCACCATGCCTGCTGACAGATATCTCCCCATACTTCAAAAAAATACGAAAACCTCCAGAATTGTTCTAAGTGAGGAATTTGACCCGAAATTATTACTTAAACATCCAAGCAGAGATCTTAAACCACCAAGAATCTCTAAACACCGATTAATTATCACAATTAATCTTAAACACAAATCCAGGTCTCACAATATATATCTCGCAACGACTGGAATCTAATTAAAACGTCCACCGACAAAACCAGCTGTTGCAACAACAACCAACAGCTGCTGAATCCCATAACTAATAAATCCCAACAACTCAAAACGACGTCGCAAGGTGACACGACGTCGCAAGGTGACACGTCACTCGATACTTGCGACTGGTCCTCAAACCCAAAAGCTGGACAACCCAACGACTGGATGCTTCACAAACCAAAAACTGGTACCAGACGTTGCATCAAAACGCTGCGTTCCATCTTATATAAACGACGTCGCACAGACCCAGCAGCTGGTCGCTAACCCAATGACTGTATTCCTTAGCGCTAACCAAAACGACGTCGCACATCCTACGTCATCCAGACGCTAACTCTCGCGCACTAGCAGACGCAAGCTACAGGAGCGCTGACCCGCGTTGACATTTGCTCTCGGCTGCTCAACCAGACACAACAAACTCCTTGCAGCTGGTACCAGACTTCACCTAAACGACGACGTATCGAAATCTCGCGATACCACATAAACGTTTCGACTGGTTTTCACCACCGACCAACTTTCACCTCAAAAACCCAAAATTACTAAAACTTCCAGAATTGCTCAAAATGTGAAATCTGACCCGAAAATACAACCAACACCAAATCAATTCAACAATTAATCTCTTATCAAATTCAGGTCTCACAGCTGCCTCTTTCTTTATCTTGCTTGACCCATTTCTGTAATTGCTCATCTTTCAGCTGACTCTCTCGAATTTGGTCTATCAGATTTGATCTTACTGAGAGGTTTGCTAAAATCATAGTACTTCTGCTGGACACTATTTCAAGTCCAAACTTTTCAATATCAGCTGAAAACGGTTTCTGAACAATCAGTTGAGCTAATCCAACAGACTTCCTTCTTAAAGCATCAGCTACCACATTTGCTTTTCCTGGGTGATAGCTGATCGTACAGTCATAGTCCTTAACTAGCTCCAACCATCGTCTATGCCTCATATTCAATTATTTCTGGGTAAAGAAGTATTTCAAACTCTTGTGGTCTGTAAATATCTCACACTTCTCCCCATATAGATAATGTCTCCATATCTTAAGGGCAAAGACAACAGCTTCCAGTTCCAAATCATGCGTTGGATAATTCTTTTCATGATCCTTCAGCTGTCTAGATGCGTATGAAATAACTTTACGCTCTTGCATCAAAACAGCTCCTAATCCTAACTTGTACGCATCAGTATATATCACAAATTTTCCTTCATCAGTTGGCATCGTCAAAACAGGGGCTTCAATCAGCGTTTTCTTCAATCTGTCAAAACTGGCTTGACACTCTTCTGTCCAGTTGTATTTTACTTTCTTCCTTGTAAGCGTAGTCAAAGGAACAGCAATCTTGGAAAATCCTTGGATAAACCGTCGATAATATCCAGCTAAACCCAAGAAACTTCTTATCTCTGTGACATTCTTTGGTGCTGGCCAGTCGCGAACCGCTTCCACTTTAGCAGGGTCGACTTCTATTCCATCCCTAGTTGTCTTAGAATATACTAAGATATCATCAATAAATACCACTACGAACTGGTCCAGAAATGGTTGAAAGACTCTATTCATTAAATCCATGAAAGCTGATGGAGCATTTGTAAGTCCAAATGGCATAACTAAGAATTCATAGTGGCCATACCTAGTTCTAAAGGCAGTTTTATAAACATCTGCTGCTTTAATTTTCAGTTGGTGGTATCCAGACCTCAAGTCGATCTTAGAAAAGACTATAGACCCTTTCAGCTGGTCAAACAGATCTTCTATCCTTGGTAATGGAAACGTATTCTTAATGGTCAGTTTGTTTAATTCTTGATAATCTATACATAGCTTCAACCTCTGATCCTTTTTCTTAACAAATAAAACAGGGGCTCCCCAGGGAGAAGTACTTGGTCTGATAAACCCTTTCTCCAACAGATCTTGTATCTGTTCCTTCAGTTCTTTCATTTCTGATGGAGCTAATCGGTAAGGTGGTCTAGAAATTGGAGCAGCTCCTGGAATTAGATCAATGGAAAATTCCAGCTCTCTGTCAGGTGGTAATCCCTGGATATCTTCAGGGAAAACCTCTGGGAATTCACTTACCACTTCTACATCTGACAACTGGGGTCTACTAGTTACGATTAAAGATGATAAACTAACCAGAAATCCTACTCCTCCTTTCCTCAAACAACGTTGAGCCTTAAGAGCTGATATTATTCGAGGAATCTTACAAATATGTTTAGCTTCAAACTTAAAGGAATCTCCTCTGGATGGATTAACCGCTACCGTCCGAAGCTTAAAATCAATTACTACCCCATACTTGGTTAACCAATCCATTCCCAAAATCATATCAAATTCAGGAATTGGCAATATGATTAAATCAGCAGTAATGTGATGCCCTTGAATTTTAAGCTATAAACTCTTAAATACATCGTGCGATATCAATTCTTCTCCTGACGGTACTGATACACAGAAACCTACAGCTACCTGGTCAGGCTTAATGGGCAATTTCTTAGAAAATTCAGCAGCTATAAATGAATGAGTGGCTCCTGAATCTATTAAATCCATGGAAGAAAATTCAGCAATCATAATCTCACCCGTCACTATTGTCGAGTCTGGGTTGGCTTGATCAGTTGTCATTACAAAGGCTCTGCTGGTCACCAGTTGCTTTGATTTTGGACAATATTTCAAAATATGTCCCGGCATTCCACATTTATAGCAGACATTTTTTTCCAAGTCTGCATTGTCCAGGATGATTCTTGTGGCACTTAGGACATTCTGGCCTATTGTTACCAGCAGGAACAGAGCTAATAGGTTGAATCGGTATAGGCTTCTGCTCCTGAGGCCTTTGCTGGTTCTTGTTTTGCTTCTTGAACGGCCTCTGGTCCTTCTGCTGAAAGGCTTGTCTTTTCTGTTGCCTTTCCTCATCAACATCTTTCCAATCCCTTTCAATTTGCAGGGCTCTATTCACTGCTTCTCGATAGGTCCTTGGCATAGATAGCCTAACATTCATTTTGAACATAGGATTCAATCCCTCACGAAATGACTCAGCTTCTCCTCTGGGTCATTTCCTATTAATGGCACAAAATAGCACCCTCTTTCAAACTTCCGCACATATTCCTGTACGGTTAGACTCCCTTGCTTAAGGGTCAAAAATTCCCTTTTCAATTCAGACCTCTTACCAGCTGTGAAGTATTTATCAAATCTACAGACAATTTGACTCATTCCCACCAAATCATTGCATCCTCTCTCAACATATAGATAGCGCACATTGGCCTATCTAAATCATACATCTGGAGGTATTCAAAGATAACCTCCATTGCTTTGATCCAACTCTCTGCCACTAGTGGATCCGTTGTACCACTGAATTCTTTTGGCTTCTGTCGTCTGAAATTTTCTTGGGGATCATCATTACTTGGTCCTCTGCTGCAGGAAGATTGGCCATTACCTCTATTGTTTTGCTCTACCAGCAGTCTTAAAAATTGAGTAATGTTAGCATTATTGTCAGTTTCTTCTAGGGGAATATTCCTTCTACCTCTTCCTCTTCCTGACATTTTATATTCTATAGCCCATAATCCACCACATATATATATCAGAACATGCTAAATAATTTAAAGACAATGCTCTGAAAATAAACTCACAACTTAGAGGAACAGACGATGAAGTCTGCTTCAGCTGACGGTGCATGTGTTTATCTCAGGAACGTTTCTCTGATACCATATTGTGACACCCGAACCCACGGGAATCACGAATTGGTTTAAATAAAAAGTTTTGAAGAAGAGCTGAAAGACAATTTGTTATAAGCTGTATTCCTTAAACTTAAAAACGAAACTTCGAAACACAAATACAAACACAAAAGCTGACAGACATCTATACACTTTCGCGCCAAGTACTGACAAACGTTTTTGCGGAAAAACAGATTCTATTATATATATTGCAATTGCGAGTTACAACATCTGAAATTCTGTTTGAATATACAACTGTTGTAATTGATCTAATACAGATGCCTAACATACAATACAATATCAGTTATGACATGGAAACGCTGTCCATTGATAAAAACAACACCCAGTAGCTGCTATCAGTTTTCACCTCCTGTTCGCTCCTCAGCTGTCATACCTGCACCATTTTAAAAGCTAATGAGCCTAGGGGCTCAGCAAGTAAAATCTGAGTAATAACAATTTCATTTAACGCAGGCAGACATCTGAACATACATAACTTTGAGTAAAGGAATCATCAATACATAAACGTTTCACAAACATTTCTTTGTTAAACTTGGAGACAGGGGATAATAGCCCATATCTCATCATCAATATCTTTTCGTTTGATTTATGGCTTAGAAGCTCTACTTAGGTTCGTGTTGCACTTTGATCAAAATGACTTCCGATATCAGTTTTAGCATATAGCTCATATGAAAGGGCAGCCGACATCTGGACGACTACTCACCCTTCTCCTTGTGACCGTCTGTTATCTATGCCATAAATCATTTAAAATAAACTTTTGTTCCTTTAACATCCTTTCTTTCTTTGAAATTTTTTTAAACATCATCGGGTTCCATCATTTAAAACTCTCGCTTCCCATTTTAAAACTTTACTGAGTATCGAATTCGACTGCTGAAACTCATCGCTGAAATGAATCAGTCGTAACAAAGTGAAACAATACTTTGAAACAAAACATATCTTCACTGTTCACGTTTATCGTAAAACAGCTGCAAGAATATCTGTTAACATTTGAAACAGACGTCATGAATGAAACATGTCATTGAAGTAGGAAACAGACATGATGACGTAAGAATATCTGTTACCAGTTGTAACTTAAGGAAACGACGTCGTTAGTTTGAACCAGTCGTAACAACAATTGCTAACAACGCGACTTGGGAATAAGTGTAAAACAATGTCGTTTGCTTTAAGAAGCTGACGTAAGAAAGTCTGATAATATGAATAAACAGACGTAAGAAGATCTGTTATCAGACATGACTAAGAACAAATGAAACGATGTCGTTTGCACAAAAAGCAGACGTACGAACAGTGCAACGACTGAATACAACGATACAATGCAACAGCTGATGAACAAATCACCAGCTGATGAACAATGAAACCAACAGCTAATGAACAATGAAATCAACAGCTGATGAAAAATGAAACTAACAGCTGATGAACAACGAAACCAACAGCTGATGAACAATGCAAAGCTGACAACAGCTGATGTGAGAAATTCTCGAAACCAAAAGCTGACTTTAAAGTTGGTGTTGCAACATCAAAACGACAGCTACGCTATCAGCTGTTATCTATCAAACCAGACTTTATACTGATTCGATTAACAACATCCGATTACATAGCGTCCAATTCTGATATTACAAACCACCGAAAGGAAGAACATTCATAAACATACTTGAATCAAACTCGAATCCTCAGTAACCATATTTTGTGGAAAACACTTGGAAGCATAAAAACATCATTTTGAACCCAATCTTTCTTTCCTTGATCATGAGTAAATTATTTTAAACATGAACTTCAACATATCTTAAACATACAGGCAAGCAGATCCATAAAATGAATAAAATCAATATGAGCTTTAAATGGTGTAGCAAGGATCAGCTTTTACTTGCCTTAACAAAGATTTGCAACCGTGGTTAATTCCGGCAGAATCTTCTCCCTGAGCAATACACGAACTTCTCTGGAAAATATTTTGAAGAACACTAAATATTTTCTTTGAAAATGATAATGATCTTGCTTTCAAAATAGCTATTTATATGGAAGGGATTAGTGGCAAGGTGCTATGTTTACAAAGCATGACACACTTCAACCCAAGTTGTACAAATTTTTGTAAAATTCCCTTCAAATCATTTAAATTTGTAAAACACCAAACCTTTTTCAAAAGAAATCATTAGTCCTCCTTAAAGATATTTTCAATCAATTTAAACCTGCTCATGTATCGCTCTTGGAGTCATCTATTGGAACCAGCCGCGACGCATCTTATTTTCTGAAATCAATGAAATCAGCAAATACATAACATTTAAAATTGCCATTTTGGCCCATGAAATTAATAAAATGCATAAATGTGGTCTTATGGATTTTGGGGCGTTACACTTACCCACGGTGTTACCATTTGAATTGCCACCAAAAGTGATTTTAGGTCCATTGCATGATTTTATATCTAAGAGCAGCTTGGCATCCCCAGTCATGTGCCAGGCACATCCACTGTCCAGATACCACGTAGACTGCTACAGTTTGGATGCCTTTCGTTCCTACAATCACAAATCAATACAACTTGGTACCCTTTGATTCAATTGGGTCCAGGTTTGATTAGACCTTTCGGCACCCATACTTGGATAATCCTAATCCATTTACCAGTGTATACATCAAAGCTTTTGTGTGATCCGTGTGTGTTCTTTGTTCTGGTGTGATTGTGATAGGCAGCATAAGGGTTTCTTGATCTGGGATTTAGATAGTGTGGCTTGTACTGTCTGTCCTTAGTTGAAGATTGGTTGAGCTGGTTGAATTTAGGCTTTATTTTTACAAATTCAACTCTTTTGTTTAGCCAGCTCTCCCGATGCTTCTCAAGAGCAGTCTATCCTAGCCCACAAAATCTTCCTTG
This sequence comes from Dorcoceras hygrometricum, assembly GCA_001598015.1. Classification (NCBI taxonomy): domain Eukaryota; kingdom Viridiplantae; phylum Streptophyta; class Magnoliopsida; order Lamiales; family Gesneriaceae; genus Dorcoceras; species Dorcoceras hygrometricum. The sequence continues at coordinate 423,233 of KV012855.1, forward strand.
CCGGATCAAGGGCCTATCTGCCATCACATTATCACCAGAATTTTCTTCAGCAATCTGTTCCCGGCTGGATTTTACAAAGTTGATTGTTTTAAACTTTGTTCCTCCTTGCCTTGGATTGCTGCTGGTTTCTGAGGTACTGCTTTCATAGCTGTAGTAACCTAATCCGGTTTTATCACCAAATTGTTTAGTTACTCCTTGCAGTTTCTGTAATGAGACAGATGATTTTTTCCAGGAGTTTATTATTTTAGTTAATCGCTGATTCTCGTAGAATATCTCCTCTGACCTATTTTCAACTCATCATTCTCATTTTCAAGCTTACTTAGAGCAGCCTGCATAGCACCTGAGCTAGCTAACTCAGCGCTTGTTGCACAACTCTCTTCTTCAGCTTTAAACTCCGTGAATGATTGAGAAAGTTTCTTGTATTTAAGAAAGATTTCGTTTAGTGCGGTGACAAGATCCTCTCGTGTAAATTCAGGGTTCGAAAAATCAAATACCTCCTCAGTGTCATCTGCCATGAGACACTGTACTTCATCTTCATTGTCGCTTGACGAGGAATCTTCAGAGCCTGATTCATCTGAATTAGAGTCAGCCCATGCACTCTTGTTCTCTTTTTCCACCATAGCTTTCTCACTCTTCCCTTTTCGATATATCTTTTTATCCTTCTTGTTCCTACAGCTGCTACGTTCCGGTCGTTTCTTTTCATCGTGTTTTGGCTTATTGCAATCAGCCATGAAATGACCAGTCCTGCCACAGTTATAGCATTTATATTCAGAAGGTTTGTTAAAATTTTTCTTGGGAGAATTAAATGAGAGGGGTTGAGAGTTCTGCTTCCGCATGAATTTTCCAAATTTTTTGATAAGCAGAGCCATTGCATCCTTGCTCATCTCATCTGTCGATCTGCTGTCAGTAGAACATGGACTTTGATCTGGGATAGAAGCAGCCAGAGCTTTAGTTGGTTGAGATGTAGATGGCTCCGTTTCGGCTCTGGTTTCTAGTTCGAACTCGTATGCCTTCAGGTTAGCAAACAAGTCATGTAACTCCAGTTTGTTCAAATCTTTCGACTCCCTCATGGCCAGAGTCTTTACATCCCATTCCTTGGGGAGTGCGTGCATTAATTTTAGGGCCAGCTCTCTGTTGCTGTAAGTTTTATTCAGTCTGGCTAGTTCGATTACAGATAGCTAAATCTTTCATAAAATTCGGCCATGGTTTCTTCAGGCTTCATCTTGATGAGCTCAAATTTTTGCAAGGCTACAGTCAGCTTGTTTTCTTTGTTTCCTCATTCCTTCACAAATCTGGAACAGCTTTTCCCAGATTTCTTTTGCAGTGGTGCATGTCTGGATCTTGCTAAACATGTTATTGTCTAGCGTCTTGTATAGTATGTCCTTTGCGACATTGTCAAGATTTGCTTTCTTCCTATCTTCGGAGCTCCACTCCTGTCTTGGCTTCTCAATCCATTGAGGTGCACCATCAGCTATAGCAATAGCAGTGTTTACTTTCAGTATCGACATTGGTCCACTAGTGATTACAAACCACATGTCGTCATCTTGTGCAGCTAGGTGCGCTTGCATCCGGATCTTCCAGACATCGTATTCCTCCTTGGAGAACATAGGAATTTTAATAATACAAATGAGTAAAATGTTCAGACACTGAGAACACCGCTCTGATACCACTTGTTAGGATCGAAAAGAGTGCTTGAGAGTTCAGAGGCGGGGGGGGGGGTATGAACTCCTTTGCTAATTTTAAACAAACAGTTTACTTTGAAAATGTTTTACAGCTCAAAGCCAACTTCCACCCGAATTACCAGCTGTAAGGCTTTCTCAGTGATGCTGTTGTCTCACGTAATAAAGTTATTTTATGCGGAATAAACGCGATTCAAGCAGCTGAATAATTTAATCAAAGCGTAGAGATAAAGGCAGTAAGAACAAGTGAGTTGTTTCTGGAAGTTCGGAGCAATTTCTCCTACGTCTCCCCTTCTTCCACGGCGGGAAGGATTTCAGTAGAAGCCTTTGATTGACACAAGTCTTGTACAAACCCACTCTCGTGACCCTCAGCCAAGAGAACTCCTAGCAACCAACGACACTTAGACCCACAGCCTGGTTCGTTATTACAAAACGCTTTAGTACTTAGCTGTTTAGATATCTTACGACACACAAACTCTCAGCCTGGTTTATATTACAACAGTTAAAGCTCTCAGCTGGTTGTGCTACTCTAGCTAGAACTCAGACACTCTCTGTTTATAATCTTAAAAATCGAGTTCAATCCTACAGAATGAGTGTAGAAGAGTTGGTGACACGAAGAATATGTATGATATGTGCGTGTGTCACTTAACAAGCTGGTTCAAGAGTGAACTGTGCTTCTGTGAAGGATTTGAATAATTTCTGAATGATCTTGTAAAATTCGTCGTGCTTCAAGGCTTCTCTTCTATTCTATATATATACTCTTTGGATGTCACGGTAATAAATGTTACCAGTAGACACATTGAATACATCCAAATTGAAGTATCTGCGGCGCCATAAATGCTTTTACGATGAAGTTACAACTTCATTAAATGCATTACCCTTTCTGGTAAGTATGCTCCGTCTTCAGTCTGTTGTCATATCCCTGCATATGTAGTTTTAGCTTGAACTGGTTTCAACAACTACAAATTATGGCAGAGACGTCAACTAGATTTCTTCAGATGGTACAGTACTTTAGTCATTCCAAATTTCAAATTCCTTATGTCGTTCTGTACCCAGCTGATCTTTCATTTCCATGTATCTAGCTGATAGACCCGTCTGAAACTCTAGATGATATTTGTATTGTCCACTCATCCAGATTATTTAGCTTTTGCTGACTTAGTATCCAATTGGTTCACTCAACCGAGCTGGTTTCCTGCGCTTTACGTCGTTCATCTTGTTTGAGATATACTTTCAGGCTGGTTTGACTTTGACCTCAACACTTCGAGCTGATTTCTCCATTGAACGTGATAAGTCTTGTCCGATCCTTGACACTTTGGTTTGAATGATCTATTTTATGGGTTCTTTTTCATGTTAAGTATTTCATCACAAAAACTTCTTGAGTTTATATCCCAACACGATATCAGAATGGAAGTGGGAGAGTATTGCAATGGATTTTGTAGTTGGTTTACCCAGAAATGTTCAAGGATACAATTCTATTTGGGTTAAAGTAGACCGACTCACCAAATCTGCTCACTTCTTACTAGTCAAGACAACTTACGATGTGACCAAATACGCTGAGCTGTATATAAGAGAAATAGTAAGGCTTCATGTTATCCCAGTTTCGATTGTATCTGACAGAGATCCAAGATTTACGTCAGCTTTCTGGAAGAGTCTACACAGAGCTTTAGGTACTAAGTTGAACTTTAGAACAGCCTTTCACCCTCAGACAGATGGTCAATCAGAAAGGGTGATTCAGACACTGGAAGATCTTCAGAGCTTGTATCATAGATTTTCCAGAGAGCTGGGATTCGAAGCTACCCTTGGTGGAATTACGTACAACAATAGATTCCAAGCCTCAATAAGAGAAATAGTAAGGCTTCATGTTATCCCAGTTTCGATTGTATCTGACAGAGATCCAAGATTTACGTCAGCTTTCTGGAAGAGTCTACACAGAGCTTTAGGTACTAAGTTGAACTTTAGAACAGCCTTTCACCCTCAGACAGATGGTCAATCAGAAAGGGTGATTCAGACACTGGAAGATCTTCAGAGCTTGTATCATAGATTTTCCAGAGAGCTGGGATTCGAAGCTACCCTTGGTGGAATTACGTACAACAATAGATTCCAAGCCTCAATTCAGATGTCCCCTTACGAATCCCTCTATGGCAGAAAGGGCAGAACACCCATTCATTGGGATGAGATAGGAGAGCGATCTGGTTTGGGACCAGATCTGATAGAGCAGACCACTGAAGCTATTAAGAAAGTAAGAGATCAATTGAGAATAGCTCAGAGCAGGCAAAAGAACTATGCTGATAACAGACACCGCGAACTGAGTTTTGAAACTGGAGATCATGTATTCTTAAAGGTAGCACCGATGAAAGGTGTAATGAGATTTGGGAAGAATTGTAAGCTCAGCCCAAGGTTCATTGGTCCATATGAGATTTGGACAAAGTAGGAACGCTAGCTTACAGATTAGCATTACCCTACATCTGTCCTCAGTGCATAACGTTTTCCATGTATCAGCTTTGAGGAAGTATGTTCCTAACCCGTCACATTTTTTAAGCTACGAGCCAATTCATCTTGCACCAGATCTGAGTTATGAAGAAAGACCAGAGAGGATTCTTCATAGAGAGAATAGGAAGTTGAGAAATTGTAGCATCCCAATGGTTAAAGTTCAATGGTCTAACCAATCAGAGCGGGAAGCAACTTGGGAGACGGAAGAGGATATGCGTAGTCTCTAACCAGAGCTATTTGGTAAGTAAATTTCGATGACGAAATTTCAGTAAGGAGGGTAGAGTTGTAGCGTCCCAAAATCCATAGGACCACAATTGTTTAAGCCTTTTTATTTTAAGGCTCTTTTGAGATTTGAGCTTCCCGATTTCAGTTCGAGTCTAGTATAAATTATTAAGCTGATTCTTTCTTTTCTCTAGCTTAGAGCATGACCAAATGGGGTTCTAGAAGGATTTCGACCCGAGCACAAACCCGAGCTGGAGCAATTTCCTTTAAATAAATAAATTCGTATGGGAGATCTGTTTTCATAAAAATAGGTTAGAAAATTTACAAATTTAAATAGTAGTAGGATGTTTTACTAATTTTGCAGAGGTTTGGTGAACTAACCATGCCTTATCATTGTACTTCAACCTACTACAAATCATTACTGCCACATATATGATTTTTTCGTAAGTTCAAGAGCTCATTTTGTATTACAATAAAATCTTTCACTTTCTCTCAAAATATACAAGAGCTCGCCGAGTGTGCTTGAGAAGATTTCCAGCCAAGACCATCTGCTCGTTGTGCTCATCAGTTCAAGCAAGTAAAATAAATTCTTGCTGCATCTGGAAAACATATATTGCTTCGTGTTTTCTGTTGTATGCTTGCTTGTTGCATGTTTCAGTTCAGTCAGTTTATGTTCAAGTTTTAGTTAAGGATTCACTGATTTGATGATTTAGTTTGCGAAAAATTACCAGTTATTTTAGAAAGCAATTGTATTTTTTCAAGATACTGAGTTGTACAAATTCCAGATAAGATAAGCCAAGAGAAGTTCTTGTTGTTCCGCGTGCTGTAAAGGTTCTGGACATTGACTCTAAATGGATAGGTGACGCTGGTTTGATCGGGATTATATTCTGGTCGAACAAGTTGAGCTGGTTTGTTTAGGGACTGTCTGAGCTGGAACAGTACCTTCGTTATAAACAGAACTGGCCTGGTTTCTTTGCTGGTCTGTGAGATTCATTTCTAAACTAATATGGTTTCTCAAAGCTGATTGACCTTCCAAATCTGAAATTATTCTTATGAAGCTTATGTTACCATTATATTTTGCGTAAGTTGTTTCCTTAAACCAAATCTGTTTTGCTACACGCGAGCTGGTTATCGTAAGAACCAAATCTGTTTGTCCTATTCGTAAGATATTTTCTTTAGCCAAAGCTGTTCTTCACACCCGTGATCTGTTTCACACCCAAGACCTGTTTTATGACTGTTATTTACGCTTGAGATCTTTTTTCTGTAGCCAAATATGTTTGCCCTCCTAAGTCGTTTCTCTCTGAGCTGGTTTTGCTATCCTCAGCTCGTAGCCCAGCTGCGCACTCAGTAAAGATTGTTTTTAAAGATAAAATGAGTTCATAGAAGTGAATCACTTAGTTTTCAGCGATCGATCTTCGATCAAATGCTATGTATAAAAGCTATTTTAAAGTAAAGGAAGTAAAGTTTAAGTTTTAAGGACCTATGACATAGTGGACCGGTCATTCAGGAAGGGACAGGATTACGGTATGACTGTAATACCTTCGTTAGAAGGGACATGATTATGGAATTACTGTAATCCCTTCACAGAGAGTTACTGAATTCAGATAACGTGCATCATGCATCAGGACCACGAGAGAGCCTCTAGGACATGAGTCTCAGAGTAAAGCAATTCAGATCTGAAGTTCCGATCTGTATTTTCAGTAGCTAGATTTGAGTTCAGATGACTTCCTTTATTTATGTATTATGTTTCAGTTATGCCTGCATTATATGATTCTTTTTATCCTCAGTTTTACTTGTTGAGCCTCTAGGCTCACTAGTTTTTCCGATGCAGGTGAGGCAGCTCAGGGTAGGCGGGTGGTGCGAGCTGAATCGATTTGGGGGCTGCATGTGTTTGTCGAAGGCCTGTTGTTGTTTTTGATCTTTTGTCAAGCTGTATTAAAATCCATTACAATAATAGAGAATTCTTATAAAGTTCCAAAAGTTGTAATATCGAATTTTGTAATCGAAATCTGCTCATTTTGTATTCCAAATCTGTTTTACTGTTCACTTTGGCGCCAACTATTTACGTTCAGTTTTTGTAAGGGAATACAGCTTACAATATTTCGCGTTTAGTCCTTTTGTATCTTTTCGAATTTCTATTCACTCCATTCCATTGATTCCCATGGGTTTGGGCGTTACGCCAAGCCACCCGATAGCGACCAACAGTCCACATCTGATCTGTTCTACCTCAGATCTGAATATCCTAAATCACCAACAAAAAAACCAATCCCTTCTCTGAAAACCCGATAACTAACGTCTCCATTGGTTAATCTTAATCCAGATCTGATTAACCGATTAATCACCAATTAATAAATTTCTAGTCCTCACATTCTCCCCAACTAGAAAAGGATTTCGTCCTCAAAATCAACTCTCAACAACAGATCAGAACCAAGAAAACACCAGAAATTCACCAAAACTAAAACTCAACACCAACCAGCATACCTCAATGCTAATTCAAGTCACAACTCAAGATGCAAATCAACTCAAATCACACAAACAACAAGCTAGAAGATTACCTGGAATGCTACAGTCAAAACTCAAACAGATGAGGCCACTCCTGTCTCATCTTTTCTTCAACTTTCCAGGTAGCTTCCTCTATTCCATGCTTGCTCCATGGACCATCACCATGTTAGAGTAGATGCCCAACTAGCCAACTTGTGGCGTGTGGGTTTTATTGACTCTTGTATATGACAATCTTTATATATGATATTCGCATTTCTTTATGGCATTCTTTATTTTCAGGCAACCCGAGCTTGAGACTAGCATCTGCGATGTGAAGTACCATGTTTCATTGGTAGGGAACATTGTGATGTTCTGAGCATGCAGATGGATAGTGACCTGGTGATCTATCGAACTACCCTCGTTCGGACTTTCCAAGTGGTTACCATTTGTCGAGTGGATAAGTCCGAGGTCTTGGTTGTACTGATTATTCCTCACTATTCGAAACGCCATTGAGGCTGTACATGATAGGCGCCTCACTTTGACCCATTTGCCGACTCATTTGGGGTCATTAGGCGGCGGGATTGGGTGAGGTCCCGATGCGTGTAGGAGTCGATGCTTCGTTGTCGAGGATTCACCGCTCGCTCTCATGCATGGATATCCTATGCTATCTGAGGGGATAATAGTGTATAAATCTCTGGCCAGAGTACTGGATGTGTTTTAGGTAAATGGGTTTTCCTAGTAACACTCGCGATGTCACTATTCGATCTCCAAGATGTATGCATAGTTATCGGATCTCTAGCGACTCTCGATTTACCAATGGTCGTTGATCTGATCGGTATATATGAGTTGAAAGGACCGTACTGTACACTAACCACGACCAACTGGTTCTTGCAGGCACTATCAGAGATACCTAGGGGATCATGGGGCGATGTTGCTAGGCGCTTTACCATGATCCGTTGGGCAAGTCCGAAATTGTGATTTCGGAGCCACAATAGCTGTGGGCCCACGGCTAGCTATATCCCTGAACCATTGAGGGTCACACAAGTACTGGATTCATGATTCCCGCACGGGAACTGAGCTCAATGTGTTGAGCATAGGAAGAGGATTTTAGGGAGTGCGACTTCCTAAAAGTCAACAGTGGTGACATTGCGATTTCCCAAAGTTGTGGGGCAGAACTATCATTTTGGACTAGGTAATCTGAAAAATTGTTTTTCACATCATAACGTTCAGTTTTGGAAACTGAGTCGATCGGTCTGATCTGATCGTCGATCGGAGTTATGATGAAACCGTAGTGATTTAAATGAACCGAATGTTCATATGGACCTGGGCATGACCCAAGTCCAATGGGCTGGTTCAAGCCCATCATTGGTCTACTTATGCTAGACCTAGGGCTTTGATCACATAACTTACACACAACCCTAGCTCCAAGCATAGAGCCGCCGCCCCCCACCTCTTCTCCTCCCCTCCGTGCCTCCACACGCGCCGCCCCACGCCGGCCACGCGCCGCCGCCCCATGATCGGACTTGCTCCGATCGTCGTGCTGAGGAGATTCCGTCCGTGGTAAAATCCGTCAGTTATTCTAGTGCAGATTGACGGAGGGATCTTGATTCCGGTCGTGAACCTGATTAGGAGGATCTACCGCCGCCTACAATTCAAGAGCCAGATTTCCTTGCGAATTCTGGTTGGAGCCAGGCGCCTAGACGCCAGCAAGGTAACGATTCGATGAACACCCTATGAATGTTTATTGAATTGGATTAATGTATTGAACGTTTCTCGGGGCATTTTTTAACTTCCGCTGCGTCCCCGGGAAACGGGATCCGGATCCGCCATTGTCGCCAACAGTGGTATCAGAGCTCAGGCTCGGATCCTTCAATACATAATTATGCCATATTGCATCAGATCTCGGAATTTTAAAAACAAAATTTTTTTGGCTCACCGGGCGCGGCGCCGCCGCGCATGGCGGCGCCCCCCCCTTCCCCCGCGCGCACATGCGCACGCGATAACAGCGCGCTTGCCGCGCTTGGCGGCGGAGAGTTGTCCGTTGTTTCGCACATGGTTGCGCGACGATCGGCCGACCACAGGCTGCTGCTCCGCGCACTGGTTGCGTGATGATGGGGCAGTAGGCGCGTTGCTATGCGCCGCGAATGGCGCGGCGTTGCCGCACAAGTTGCAGCGGCGTGCGGCAGGCTGCCGCACGCTATGCGTTGCCGACGGCCGCCGCCATGCGGCCGCTGCCCGGTGAATCTCCGGCAGCGATGCGACGGCTATTTTTCTTCTAGGTTATGTTCGGGCCTGTCCCGGACAGCCCATGAAGTTTTCGGGCCGATATTCGATATTGGGCCAATTTTGGTCGATTTTGAATTTTTGAGATTTTTGGCTTAAACTTGTTTTAAGCCCAATATGATGCAATTTAAATTGCAAAATATGATTTTAGTTATGAAATATGATTTTATAATTAAAATATGATTTTGTTTATTAAAATATGATTTTATCGACAAAATGCGATTTTATAATTAAAATATGATTTTGTGGGTAAATATCAAATATGATTTGATTATTTAAATTTATGAATATTAATTAGATTAATTGCAAGTTTGGGATGATCGAGAGCCATGCCCAATGTGTTAGGTGTATGCTTTAGTTTTTGCGATTTCGGTTGTAATATATTGTTGATATCATTTAAATTGGGTCTGTTTGTGGCCCGTTCCCACCTCTTGAAAATTGTATCCCTTACTTGTCATGGAAATTTTAATGTAAATTACTAGATTTAGTGGGAGGACAATTGAAGACGGTGGAGATGACGATCAAAGATATTGAAGACCGAAGATCTGTAAAACCGGAAGCAATTGTAATAGGATTGTATTGCATATTGCATTTCACCTAGGACTGGACCCAGGTCCGTGATTGGCAACCACGGACCAAATAGCTCTCGCGATCGATCATCCCAAAGTTTATTTATATATTCGATATATGTTGAATCCGCATGTTTTAAATTATGATTTAAAATTGCATGAGACCAAATTTTTCAAAAATAAAATCCCTTGTTTTAAATAAGATTTAAAACTAATATCAAGATTAAAAGTTTATTCGATAAACTAAGGGAATTTAAATCTGTTTAAATTATCCCTACCTTCCATCAACAATGGGTGTACGCCGATGCTACCCGCATACATGACCCGGCTCATATTATTGAGGGGATTATGTATGCCAGAAAGCTGTCCACGCTATTGACAATTGTTGTGAGTCGGTTGGAACTCCCTTTAACGTTGGATCATATTATTGGGGACGTTAAGGGGACCGTCCTTCACGACTCAACATTGATGGGTCATCTTGACACGTGATAGTAATCGGCGTCATATTATTGGGCCCTTACTGGACGTGAGGTAAAATACATGTAGGTTGCACCGGTTGCAATTGGGTTCTACCTTTTGGGGGTCATGGTCTGCTGATATTATTCGGGACCATGATCGCTTGATTGGACTCCGTGTGACAACTAAGGAAACTTGTTTTCCCGATTTCATTAGAGGGTGGTGAAATCGTTAAAATAGTGGGAGGGTAATTCATAAAACTAAATGACCTTGTTTTATGTCTTAGCGCTTTTCATATATAGTCAGTAATGCATGTCTGTTTTTCTTTTCAGTATAAACTGCTTTATAATGTCTTCAAAAACCCACTCGCTGCTATACTGGATAGCAACAAGTTCACCGGTCTGAACTACCAAGACTGGCTTCGAAACCTCAACATTGTGTTGGCTTCGGAGAAACTTCTCTATACGATAGAGAAGAGCCCTCCGAAGGAATCCCCTTCCGATATCAGCCCTGAGGAGCTGATTACGCTTAAACAATGGTGGGACGACGAGCTTAAGACTCGATGCTCTGTGAAGGCATCGATGTCCAACGAAATGCAACGGCTCTTTGAGAAGACGAAGTATGCTACTGACATACTCTTTCATCTCAAGGAACTGTATTGGGAGAACTCTCGACATGAGAGGTTCACCGCTATCAAGGAGCTTATGACGAGCCGCATGCGCGATGGGACTTCAGTACGCGAGCATGGGGTTCATATGATTGGGCTCGTTGAAAAGCTGGTGGGCCTTGATATCACACTTCCACACGAGCTGTCTGTGGATGTGCTTCTCCTCTCACTACCCGCTGCGTTCGACCCATTTGTGGTCAACTTCAACATGAACAAGCTGGCGGCCACCCTTGAAGAGGTGGTTAACATGCTGGTCGTGTTTGAGGGAACCATAAAGAAGGACAAGCCCGTCCTCCTTATGGGCTCTTCTTCCTCTGCGAAGAAGGGGCTCATACGCAAGGGTAAGAAGCGTTCTGCCCCTGCGAAGGAGGAAAAGCCCAATAAGAAGCCCAAGGCAAAGGCTTCCAAGCCAAACAAGTCCGAGGATGTTTGCCACCACTGCCACAAGCCTGGGCATTGGAGGAGGAACTGCAAGGAGTACCTCGAGCAGTTGCGAACTGCAAAATGTATGTTCTATATCAAATAAATATGTCTCTTAATTCGACTTCTTGGGTACTTGATACCGGATGTGGATCTCATATCTGCAATGATTTGTAGGTGATGACAAGAAGCCAACGTCTTAGAGAGGGTGAGACCCACTTGAGGCTGGGCAATGGAGCAAGAGTTGCTACAGTAGCTATAGGAGATGTTTATTTATTTCTGTAGTCAAATTTTAAGTTGTTATTGAAGGATGTTTTATTTGTTCCCGAATTGAGAAAAAACATTATTTCTGTTTCTATGCTTGATAGTGATGGATATTCTTGTGTTTTTGCTAATTCGATTTGCAATATATACAAGAATGAATGTTTGATTGGTATTGGGGAACGCGAAAACGATCTATACACATTAAAATTAAAACCAGTTCCAAATCGCGATGTGGAAACACATACTACAACAATTAAAAGGAAACACGATATCTTAAACCCAACACAACTTTGGCACGCTAGGCTAGGTCATATTTCCCTAAGAAGGATGAACAAGTTAGTTAGGAGTGACATGTTTGATTCGTCAGACATTAACTCCCTACCGACTTGTGAGTCTTGTCTCAAGGGAAAGATGACTAAACAACCCTTCAAGGGCAAGCCTGAACGTACCCAAGGCCTATTGGATTTGATCCATACTGATGTGTGTGGCCCACTTAGCATTGTTACTAAGTACGGTCACACATACTTCATCACCTTTACCGATGATTACTCTAGGTATGGGTACTTGTACTTAATGAAGCACAAGTCTGAATATTTTGAAAGGTTTAAAGAATTCAACGCTGAAGTAGAAAATCAATTAGGCAAAATTGTTAAATCACTTCGATCCGATCGAGGTGGTGAATACTTGAGTGCTGAATTTCAAGACTTCTTAAAGAGAATGGGATTCTCTCGCAGTGGACCCCTCCGGCCACACCACAGCTCAATGGTGTAGCGGAGCGTCGTAATCGAACCTTGATGGACATGGTTCGATCTATGATGAGCTTCACTGAGCTTCCTACCTCGTTTTGGGGCTATGCGCTCGAAACGGCGGTAATGTTGTTGAACAATGTCCACACCAAAGCAGTGGATAAGACTCCATATGAGATGTGGATGGGCAAACCACCCAAATACTCATACATGAGGATTTGGGGATGTCCTGCTTACGTGAAGCAGACAGTGGGAGATAAGCTGGATAAGAGATCCATCTTATGTTACTTCGTTGGGTATCCAAAGAATTCCATTGGATACTACTTCTACTATCCCAACGAAACAAAAGTGTTTGTTTCTAGAAATTTCACCTTTATGGAAATGGAGTTTCTACTTGATAGAAAGGGCAAAATAGTAGAACTAGAAGAGGTTCGAGAACCAACTGAGGTACCAAGTGAATCTCCTGTGCCTCCAGAGCCAGTACCAGAAATGGTCGCACGTAGGAGATCCGAAAGGGTTCCTAGGGCTCCTGAAAGATATGGTTTCATCCTTGAAGATGATCAAGGTGATCAAGTTGTTGGATGTGATCTAAGGACTTTCAAGGAGGCAATTTCCGATGCTGATTCTAATTTGTGGCTTGAAGCAATGCAGTCTGAGTTTGACTCAATGCATGCGAACCAAGTCTGGACTCTTGTTAATCATTTCGAAGGAATTGTTCTTATTGGGTGCAAATGGATATACAAGAGGAAACTTGGACCTGACGGTAAGGTATTGACCTACAAGGCGTGACTGGTCGTGAAAGGTTACACTCAAAGGAAAGGTGTTGACTATGATGAGACCTTTTCACCAGTCGCAATGTTCAAGTCGATTAGAATCTTACTGGCCATAGCCGCATGGTACGACTATGAGATATGGCAAATGGATGTGAAAAGTGTGTTCCTTAATGGAAACATTAAGGAAGAGATCTATATGACGCAGCCTGAGGGTTTCACATCTGTAGGAAGTGAGCATAAGGTATGCAAACTTCAGAGATCGATCTACGGTCTCAAACAAGCATGGAGGAGTTGGAACCCGAGATTCGATGAAACAATTAAGGAATTTGGTTTCATCAAGAATCCCGAGGAGCCATGTGTATATAAGAAGGTAGTTAAAAGCGCTGTGACATTCCTTGTACTTTACGTTGATGACATTCTATGTTAGAGTAGATGCCCAACTAGCCAACTTGTGGCATGTGGGTTTATAAACTCTTGTATATGACAATCTTTATATATGATATTCGCATTTATCCATATGGCATTCTTTACTTTCATTGTGTGTATGATGATTTACAATTGCGTTGAGTAAAGACCTAGAATGCACTAAAGCGTATGTTAGATGTGATAGTGGGTATGACGGCTATCATGAAACACATCTAATAGTCGCTGTGTATTCTGAACATGTTCCTAGTCGATTGGGCCGTCAAAATGAGGATAAGGCTGCCCGAGCTCGAGACTAGTATCTGCGATGCGAAGTACCATGTTTCATTGGTAGGGAACATTGTGATGTTCTGAGCATGCAGATAGATAGTGACCTGGTAATCTATCGAACTACCCTCGTTCGGACTTTCCAAGTGGTTACCATTTGTCGAGTGGATAAGTCCGAGGTCTTGGTTGTACTGATTAGTCCTCACGACTCGAAACATCATTGAGACTCTACATGATAGGCGTCTCAGTTTGACCCATTTGCCGACTCACTTAGGGTCATAAGGCGTCGGGATTGGGTGAGATCCCGATGCATGTAGGAGTCGATGCATCATTTTCGAGGATTCACCGCTCGCAGACATGCGTGGATATCCTATGCTACTGAGGGGATAATAGTGTATAAATCTCTGACCAGAGTACTAGAAGTGTTTTAGGTAAATGTGTTTACCTAGTTGCACTCGTGATGTCACTATTCGATCTCCAAGAGGTATGCATAGCTATCAGATCTATAGCGACTCTCGATTTACCAATGGTCGTTGATATGATCGGGATATATGGATTGAAAGGACCGTACTGTACGCTAACCACGACCAACTGGTTCTTGCAGGCACTATCAGTGATACCTAGGGGATCATGGGGCGATGTTGCTAGACGCTCTTACCATGATCCGATGGGCAAGTCCGGAATTGTGATCCCGGAGCCACAATGGTTGTGGGCCCACGGCTAGCTGTATCCCTGAACCATTGAGGGTCACACAAGTACTGGATTCGAGATTCCCGCACGGATACTCAGCTTAATGTGTTGAGCACGAGAAGAGGATTTTGGGGAGTGCGACTTCCTAAAAGTCAACAGGGGTCAAACCGGGGTTTTTCCGCTGTTGAGGGGCAAAACGGTCATTTTGCACTGGGGTTCTGAAAAATGGTTTTTCAGATCATAGTATTCAGTTTTGGAAAATGAGTTGATCGGTCTGATCTGATCGGCGATCGGAGTTACGATGAAGTCTCGGTGATGGGGCTGAACTGAATGTTCACCCGTTGGACCCGAGCCCGTTGGGCCGGTCCAAGTCATCATTAAGTCTATTTAATTAGACTTAGACTTGATTAACTCACAACTTACAACAAAACCCTAAAACTAATAGCTATAGTAGCCGCCCCTCCTCTCTCTCAAAGAGCCGCCGCCGCCGCCTCTTCGCCGGAATCTGTTCTGGACAAATTTGACGAGGAAAATCCGTCCGCGCAGATCTCGTCAGTCCTTCTAGTGCAGGCTGACGAAGGAATCCCGTCTCCAGTCGTGGACCTGATTGGCGTTATCTACCACAGGCTACCGTGAAGTTCCGGTTTCCTCGAGAAACTGGTCGGAGCCAGGCACGAGTTGCCAGCAAGGTAGTGATTTTGAACGCCCTATGAATGTCATATTGTGTTTTGTTTATCGTATTGATCGTCTCCCGGCACATGTTTTTCTGTTCTTCTGCTGCCTCGCCGGGGGGCGCGATCCGGATCCCAACATTCTATTCATTGGGAATGATGTAGGAATGCTGCAGTCAACTAAAGTATGGTTGTCTAGTAGATTCTCGATGAAGGACATGGGTGAAGCATCCTATATTCTTGGAATACAGTTCTATCGGGATAGATCGAAAAGGATGCTCGGACTCACCCAAGCTACCTACATCGATACCATACTTAAGAGGTTCTCTATGGAAGAGTCCAAGAGAGGACACCTACCTATGAGCCACGGGGTCACTCTATCTAAATCTATGTGTCCAAAGATTGATGAGGAGATAGAGAGTATGGAACGTGTGCCATATGCCTCGGCGATAGGTAGTATTATGTATGGCATGATCTCAACTAGACCGGATGTCGCATATGCTCTGAGTGTCACGAGCCGCTACCAGGCCAACCCCGGCCAATTCCATTGGAAGGCTGTGAAAGATATTCTTAAGTACTTACGAAGGACTAAGAATATGTTCATGTGCTATGGGGGTGGTGAACTGAAATTGGAAGGCTACACTGATTCTAGCTTCCAATGTGACGTGGATGATTCGAAGTCTACCTCTGGATTTGTATTCATGCTCAATGGCGGTGCTGTCTCTTGGAAGAGTTCCAAGCAAGACACCATAGCGGATTCGACCACTGAGACTGAGTACATCGCAGCATCAGCTGCTGCTAAGGAGGCGGTTTGGATGAGGAATTTCGTCCAAGAGTTGGGCGTCATTCCTGATGGAGTTGGTCCAGTCCCGGTGTACTGCGACAACACGGGTGCCGTTGCGCAAGCAAAGGAGCCTAGAGCTCACCAAAGATCCAAACATATACTGAGGAAATACCACATAATCCGGGATATTGTGGCTAGAGGTGACATAGCAGTTGAGAGAGTCGCCTCTGCAGACAACATTGCTGATCCACTTACGAAGCCCTTGCCATGACCGTTGTTTGAAAAACATCGTGAAACAATGGGACTGCGTCTGATGAGCAGTTGGCTATAGGGAAAGTGGGAGATTGTTAGAGTAGATGCCCAACTAGCCAACTTGTGGCGTGTGGGTTTTATTGACTCTTGTATATGACAATCTTTATATATGATATTCACATTTCTTTATGGCATTCTTTATTTTCATTATGTTATATAATGTTAACAATTGTGTTGGATAATGACCTAGAATACACCATAGTGTATGTTAGATGTGATAGTGGATATTATGGCTATCATGAAACACATCTAATAGTCACTGTGTATTCTGAATTCGTTCCAAGTCGATTGGACCGTCAAAATGAGGATAAGACCGCCCGAGCTTGAGACTAGCATCTGCGATATGAAGTACCATGTTTCATTGGTAGGGAACATTGTGATGTTCTGAGCATGCAGATGGATAGTGACCTGGTGATCTATCGAACTACCCTCGTTCGGACTTTCCAAGTGGTTACCATTTGTCGAGTGGATAAGTCCGAGGTCTTGGTTGTACTGATTATTCCTCACTACTCAAAACGCCAGTGAGGCTCTACATGATAGGCGCCTCACTTTGACCCGCTTTCCGACTCATTTGGGGTCATTAGGCGGCGGGATTGGGTGAGGTCCCGATGCATGTAGGAGTCGATGATTCGTTGTCGAGGATTCACCACTCGCTGTCATACGTGGATATCCTATGCTATCTGAGGGGATAATTATGTATAAATCTCTGGCCAAAGTACTGGATTTGTTTTAGGTAAATGGGTTTGCCTCGTAACACTCGTGATGTCACTATTCGATCTCCAAGATGTATGCATAGTTATCGGATCTCTAGCGACTCTCGATTTACCAATGGTCGTTGATTTGATCGGTATATATGAGTTTAAGCGACCGTACTGTACGCTAACCACGACCAAATGGTTCTTGCAGGCACTATCAGAGATACCTAGGGGATCATGGGGCGATGTTGCTAGGCGCTTTACCATGATCCGTTGGGCAAGTCCGAAATTGTGATTTCGGAGCCACAATAGCTGTGGGCCCACGGCTAGCGGTATCCCTGAACCATTGAGGGTCACACAAGTACTGGATTCATGATTCCCGCACGGAAACTGAGTTCAATGTGTTGAGCATAGGAAGAGGATTTTAGGGAGTGCGACTTCCTAAAAGTCAACAGGGGTAAAATTGCGATTTCCCAAAGTTGAGGGGTAGAACTGTCATTTTGGACTAGGTAATCTGAAAAAAAATTGTTTTTCACATCATAACGCTCTGTTTTCGAAACTGAGTCGATCGGTCCGATCTGATCGTCGATCGGAGTTATGATGAAACCGTAGTGATTTAAATGAACCGAATGTTCATATGGACCTGGGCATGACCCAAGTCCAATGGGCCGGTTCAAGCCCATCATTGGTTTACTTATGCTAGACCTAGGGCTTTGATCACATAACTTACACACAACCCTATCTCCAAGCATAGAGCCGCCTCCCCCCACCTCTTCTCCTCCCCTCGGCCGTGCCGCCCCAAGCCGGCCACGCGCCGCCTCCCCGTGATCGGACTTGCTCCTATCGTCGTGCTGAGGAGATTCCGTCCGTGGTAAAATCCTTCAGTTCTTCTAGTGTAGATTGACGGAGGGATCTTGATTTCGGTCGTGGACCTGATTAGGAGGATCTAACGCCGCCTACAATTCAAGAGCCAGATTTCCTTGCGAATTCTGGTTGGAGCCAGGCGCCTAGACACCAGCAAGGTAACGATTCGATGAACACCCTATGAATGTTTATTGAATTGGATTAATGTATTGAACATTTCTCGGGGCAATTTTTAACTTCCGCTGTGCCCCCGGGAAACGGGATCCGGATCCGCCATTGTCGCCAACACACCAAAGGTATGATCTTGTTCCTCACCTATTTCTCCTTCCTATCCAGAATCTACACTGGATATTCAACATAACTTAGGGTCTGATCCAGTTCCACTTCATCAGTTCTCAACACAAGGGACGGATCTGGTTCATATTTCCTCAACATAGATACATGAAACACATCATGCATCGCTGCTAACTCATCAGGCATCTGCAATGTATATGCCAAAGATCCAATCCTCTCAATAATCTCAAAGGGACCAACGAATCTAAGAGCCAATTTACCCTTAAGTCTGAATCTCATCACTTTCTTGAAAGGAGAAACTTTCAGAAACACTCGATCGCCAAGCTCAAACTCTAAAGGTCTGTGTCTCTTATTATCATAACTCGCATGACGATCTTGTGCAACTTTCATTCTACTCCGAATCAACTCAATCTGATCTTTCATGTGCTGCACAAATTCAGGAGTAGATAGCTGTTTCTCAACAATCTCTTCCCAGCAGATTGGAGATCTAAACTTTCGACCATACAATGCCTAAAACGGGGCCATCCCAATAGTCACATGGTAGCTATTATTATACGAAAATTAGACCAAGGACAGAGAATCGTGCCAGCTACCACTGAAATCCATCACTATTGCTCGCAGCATATCCTCTAAAATCTGTATGGTCCTCTCAGATTGGCCATCTGTCTGCGGGTGATAATTTGTACTCGTAGCCAATATTGAACACATCGCTGCCTGCAAGCTCTTCCAGAATCGGGAAGTAAATCTTGGATATCTATCGGACACGATCAAAACTGGCACTCCATGCAATCTAACCACATGGTCGATGTATAGTCTAGCCATCTTCTTCATTGAACACCTCACATCATAGGGAATGAAATGGGATGACTTCGGAAGCCTGTCAACAACAACCCAATTCGCATCACATCCCCTGTGCGATCGAGGCAAGTGAGTCACAAAATCCATGGCGATGTGCTCCCATTTCCATTGAGGCACTTCTAAACTCTGTAGCAATCCACCAGGTCTCATTCTCTCAACTTTAACCCGTTGACAGTTCAAACATCGTGCTACACATCCATAGATGTCATTCCTCAGACTTCCCACCAATAGTGAGACTTCAAGGCATGATACATCTTCTCGCCCGGATGCACACTGTAACGACTACAGTGAGCTTCATTCAAGATGGTCTCTTTCAAATAAATCAGGTTCGGAACCACCAATCTACCACGAAATCTCAAGCATCCATCAAAGAAACAGAAAAATCTTCCGACTGACCATTCTGGGCTTTAATATTCAACTCATGAATATACGGGTCAGTCCTCTGAGCTGCTCTAATGTCTGAAACAAGCTGTGGTTCAACCTGAAGAGAAGAAACCACGAAGTACTGATCACTCGGGTGAAAACGCCATCCAGGAGTACCCAAATCCTCATGGACTTTGGATATACTCATCGACGTCAACATCACAGACTGGGCTTTCCTACTCAAAGAATCGGCCACTAAGTTCATCCTCCCAGGCTGATATTGAATCTCACAATCAAAATCTTTAAGCAACTCCATCCAAAGACGTTGCCTCATGTTCAAATCTGACTGAGTGAAGATATACTTCAAACTCTTATGGTCCGTGTACACCACGAACTGCTAGCCATACATGTAACGCCCAGACATTTTTATAGGCCACAATTAGAAAGTTATAAGATTTGAGAGACTTAATTGAAATGCTGAAGTTATTCAGCTTTTCGTATTAATCAGTTCTTTCTTAGTTGAATTGATTTCAGTCATAAGAACGCAATTTCAGCTGTTTCGTGGTTGATCCTACCAGCCAACTGAATCCTTCGTATTAACTAAAATAGTTCGGTTTTTATTTATGCATTAGATTTCTTTTTGAAATAGAGTAGCGCTTTTAAAAGACTTTTTGGACATATTTATTAAACATATTTCTTTCTTAGGCATTCTAATTCATATATATATAGGTTGTTAGACATGCATCATTATTTACAAACTAAAACATTTTCGAAAATCAAGCGGTGCTCTCTGTGAAGAAACCGAACAAAACCTATCAAAGCTTTTTCGGAGGAGACAAACGGTGTGTAGGTGATTGCCAGGCTTCATCTGTAATTGTGTTACAGAATTCAGGCAAGTAAACTATATTTCTTGCTCACTCTTGAAAGCATATATTCAGTTCTGTATGCATGTTGTATGCGTTTTAAAGATTTGAAGAGGGCTACGGCTATTTTTCCAGAAAAAAGAAATTTCATGCTCTATTTTTATGAAGAAGTACGTGTTTACTGTATTTTGATTCAGAAAAAGATTTTAGAACATGTTTGATGATGTTATTACAGTTAGTTCTTGAGAATTCTAAAGATTTTCATCGAAGTAGCTTACAAGTAGCTTATTCGATCATTTCCAGAAATTTCTTGAGATCTTTGATTACTGAGGTTTTCTATTTTTTGATAGTGTTTGTCTTACGACTAAGTCTAAAATCTGGTTCTTAAACCAAAAGCTGATATTTTTATGTTAGATAGATTCTAAGTTTGAGTTTAGATTCCATATTGTTGACCATTTCATATCTGTGTTAACATCTGAGTTGACAAATGTTGCTCACCGATATCTGAATGACTTCACTTAAAATCATTGACATGTGAGTTGACCATTGACATCTGAACGAATCTATTTGATTATTGATTTCGTTGACATCTGAGTTGACCAATAGGCAGAATCTGATTTCTTTCTTCTTTGCTGAGATATCTATGCACAATTCAGATTCCGTCTTTTTAGTTTTCAATATCTTCTTCGATTGATACAGAAAGTACAGATTTGAATTCCTTATTCATTTCCGTTTCAATTCAAAAGATTAATTTGATTTATTCGAATAGTTTCAAGTGACTCTATTCAGTTTTCATCTTCGCAATTTTTACAGAGAATTCTCATAAAGTCCCAGAACATCATTAGACAATTAAAACCAGTGAACTGTACTAGAAAGAAAAGGAAAACAGTTTTACGAAAGAAAAAGAAAGAAATGTTTATAGAAAAGTTTTAAGTTATGACTTAGACAACAGACGGTCCCCAGGAAGGATAAGGATTACGGATTACGGATCTGTATACCCCTTCACGTAGATGGGATTTATCCCAGCCCCCTGATATCAGATGTTAGTTTGATCAAACGAATGGACCAATTGTACAATGTCTCTGTCATAATTTCAGAAAATAAAAGAAGAGCAAATGTGTGATTTTAATCACAGCTCTAGAGAAAGTTTAAAGATGCTTCTTTAATTAGAAGTAAAGAAAATTATTTCAGAACGTATATGTTTATGCTTTCAGTTCATGTTATATTATTCTCTCAGCTATTCAGATTTCAGATATGTACTAGTTAGCATTTGCTTGTATTAAGTGTCTTCGTTACATCAGATTTTACCTGCTGAGCCCCTAGGCTCACTAGTTTTCAGTGAGTGCAGGTAATGAGCAGTAGGAGTTGGATGGGGAGAAGCTGAACGGAAAGATGTGTTTATCGTGGACACCAGTTCTGTTGTTCTTTCAGTTTCAAATTTTGTTGTACAGAATTCTAGTTATAGTTTTGTATAATAACAGATTTATAGTTTCTTTATTTTGAAGAAATCTGTATAGACTTTTTGTGTAAGGATGTATTCCGTTTTTGTCTGAACACTTGACAGACTTGTACCAGTTCCGCATATGTTATTGTTCAGCTTTGCTTACATTTCAGTGTTTTTGAGTTGCGCTTATTTGCAATTCAGTCCATAATTTAGTAACGACTTTTATGTTTAATAAGTTTGTTATTTTTAGGTCTTTCAATTTGAACCCCAAACTCTCTACATTTCCTTAAGAAAAGTCGGGTCGTTACAGTTGGTATCAGATCATGATTCTTGAGATAAGCACACTTCCAGTCTGAACAGCTCTCTTCAGCCGCTTCTAGAATTGTGAGTTTTATTTCATGTTCTAGCATAAAGTAATCTCTCATAATAGAATTGTGGTGGGTTTGGAATACCCTTACAGATATGGCAGGACGAGGTAGAGGAAGAAGAGGTATATCAGAAGAAGATAGTGAATCAGAAGGAGTGAATCCCGTTTTAACTAGTATGGCTCAGTTGTTAGAATGCTTGGTTGACCAGACTAATCAAGTAAATGGTCAATCATCAGGGAGGATTGTTAGTCGAGAAGATCCTCAGGAGAGGTTCCGAAGACAGAGACCTCAGGAGTTTACTAGTTCTACTGATCCTCTTATATCTGAAAGTTGGATCAAGTCAATGGAGGTGATCTTCGAATACTTACATCTGACAGAACTAGAGAGGCCTCGGTGTGCGATATACATGCTGAGAGGAGATGCTATAATATGGTGGGAAGGAGCCAAGTTAACTGTAGACTTGGAAATACTCACTTGGGAGGAATTTAAGAGGGTATTCTTTGACCAGTACTTTACTATTGATGTGAGCTACAACATGAGTTCCTGACTCTGAAGCAGGAAGGGATGTCTATGCGGGATTATATCTGCGAATTTGAAAGGGGTTGATATTTTGTTCCATTGATTGGAACCAATGCAGATGTCAAGCTTCGCCATTATATAAATGGGTTGAAGCCTATGATCAAGCATGATGTTAGACTTGCAGAACCCGTGGATTATAGAGCAGTTGTGAACAAAACTCTACGGGCAGAGCATGATTAGAAAGCAATTGAGGATGAGAGACAGCTGAAAAGCAAGCCTTCCAGCAGAAAGCCGTGTAAGAAGAATCACGGGGACAGTGTCGTTTTGGGCAGAATGTGTGTTATGCTTGTGGCAAGCCAGGCCACATATCCAAGTATTGTCCCTAGAAACAGCAGCTCATCACCAGCAGGGCTTATGTGATGACAGCCGAGCAAGCTCCAGCAGACATACTCGGCCTTATTAATCCCTTCTCCAAAATATCACGCAACTGATCCTTGAGCTCTTTCAGCTCAGCCGGCGCCAATCGATACGGAGCTCTAGAAATCGGTGTTGTCCCTGGCACCAACTCTATGGTGAAGTCAATCTCTCTTCTCGGAGGGAATCCAGGAATCTCATTCGGAAATACATCAGGGAACTCTCGAGCAATAGGGACATCGCTCAACCCTATCCTCGATTCTCGAGAAATATCAAGGGCATAGATCATAAACCCTGAATTTTCTAGATACAACAGACTGAACATC
This sequence comes from Dorcoceras hygrometricum, assembly GCA_001598015.1. NCBI lineage: Eukaryota > Viridiplantae > Streptophyta > Magnoliopsida > Lamiales > Gesneriaceae > Dorcoceras > Dorcoceras hygrometricum. The sequence goes on from KV012855.1 coordinate 446,438, forward strand.
TCCATGGAAGACACTAGTGGGATCTTCGATCGCGAATCAGCACCGTAGAATTCCCACATCTCCCCAACTTGAGGTCTAAACCTCACCACACCATGGAAACAATCTATAGTCGCTCTATAACTGGACAGCACGTCCATACCCAAAATACAATCAAAATCTCTAATCTCCAATACAATCAGGTTAGTCACCAGAACATGCTCATCAAATCTAATCACACAATCCACAACCACCTCACGGGACAACAAATTCATGCCAGCAGGGGTAGATACAGAAACAACATCACACAGTGGGGTAACACACAACCCACACTCATGCACAAACAAATCAGATATGAAGGAGTGTGATGATCCTATATCGAATAAAACTCGTGTAGGAAAATCAAAGATTAGCACAAGTACCTGCAATAACTCCTTCAGGCCTATCATCAACTTGCTCTCTCGTCAAGGAATTCACCTGAGCTTGCTGCGGTCCCGGAAACTGAGGTCTAGAAGATCCTTCGAACCTAGATGGTTCTCGTGGTTGGAAACCTGGTCATTGGGACTGGACAAAAGGTTGCGGTCTCTGCGAAGAACCACCAGCTGAACCTTGCTGTGACTGACTCGAAAATGTGCTCCCCTCGGACACACCCTAGCGAAGTGTCCAGGCTGCCCGCAATTATGGCAAAGACCCTGAACTCCACAGCACTGTGTAGTGATATGGCGACCTTCGCACTGACCACACATCACTCCCAAAGCCATTGCTACCAGAACTTACGGAACCAGAAGAACTCGAATTCAACCGTCTCTTGAACTGCTTCCCACGAGGCTTAAACCTATGGCGATTCGACTGCTGTGAAGTCTGAGGAGGTTGAAACGAAGGCATCGCTTCCGGCACAGGCTGAAAATTGCGTCCAGCTGTCGGCTAAACCTGAGTCTGAGCCTCTAACAGACTCTCCTCAATATCCACTGCCCTGTCCACAGCCTCAGCATACGTCGCAAGAGAACCAGCCAACACCATGAGGAACAATTCAGGCCTCAAACCTCTCAAAAACTTGTTCCTATTCATCATCTCCTGGTTAGCCACATGGGGAACATATGACAGAAGCGAAGAGAATTGTCTAGCATACATCTACTCTCAAGTTCCCTTGCTTCAGATTGTCGAACTCCCGCTCCAGGTTGTTGTAGTAGGACTCAGGGGTATACTCCTGTCGAAAGGCTGCACAGAAGCTCTACCAATAAATCAAAGTCCCACTCTCCCTCATGACTCGGGAAGTACCTTTCCACCAGCGTTGAGCATTCTCCCTCAACTCTAGAACAACCAGCTTCAGTGTAACGACCGGACTTCTCTCAAACTAAATTTAGAAGTTTGGGGTTCAAATTGGAGGACTTAAAAAAAATATTTTTGATTTTAGCAAACATATAAGTCGTTACTAACTTTTGGATTGAATTGCAATTTAAACGCAACTCATAAACGAGAAAGAGGCTCAGACGTGATAAAAGAACGCGGAACTAGAACACATCTGAATAAAACAACATACGCGGAAATTGGAAGAGATCTGATAATTTAAACGAAACCGAATGCATTATTAAATATGAAGTCTGTACAGATTTATACCAAAATAAGCGAACTAGAGATCTGATGTAATACAAAACCATGTCTAATGTTTTATACAACAAACAAAATATGGAAAGGAAAACGGAATCTGATGTCCACGATAAATACCACCTTCCTTTCTGTTCATCTCCCTTCAGCACCCTACTGATTATTACCCGCACTCAATGAAAACTAGTGAGCCTAAGGCCTAGCAGGTAAAATCTGGGATATCAAAAGAACATTATATAAACAGCTGATATCTGTACATAACTGGAATCTGGATACGCTTAACAATGAATAAGCGAATTACAAACTAAGGAATCTTAAGGATCTGAAAGCATAAAACATAAATAAGCTCTGAAAACCTTTTCTTTAAACTTTCTGCAAAGCTGTGAATAAATAACTTATGCTCTTGTTTCTATTTTCTGAAATTATGACAAAATTTAAAAATTTGGTCCAATTCGTTTGATCAAACTCCTGATATCAGTCTCTTAGCATATAGCTCATGGTTGAAGAGATATACAGATCCGTCGACCTATACACCTGATCCTTCCTCTGTTGAAAGGGCACACGGTTCGTCAGCCGCGCACTCACCCTTCCTCTGGGGACCCTCTTTGTTGTCATAACTTAAAAATTTTCTTAAAACATTCTGCCCTTTCTTTTCTTTCTAAAATCAGTTTTCTTTCTTCTCTACTACGATTTACTGGGTTTTTCGCTATTCAATGATGTTCTGGAACATTTCGAGGATTCTCTGTAATATTGCGAAGATGAAAATTGAATAAAAGCACTATTTGAATATGTCAATTGAATCGAATAATTCTTTCGAAGGAAGAGGAAATTGATAAGGAATATGATTCTGGAAGTCTGGTATAAATCAAAGAAATCTGAATAGAAGAACAGTAGAAATATGAATTAACACAAGCGTTTCAATAAGAAGAAACTCTTAAGATGTCACTGGTCAACTCAGAAGTCAAAACAATTTTAAATGAAGTAGTTCAGATGTCATACAACTGGACCGATCAATTCAAGGAAAAGAAATTGAATTAATACTTTCAGATGTCAAAGGTCAACGATAGAAATCTGACCACCTTCAGACGTCATATAACCATAGGGATCTGAACTTAACTTAACGCATAAACAGAACTCTTAGAAATCTGTTTATCGTAGAACTTCAGAGATGGTATAAGAACCAGATCTCATACTTAGTCGCAAAAGCGATCACCATCACCGATGGTTTCCTTCATCTGAAGTTAGCAAAATATCTCAAGAAATTTCTGGAAAGTGATCGAATAAGCTACTTGTAAGCTACTTCAAAGAGATAAACTTTAGAAAACTCAGGAATCTACTGTACGAACATCATCAAACCATTTTCTAAAACATTTCTGGATCAAAATACAGTAAACATACTTGTTCATAAAAACAGAGCATGAACTTTCTTTAAAACACAAACGCAATAGAAATCCATCCAACCACTAACACTCCGATCGTCTCCTTCGAAAAACTTTAAAAGTCTTTTTTTCGGTTTCTTGATAGAGAGCACCGCTTAAAATGATTTGTTTTGAAAGTAATGATGCATGAAGCAGCTAACATCCTATATACATATATGATTTAAAATGCCTAAGGAAATAAAACACGTTTAATCAATATGCAACGAAATCCATTGAAAGCGCTACTCTGTTTTAAAGATGAAATCTGATGCAAGGAGAAACCGAACTATTTCGGTTAAAACTGAAGGATTCGATTGGCTTGTCTAACTTGGCTAAACATCTGCTGAAATTTGTATTCTAACATCTGGTAGTCTATGCATTATAATAGAAATCTGATAAAGGCATAAGACTAACATCTGAAATCTCAACTTAACGAAAAGTGACAGCCGATCTTATCCAAGGCTGAAACTAAATTCCATATTCGAAGAAAGCTGAAATCACGTAAGATGAAATCTGAAATTTATCTTTTAAATGATGAAAGCTGATCAGTACAAATCTGAAACTTGAAACTCAACCGAAATAAGGGTCGAATAAAAATAGCATAACAATGTAATCCCTCAAATCTCATAACTTTCTAATTGTGGACTATAAAAAGTCTGGGCGTTACAATCTACCCCCCTTAAAAGAATTTTGTCCCCGAAATTACTTACTTAAAGAGATCTGGGTAGCTTCTCTGCATATCAGTTTCAACTTCCCACGTTGCTTCTCTTTCAGTGTGATTTGCCCACTGAATTTGATCATGGGGATAATCCTATTTCTTAACTTACGGTTTTCTCTTGCTAGAATCTGTTGTGGAACTTCTTCGTAAGTCAAGTATGATGATAGTTGAATGGGTTCGTATCTGAGTACATGTGAAGGGTTCGCAATGTATTTTCTAAGTGCTGATATATGAAACACGTTATGAACAGCAGACATCTCTGGAGGCAACGCTAAATGATAAGCTAAAGTTCCAATTCGTTCTATGATCTGAAATGGTCCTATAAATCTGGGACTTAGATTTCCCTTTTTTCCAAATCTTATCACACCTTTCATTGGTGATATCTTCAGGAACAAATGGTCCCCAAATCCGAAATTCAGATCTCTTCGATGATTTTCAGCATAACTTTTCTGCCTACTTTGATCAGTCTTCATTCGATCACGTATTATTTTAATTGCTTTAGCAGTTTGTTCTACAATATCAGGTCCTATCTCAATTCTTTCACCTACATCATCCCAAAGAATTGGCGATGACACTTTCTTCCATACAAAGCTTCGTATGGTGCCATTTCTATCGAAGCTTGGTAACTATTGTTATAGGTGAATTCAACTAACGGCAATTTAAAATCCCAACTATCTGAAAAGTCAAGAACACTTGCCCGCAACAGATCTTCCAGTACTTGGATAACTCTTTCTGACTGTCCATCTGTTTGAGGATGTAACGAATTTAGAAGTAAATCTGGGATCTCTATCTGATACTATAGAACTCGGTATCCCGTGAATGCTCTGAGCTATTTTCAGTGCATGATCTGATCCAAAGCCCCAAACTGATCCGTTGGACGAGCTGATCTACGTACTCTAAACTGATCGAGTGTTCTAAGCTATTTTCACTGCGCAATCTGGACCGAAGCCCCGAGCTGATCTGGGTAGATGTGCTGGCCTGGGTAGTGCGAGCTGAGAGGGGAATGCACGATCCGGGCGCCTAAGCTGAGATGTTAAGGTGTGAGCTGAAATGCATGGTATTCACTGTTCGGGTTGCCGTAAGCTAAACCCTACGATCTGAGCTGATCAGCGAGAGCTGGTCTGCGAGTTCAGGTCGTGTTTTGAGTTCTAGGGGGCATCCCAATATCATGAAAGTTTTAAAATATTTATTTGGAGTTATTTTATGATGTTTGAGGATTTTTTAAGATTTTTATGCATTCTGCAGTTTTTAGGAAACTTTGAGCCGAAGCAAAATTGTACTTTCAAGGCATGAAATTTAAATTGAGGCATGAGGTATGAGAAAGTAATTTCTGAGGCTAATTATCGAGATGAAAAAATAATATTTTGAATGATGAGACTTGGCTGTGGTGTTTTTAAATTTGATAGATATGGTGGCCGAGAGACGTTCCATTTGGCCATATCAACATGACGGATATGGTGGCAGGAGACGTTCCGTTTGGCCATATCAAATTGACACGTATTGGGCTTCAGAAAAGCGCTGGTGTGCCTTTACATCTGTCAGGACTGGGCTCCAGAAAATTACTGGGGTGGCTTTCCAACCTGGTACCATGGTATTATTTAGCTTGATCAGGCGACTTGAGGTTGAGGGACCACAGTCGAGAAACGAAGTTCACTAGAAAATCCTTTTATTTACGAGTTTATTGTCTATGCAGAATTTTAAGGAAAATGTTTTGAGCTGATTTTTCTTTTGCATTTATAGTTTGAGAAAAATTATTTGAGTATAATTATTTTAATGCATGTGCTTGTATTACTTAGTATTTGATATCATTCATTTTGTACTTGTTGAGTCCCTAGGCTCACTACGTTTGATTGGTACAGATGACGTGGAGGCTAAGACCGAGGGGCAGGACCTTTGAGAAGATGGCTGTTCAATTGGCACATTCCTAGAGACCTTGCGTTTTTCCGCTGACGTTTAGAGAAAAATATTTATTTATGCATAGGTTTCAATACGTTTTTGGTGGAGAAATATATTTTTGAAGTTGAGGTTTTGTACCACATGAAATATGATGAACTTATTTATTAGGTTGCTACAACTGTGTTCTGAATTCATATGGAATTTTACTTTATTGAGTTTATCGAAAAAAAATTCCGCAAATTCTAGAAAATGAAAGAAAAGTTTGAGGGTGTTCAACAATCGTTCGATAGTTACTATATCAGCGTTGAAACATTAGAACAAACGTCGTGATAAGATCTGACGGTATGTATCTCTAAGCTGTAACAGATAACACAGACCAGTTTAGCTTGGAGACAAACAATAGACTTCAATTCTTATCAGTTTGTCTAACTTTGTTCCCCCTGAATTAATGCTCACATACCTGAATTAAGACATTTCCAAGAGACCTAAAATATCCGTTAGAGGTTTTTGTGAAAAAAACAGTCAATTGCTGATCTGTTGGAACATGATCCACCTAACGTCCTTTTCAGCATGTCGTCTCTTATGAAATGATGTCGTATGTCAATATGCTTGGTCCTGGAGTACAGCACAGATTTGGAGTGATAGAAATTGCACTTGTGTTATCGTAGATGGGTGCTTTAGCTGCATAAATGCCGTAGTCCCTAAGATATTGTTGAATCCATAAGATCTGAGCACAACAGATCCCAGCTGCTAGATACTCTGCATCAGATGTGGACGTCGTGATGGGTGTCTTCTTCTTGCTAAACCAGAAAATTAATCTGTCACCAAAAAACTGACAAGTTCCAATCGTGCAACGCCGATCAATCTTACATACTGCGTTATTTGCATCTGAGTAACCAATTAAATTGAAACCTGAGTCTTTGGGATACCAGAGATCCACGTTCTGAGTTCCATTTATATATTTTAAGATACGCTTAACAACAATAAAGTGAGATTGTTTTGGGTCAGCATGGAAACGGGTGCACATACAGACGGCAAACATAATGTCTGGGATGTTTGCTGTTAGATAAAGAAGTGACCCAATCATACCATGATACAATGTTACCTCAACGACAGTACCAGTTTCATTCTTATCTAGATTGATTGAAGCACTCATCGGGGTAGCTGCTGAAGAGCATTTTTCCATCCCGAACTTCTTCAGAAGTTCCTTTGTGTACTTTACTTGATTGTTGAAGATTCCATCATCAAGATGTTTGACTTGTAGTTAGAGTAAAAATGTTAGCTCCCCCATCATGATCATCTCGAACATAGCCCGCCTCAGCTTGGAGAATTTTTCACACAACTTAGGATTAGTTGAACCAAAGATAATATCGTCCACATAAATTTGGACCAATAAGACCATGATCATTTTTAATAAATAGAGTTTTATCTACTAAGCCAATGATAAAATCATGATCAATTAAAAAATTGGATAGGGTTGTTAGAGTAGATGCCCAACTAGCCAACTTGTGGCGTGTGGGTTCTTGTTGACTCTATGTAAAACGATCTTTATTTATGAAATTCGCATTCTTTTATGGCATTATTTATCTTCATTATTATGATTACAATTGTTTGATAAAGACCTTGAATGGACTATAGTGTATGTTAGATGTGATAGAGGATTTCATGGCTATCATGAAACACATCTAATAGTCACTGTGTATTCTAAACGAGTACCTAGTCAATTGGGCCATCCAAAAGAGGATAAGGGCCGACCGAGCTTGAGACTAGCATCTTCGATGTGAAGTACCACGTTTCATTGGTAGGCAACATTGTGATGTTCTGAGCGTGCAGATGGGTAGTGACCTGATGATGTATCGAACAACCATCGTTCGGAATTTCCAAGTGGTTACCATTTGTCGAGTGGATTAAGTCCGAGGTCTTTCTTGTACAGATTAGCCCTCATTACTCGAAATGACCCGTTTACCGACTCAATTGGTGTCATCAGGTGGCGGGGTTGGGTGAGGTCCCGATGCATGTAGGAGTCGATGCTTCGTTGTCGAGGATTCACAGCTCGCCCTTGTGCGTGGATATCCTATGCTATCTGAGGAGATAATAGTGTGATAAATCTTTGGCCAGAGTACTAGATGTGTTTTGGGTAAATGGGTTTACCTAGTAACACATGTGATGTCACTATTTGATCTCCAAGATGTATGCATGGTTATTGGATCTCTAGCGACTCTCGATTTACCAATGGTCGTTGATCTGATCGGGATATTTGTGTTGAAAGGACCGTGCTGTACGCTAACCATTACCGACTGGTTCTTGTAGGCACTATCAGTGATACCTAGGGGATCATGGGGCGATGTTGCTAGACCCTATACCATGATCCAATGGGTTAGTCCGAAAATGTGGTTTCGGAGTCACAAATGTTGTGAGCCCAAGACTAGCTGTATCCCTGAACCATTGAGGGTCACACAAGTACTGGTTTCTAAATTCCCGTACGGAAATTAAGCTCAATTTGTTTAGTATAGTATGAGGAAGGATGGAAGTGTGACTTCCCAAAATTAAATATGGTGAAAGTGTAATTTCCTTAAGACTGGACTAGTTTGACTATCCTTAAAGCTTACAGGGGCCTAACTGCTATTTTGGATTAGGTGGTCCGAAAAATTGTTTTCACATCATAATGCTCAGTTTTGTAAACTGTGTAGATCGGTCCGATCTGATCGTCGATCGGGATTATGATGGAGCCACAGCGATGGACTTGAAACCAATGTACAGCTGGGCCTGGGCCCGACCCGAGCCCATTAACTTGGTTTAAGCCCATGGAAAATCTATAAATAGGGGTCCTGGGGTATTCATTTGAATGTACCAAAAGCTCCTCGGCTAATATTTTTTTCCTTCCTCTCCTCCCCTCGCCGCCGCCACCGTCGGAATTTATTCCGACCATTCCGGAGAGGAGATTCCGTCCGTGAAACTTTCTTCGATTTTCTAGTGCAAACCGGTGAAGGAATTGAGATTCCGGTCGTGGACCGGATTAGGAGGCCGTAGCTGTTCAACCGTTGAAGTGCCAATTTCCCTGTGGAATTAGTCGGAGCCAGCGCCTAGATGCCAGCAAGGTATATTCTAAAACATTCTATGAATGGTTTTAATTGTTATATAGGTGTATTGACCGTTTCCGGGCTCCAATTTTTTAATTCTTCCGCTGCGCCCCGGGAGCGGGATCTGGATCCGCCGGTGCGCCAACAAGGGTATCATACCATGCTCTTGGTGCTTCTTTCAGACTGTACAGACGTGTATCAAGTTTATATAATAATCTACTCTGGTATTATCTATGAAGCCAAGAGGCTGTGCAACATATACTTTGTGAGACGCGAAAGATTATTGGATTAATTGAGTTAATTAATCGGGTTTTGGATAGACCAGATTTGGCGTGAACAGATCTGGGATGAATCAACATTGAGTTGATATACTTGGTGAGCGTATCGGGTTTCTATAATTGTGCTTAGAACAGCTCTGGATAGTTTTAGAGTTCAACAAGGTAGTAGACAGATTCGGGGAGTTGAGAAGCGTTGGTTGGTGAATTCGGATTTTGTGTTGGTTGATTTTAATCGAAGCTAGAGGTGAAATCTGGTTGTCGCAAAGTTCTTTGAGTTCGCTAGATAAATATCCTGCACTGGTAGCGAAACGCCGTCGTTTGGCAGATTTCAGATTTGAGTTGCGTTAGTTGTTAGCGCTGCGTGAACCGGCCTGGTTCAAGGGTTGGTGTAGACCGGTTTCGGGTTGTCTAGACCGGAAGGCAGTGCGGTGTCATTTTTTGGGTATTAGTTAACACTAGTCAGTGTTAGTGTCAGATCTGAGCATCGAGATCTGAGTTGCGATGCGACGTCGTTTAGAGATAGAAGATTTTGTGTTAGCAGGATGACGTGTCCAGTGGAATAGTGGACTTCTGTGCGACGCCGTTTGGAGAGACACGTGTATGTGTTAATTGGTTAGTGGTGGTACGTCGTTTGGCATTAGAGCGCTGGTGTAGCGTATGTTCCAGATGTGGAGTGTTACTCAGATCTGAGTGGGTATCAGCTTTGAGCCAAAGTTGTCAGTGGCTACTTTTCATCATATTTGGGGAACCTAAGTAGTATATATAGAAGACCTTGACATTTGACGCGATACTAGTTCCCGACACTTCGAAATATTTCTCGTAACCTTACTCTGTCGCGATACCCTAGCTACTGTTAACCAAAGCTTATCTTCTCCGATTGCCGGCGGTAGAAGACTCAGATTTGAGCAAGATTGGTAGCGCTGGACTCCTCTTGCTAAGGTGCTTCGTTCTATACTTCTTTCGAAGGCTTGGGTTAAGCTGGAAGAAGATCGCGAAAGAAGCTTCCTTGTGTAGTCTGTTACCATTTGAGAAGATTTGCTTTTCCGTTCAGGTAGCACTTTCGGATAAGATCTAGATCCTCCCTTATGCTTTGTTTGGAGCTGTTTGTTGTGCTAGAAGGGTAGGACAGAGCTGGTTGAGCTCGTAGCTTCCAGTTTGTGGTTACTGTGCTACTGTCCCTGAGTCATTGCTTGTGTTTAGCTAACCAGGTTTCAGATTTTAGGGATCGAGACTATGTTGTGGTAATTTAAGCTCAGAACTAAGGTACGGATGTGAGCTTGTTTTACAGCGTTGGATTTGGCATGGATAATATGTATGCTGCTGTGTTGTTATTGCTTGCTTCTGCTGTGTTGATTATTGCAAGCTGTTACATTTCATACACGCATTATTCATGTTGAGCTCAGATCTTGTTTAGCCGTGCCTTGTTGTGTTGATCTGTGCATACCAGGATGCTTGTTTTGGAGGCCGAGCAGGTAAATCCCGTATCCCTCATCTCCCTGATGGGATCTGTTAGCCGCTATGAACCGAATGGGTAGCTCCCACATCTCATGAGTTGGGCAACTGCAGGTTGAGTGATGTGTTCTGCATCTGGTACCGTGTGTTGAGACGAGTGGTAAGCTCCCATATACTCACACACCCCATGGCCACTATCTTCCAGTTGATTGGATATCAGTTGTTGAGCAGTTTCTTGAAATCCTTTTGCTCCCTGCTTTCGGTTGTAGCCTTGTTCTCATGCATAGCATTCGCATATTATCTGTTGTTATCTATTAGCTATTTTCAGTTGCTCTCCGTACTAGGGTTTGACCCCTTGTCCCTCTGGGCCTGGTATTTTTATTTGCCTGTGTGTGTTTCAGGGTATCATGATTTCTCAGCTGGTCGTGGAGTTGATCCAGATAGTAATGCCCCGGGAGGTGGATAGAGTGTCCCAGTTATATATAGTATATACATGTTATAATGTATTGTATCTATGTTGAACGAGAGACTCATCATGGATCCTTTAGTTTGTCAATCGGGAGTCACTCTATGTTTGTATTGCTGTTGGTTGTTGTATTGGGTTTTCAGTGTTGTAAAACCAGTATTTTGGATATCATTCTTCTGGCTTGGGCAGTTCGAGCACTAGTAGTAGTCCTAGGGACATCTTTTGTGGTCAGTGTGGAGGCAAACACCCCTCAGCGTAGTGTACGGGTGATCAGGGTGCTTGCAATAATTGTGGGCAGTATGGACATTTTGCGAGAGTGTGTCAATTGGCGGGATCTCAGCACGCCACAGCCCCACCTCAGGGTCGTTTTGGTGGATCATCTAGAGGTCGTTCTTTTCCTGCTCCGTATCAGAGGATGGGAGAGACTCATTATAGGCCATTCCAGCAGCCTGGTCCTTCGCGGTTTGGACAGTCTTCCCAACCTCAGTTCTCAGGACCTCAGTTTGCCCAGGTGAATTCCATGACGAGGGAGCAAGCGGAAGGCACTCCAGGAGGAGTGATTGCAGGTAATTGTTCTATCTTTGATTTTCCTGCACGTGTATTGTTTGACACTAGAGCATCTCATTCATTTATAGCTGATGAATTTGTGGTTGATCATGGTTTGCATACCACTTCTTTGTGTGATGTTGTGTCTGTTGCGACTCCTGCCGGTGCGAGCCTGTACTCCCAAGAGAATGTGTTGAATGGCATTCTTAGGTTTGGTGAGAACGTGTTGTTAGAGAACCTGATTCTTTTAGTGATGTGGTATTTTGATTGCATTGTGGGAATGGACGTGTGGTCTATCTATAGGGCCACCGTGTACTGTTTCCATGGCGTTGTGAGTTTTCGGCCCCAGTCTGGCGAGAAATGGGACTTCTATTGCCTCGATTCCCGATCGAAGTATCCCTTGATCTCTGATATGGAGATGTTTAGCCTTATTCGTTGGAGAATGCTGGATTCATGATCTATGCTATGGATGCATCCTTTTCGTCGTGTGTGGAGCTTAGCGACATCCCTGTTGCTCGAGATTTCCCTGATGTGTTTCTCGAGGAGATTCCTGGCTTCCCTCCAGGGACTTCTATTGCCTCGATTCCCGATCGAAGTATCCCTTGATCTCTGATATGGAGATGTTTAGCCTTATTCGTTGGAGAATGCTGGATTCATGATCTATGCTATGGATGCATCCTTTTCGTCGTGTGTGGAGCTTAGCGACATCCCTGTTGCTCGAGATTTCCCTGATGTGTTTCTCGAGGAGATTCCTGGCTTCCCTCCAAGAAGGGAGATCGACTTCAGCATTGAGTTGGTACCTGGTACAGCTCCGATTTTGCGAACTCCTTATCGTTTAGCGCCAGCTGAGTTTAGGGAGTTGAAGGTACAACTTAGTGACTTGCTGGAGAAAGGTTTTATTCGATCGAGCATGTCGCCGTGGGGAGCCCTTATCTTGTTTGTGAAGAAGGATGGTTCCATGAGGATGTGTATAGACTTCTGGCAACTGAATAAGGAGACGGTGAAGAATAAGTACCCTTTGCCGAGGATCGATGACTTGTTTGATCAGCTTCAGGGTTCAGCGGTGTATTTGAAGATCGATCTGCGTTTGAGGTACCATCATTTGCGTATTCGAGAGAAAGATGTTTCGAAAACTGCATTTCGTACGAGGTAAGGGAATTATGAGTTTTTGGTTATGCCTTTTGGTTTGACGAATGCCCCTACAGTTTTCATGGATTTGATGAATCGAGTCTTTCGAGAGTTCAACGATCATTTTGTGATAGTGTTTATCGATGACATCTTAGTATACTCGAAGACTCCGATGCAGCATAAAGAGAATTTGAGGTTGGTTCTACAAACACTACGAGACTCGCGACTGTATGATAAGTTTTCTAAATGCGAGTTTTGGTTGGATAGAGTAGTGTTTCTTGGTCATGTCATTTCGGCCTATGGATTGCCTGTGTATCCCAGTAAGTAGAGGCTGTTGTAAACTAGGAGCGTCCCAAGAATGTTTCAGAGATTCGTAGAGTTTTGGGACTGGCTAGCTATTACCAACGCTTTATCGAGGGATTTTCTAGCATAGCTAAGTTTATGACGCAATTAACCCAGCAAGAGATTTGTTTGGACTGAACAATGCGAGAAAAGTTTTAGATTGCTCAAAGAGAAGCTAACTACAGCGCCAGTGTTAGCTTTTCCTTCTGGTTCAGGTGGTTTCGTGGTTTGTTCAGATGCTTCGTTGAATGGATTGGGTTGTGTGTTGATGCAGAATGGTCAATTCATTGCATATGCTACTCGACAATTGAAACCGCGTGAGACTCGATACCTAGTTCATGATTTGGAGTTGGCAACAGTGGTCTTTGCCTTGAAGATTTGGTTCCACTACCTGTATGGCGAGCAGTTTGTGGTGTATACGGACCACAAGAGTCTTCAGTATCTGTTTCTCAGCCTGGTTTGAACATGAGACAGCGTAGATGGATGGAGCTTCTTAAGATTTTGATTGGGAGATCCAATATCAGCCTGGGAAAGTGAACGTAGTTGCTGATGCATTGAGCAGGAAGGCTCAATTGGCTGTGCTTGCTTCGTTGCAAATTTCGAAGGCCCATTAGCATCTAAGCACTATTGGTTGGCGATTTTACCCAGGTGAGGATTATGTTGTGGTTTCTTCTTTTCAAGTTGAGCCACAGATTGTTTCGAGTATTAGAGAAGCTCAGAGAACAGATCCATCTATCCATGAGTTGAATTTGAAGGTTAGAGCTGGACAGTTGGAAGATTATTCTGTCTCGTCTGATGGTTGTTTGAGATTTCGTGGCAGGTTAGTAGTGCCAAATCTGATTGATTTGAAGGAGGAGATATTGAGAGAAGCGCACTGTAGTAGACATAGTGTCCATCCTGGTGCAAGGAAGATGTACCATTCCTTGAAGCCGCACTTCTGGTGGGCAGGTTTGAAAAGCGATGTTGCTGATTTTTTTGCGCGTTCTCTGAATTTTCAGCATTTAAGGCAGAAAGGATGAGACCTGGTTGTCTATAGCAGAGCTTAGAGGTTCCCCAATGGAATTGGGAGCACATAGATATGGACTTTGTAACGCATTTGCCTCGTTCCAGCAGAGGTTGTGATGCTATTTGGGTGGTTATAGATATACTTTCTAAGTCTGCTCACTTCATTACCTATAATATGACGTATTCTTTGAAGAATATGGCAAAACTGTACATAGATTTCGTGGTGCGATTTCATGGCGTGCCTATTTCCATTGTTTCTGATAGAGATCCAAGGTTTACTTCGAGGTTTTGGAAGAGTTTGCAAACAAATTTGGGCACCAGATTGGCTATGAGTACATCGTATCATCTCCAGACCGAGCCAATTTGAGAGAACTATCCAGACTTTAGAGGATATGTTGAGAGCTGTTGTAATGGATTTCAGTGGTAGCTGGCAAGATTCATTGTCTTTGGTTGAGTTTTCTTATAATAACAGCTACCAGGTGACAATTCGAATGGCACCATTTGAGGCTTTGTATGGTAGGAAGTGAAGATTGCCAATATGCTGGGAAGAAGTGGGGGAGAAGCACCTGTCTTCTCCAGAATTTGTGCAGCAGATGAGAGATCAAGTAGATCTAATTCACTAGCGTATGAAAGCTGCACAAGATCGCCAAGCCAGCTATGCGAATAGAATGCGTAGGCCTTTGGAATTTCAGGTTGGAGATCTGGTTTTCCTGAAAGTTTCTCCTTTTAGAAGTGTTATGAGATTTGGTCTCAAGGGAAAGTTAGCTCCTCGTTATGTTGTACACTATGAGGTTGTGAAGAGGATCGGACCGTTGGCTTATTGCTTGTTACTGCCTCCAGATCTGTCCTCATTGCATGATGTGTTTCATGTGTCTATGTTGAGGAAGTATGAGCCAGATCCTTCTCATGTGTTGCAGACTGACGAGGTGGAGCTAGATTGGACTTTGAGCTATGTTGAGTATCCCTTGCAGATTTTGGATAGAAAGGAGAAGCAGCTCAGGAACAAGACCATTCCCTTGGTGATGGTCCACTGGAGCAAACATGGTAGGGAAGAAGCTACGTGGGAGTTAGAGGAGAAAATGCAACGTGAATGGCCTCATCTGTTTGAGTAGATCTTGCATTAACTCCAATAGCTAGTTGTTTGCTTGTTTGTTGTTGTTTGTTCCAGTTATCTTAAACTCTTGGTTAGTAGCCTCTTGTTACGAGTTAGAGGTTGCTGGTTGTTTGTGCATAGCGTGATTTCCCAGTGTTAGTTGTTTTGTTGAGTTTTGTTCAGTTCTGGAGTTGTTCTTTGCTTTCGAGGACGAAATCTTATTTTCAGTGGGGGAGATATGTGAGACCCAAAAAAATTATTGGATTAATTGGGTTTTGGATAGACCAGATTTGGCGTGAACAGATCTGGGATGAATCAGCTTTGAGCTGTATGCTTGGTGAGCGTATGGGGTTTCTATAATTGTTTTTAGAACATCTCGGGACAGTTGTAGAGTTCAACAGGGTAGTAGTTATATTCGGGGAGTTGAGAAGCGTTGGTTGGTGAATACGGATTTGGTGTTGGTTGATTGTAATCGAAGCTAGAGGTGAAATCTGGTTTTCGGGAAGTGCTTTGAGTTCGCTAGATAAATATCCTGCGCGGGTAACAAAACGCCGTCGTTTGGTAGATTTCAGATTTGAGTTGCGTTATTTGTTAGCGCTGCGTGAACCGGCCTGGTTCAAGGGTTGGTGTAGACCGATTTCGGGTTGTCTAGACAGGAAGGCATTGCGGTGTCATTTTGGGTATCAATTAATGCTGTTCAGTGTTTGTCAGGCCCCGTGCTAAACAACAAGGATTAATAGCACAATTATGAACATAAACGCGGAAGCATAAAATATGGCTAAAAATTTTCGAAATAAAGTTGTGCCAAAACCAAATCATGTCTTCAAATTAGTCATACTCAAAATACGAGTTAAATAAAAACTCATACAACAACAGGAAATCTCAAATCAATTCAACAACGATCCCCCAAAAATCATATAACCTCACGGCATCCCCTGGATCAATACAAAATAAAATAATAACTTGGATTTTAAGGAAATGGGGATCGACCAGCTGGGGTTCCAGTTTGTCCAGCTTGGTTACCTGCTGCAAATGGGCAACGAAGACCCAAACAACACAAAAGCAGGAAAAGAATACGAGGTCAAGCCTCAGTACGAATGAGCACTAATATAACAACAAATCATAAACATGCAGTATTCTAAGTCATGAATGCATGTGGCTGTCAAAGAACATCGGTCATCAAGGCCTGATAATCAGCTGGCAGTAATCTCAATCGAGCCTCTATACCCGCACAGTGTATCAACCGGGTAAATCATCGGTCCGTGATCTTCAGGCCCGTCAGCCATCACAGCTCGGTGGTATTCAGACACAACCAATCAGTCGGTCACCACTCCGATGATAGCGTTGTACCTTTCAGGCATGACACATCTGTCTGCCGGTCACAACGTGGCTCTATCTCAGGTTCTCAATCGATCAAAGGCTCAATATGTATGCATGAATGCCATGAAATTCAAATCTGATTTCAACATGCATATAACACGTAAATAGAGCATATCGATTCATTCAAGATGTTCACGTAAACACAGAATTCACATAGCATCGATTTCATGCCTCAAATACTAGCACGCGATGTCCAAGCTGTTAACAAAAGCTCAACTCGTACCCTCAATTCTCAGTATGCTACCTCAACAGATCTCACCAGGCACAAAAATTACAGCCTGCTCAAAATTTCTACCTCGCTGGTCACGTTCAACACAGCAGGGACTTCCCTGGAGCTCAAATCTGTTAAGGAATCTCATATCTTAGTTCACAGCTGAATTTCTAAAGCATACTACCTACGGTCAGAACTCAAATCTGGTTCTACCTATCGAAGCAGCTTCTAACAGCTAGAACTAAGCTTATAACAACCGAAATCACTTACCCAAAAGCTCAAGAGAGCTGAAGGACTCTCGGGTCTAGTTTCGCAAAAACGTTCGATCAATACTGCTACTTCGCGTTCCCTTTCCAACGTCGACTCACGACACCTAACTGATATAATAGAAAGAGCTACTCAAGACGAGCTCAGCGCCACCAGTCTCGATCCAAACAACGGCGGAAATCGACGGCAATTTATCGGAGAAGTGTTCGAATGATTAGTACCTATCGAGGGTTTACTGGAGAAAACGATGAGCAATATCGGGTAAAAAATACGCTAAGTGATGGGCAGCACTTGGTATATTAATACTCGAATCACTACTGTTCTAAGCAATTCAGATCTCTGCTTATACTAAGGCAAAAGTCCTCTCAAAGCTGGCTCCAGCTTTCCCTCACTGCTGATACAATACAAACGTCTAAACACTCTACTAACTCGTACAGCAAACGACGTCGCACCAACTAATCAAAACGACGTAGCAGAGCTTCAACAGTTGCAACAGATCTCGCTAGCAACATCTGAATGCGCTAACAACCAGCGGTCAACTCAGCTGTTGACTAACACGCGACAACTTATCACGCTCGCGCGCTAACGCTAACAGCTGCCTCTCGCTACTTTCTCACTGCTGAGTTGACGAACGTTGACATATGAATCATACCACTGCTGAGTACTCACTACTGAATACTCTCAAATTCCCGCGCAAAGACGTTGCTGGCCTATCTTCTTCCAGCGATGAACCTCAAATCTGAATTACTACTGGAATCATTTCTCGATAGGGAAATGCAACTGTTGGACTCCATTCGACGCAGATCTCACCCGATCACCAGCAACTCACTACTGATAAACTCTATGCCAAATATGAACACCCAGAAATCACAATTTCCGTGACAAATCTTAATCCAAAAGCTGATTAGCCATTAAATCATACTTAACAGATTTCTAGTCCTCACACTCTCCCCCACTAGAAATCGATTTCGTCCTCAAAATCAGTTAAGTCGTCAAATCAAAATCACAACAGAAAGATAGCTCATCACGACACAGTATACTAGACACCATTCCTAATATACTCATGCCATACTGCCTAGTACAACTCAGTACTAAACAGAATCACAATTCAACAGCAGAATCACTTAAACCACAAAATCAATCAAGCTATAGGTTACCTGAAACGCTGGTGTTATAGCTCAAACAGATGAGGCCACTCCTGTCTCATCTTTCCTCAACTTCCCAGGTAGCTTATTCACGCCCATGCTTGCTCCATTGGACCATCACCAACGGTATAACCTTATTCCTCAGCTGCTTCTCCTTCCCGTCCAGAATCTGTACTGGATACTCAACATAACTAAGGGTCTGGTCTAGCTCTACTTCATCAGTCCTCAGCACATGGGATGGATCTGGCTCATATTTTCTCAACATTGACACATGAAAAACATCATGCATCGCTGCTAATTCATCAGGAAGCTTCAATCTATAAGCCAACTTTCCAATCCACTCAACAATCTCAAAGGGACAAACGAATCTAGGATCTAACTTTCCCTTAAATCTGAATCTCATAACACTATTGAAAGGAGAAATCTTGAGAAATAGAGGATCGCCAACCTCAAATTCTAATGGTCTGCGTCGCTTATTAGCATATCTATCTTTTGCAGCTTTCATTCTACTCCGAATCAATTAAACCTGATCTTTCATATGCTGCACAAACTAAGGAGTAGAAAGATGTATTTCACCAACTTCTTCCCAACAATTCGGTGATCTACACTTGCGACCATATAAAGCTTCAAACGGAGCCATTCCAATGGTCACTTGGTAGCTGTTGTTGCAAGAAAACTCAACTAAGGACAAATCATCCTGCCAGCCACCACTGAAATCCATCACAACTGCACACAACATATCTTCTAAAGTCTGAATGGTCCTCTCAGATTGGCCATCTGTCTGGGGGTGATAAGCCGTACTCATAGCCAATCTTGAACCCATAGCCGCTTGCAAACTCTTCCAAAATCGAGAGGTGAATCTCGGATCTCTATCTGACACTATCGAAACAGGCACTCCATGCAATCTAACCACACGGTCGACATATAACTTCGCCATTTTCTTCATCGAACACCTCACATCATAGGGAATGAAATGGGCTGACTTTGAGAGTCTATCAATCACAACCCAAATCGCATCGCATCCCCAATTCGATCGAGGCAAATGAGTCACAAAATCCATGGCGATGCCAATTCCATTGAGGCACTTCTTGTCAGGCCTCGTGCTCACATCAGAGATGAAACATACAAACACATGCGGAAGTTACTAAAAATCGGGTAAAATTTTTTTCTTTTGGCCTGACTATTTTAAACAATATAATATAAAATAGCGCGATAATCAAAATATATCCCAGTTTATAAAAACAACCAAACGCGGCTACCAGCCAACATTACACAGTATAGCATAACAACAACCAACAACATGTATCAGACTCCATCAACAGAATACAACGACAAAGCACAGGCCATCCCCTGGCTAATAATACTGATACATATAAATATGCTATACGCTACTGGGATACTCTAACCACCTCCTGGGGCACCTCCAGCTGGATTAAACCCAAGACCAGCTGTGAAACCTAGGTTCCCTGAAAACAACACAAGCAAGGAAAAACAACCAAGCCCAGAGGGACATGGGGTCAAACCCCAGTACGGAGAGCAACTGAAACAGCTAAAGGAAATGCATAAGATAAAATGCATGTGCTATGCATGAGACACCGGATAACAGCTGAAGGCTACAACCGACAAGGGAGCCAAGGAACTCAAACATAGCTCCACGAGATCTGCAACGAATCAGTGGCCACGCGATGTGTTCAAAGTGTGGTAATGAGCCACTCGCCTTGACACAACACCCAAATACCAGATGCATCAAACAACTCAACCTGCCATTGCCTCTCCCATGAACTGTGGTAATTAACCACTCGACGCATGGTGGCTAACAGATCCCAGCAAGTAGATGGGAGTGCGGTATTGCCGCTCGCCCTCGCATCCTGGTAAGAAACAACAGCAATACAACGGAATACAAAGCAATGGCTGCAACAGAAATCTGAATGCAATATGGGAAATGCGTGTATGCATAAACATAGCAGCTAAAATCAACAGCAATCACATATGCACACAGCAACTTCCACGGCAATGCACAAGCAACCATCTAACATTAAATCTCACGCCAATTCCCAGCTACATCAAGCTTAGATCCGTACCTCAAACTGCGCAATAATTACCACAAAGGGATCCAGAGAAATCTGGTTAAAAACCTGCTAAGCAACGAAGCATAATTCTCAGGGATGCTAACAGAATCTCACGGCTGGGAGCCACGCTCAACCAACACAATTACTACCAAAACAACTTACTGGAAGCTTAAACCAAGGCTAGGAACAAGATCTCATCACAAAGGAACGAAGTTTTACCTGCACTACAAAACGCACGATCGGCAGCAACTTCGCGTTCCTCAAATAGCCAACCACAGCCTCCAAAAGTGGTATGGAATGGAAGAGCTTCTCGAGAGGAGTCCAAGGGTTCGAAGAACAGAGGTCGAAGAACAGAGGTCGAAGACTAGGGTTCGAAGAACAGAGGTCGACAATCGAGAGAATATTTCGCTAAGTATGGGATCTGGTAAACGATCGAAGGCCAAGTCTCCAATTATATAAACTCCTCAACAGCTGCCAACAGATCCCACCAACAAACCAGTCGACACTCGCTGAAAATACAACCAGCAGACAAAACAAACCAGCTGCAGAATATCTCCAACAACGCTAGCAAAACGGCATCGTGGCAACTTAAATAAACGACGTCGCACAGCTTACGTCATCCTATCTGTCAACAGCTGCTCGCCCAAAACCAACGACTGGATTTCTCTCACAATGCAACATATCCTTGCAGCTGGTACCAGACGCGAAATCAAAATGCAGCGTTTCAACTAATCTAAACGGTGTCGCTTAACCACGTCAGCAAATCTGTTGAACTAACACATGCAACGACTGATCGCTACTAGGGGAAAACACACCAGCTGCTGATTTCTTAGCGCTAACCAAAACGACGTCGCCTCCACTAATCCAAACGACGGTGTATTTCACTTCGCTACAGGAGCTTGCTGCTAACAGATATCACCCAGTCAATGCCTCACAAAACATCACCGTTTCGAAATTCTTTAGCGCTCTCTGCTGAAATCCACGTAAGTGTTGCTGCTGGAAGATCCTACCCAACGCACGCCTAAGATACTATCTGCTGGCAGACTTTGCCAACGACTGGTTACTTAACGCAAAACGACGGCGTTTTGATCTCCCTCATTACAAATACGCGCTACGACTGGTTTTCACCACCGACCAGTTGCTAACTCAAACACCAAAGCATGGGGATACCATAATTGTTCTAAACACAATTAATCCAACAATTAATCTTATACAATCCAGGTCTCACATTTCTCCCCCACTAAAAAGGATTTCGTCCCCGAAATCAAACAAAAACAATTCTTAAAGCTCGACACAGCAACAAGAAACCAGAATAGAAATTCGCTTAACACAAGACCAGGAGTTCATGATATCTGAGCAAACAATTAACAACAACTAGGGAAGAAAATACAACCAAAAGCTACAAACTACTGGAACTTTAGCTCAACAGCTACTCAAACAGATGCGGTCACTCGCGCTGCATCTTTTCTTCCAGCTCCCAAGTAGCTTCTTCTCTTCCGTGTTTGCTCCATTGCACCATTACCAATGGAATGGTTTTATTTCTCAGCTGTTTCCCCTTTCTTCCAAGGATTTGAAAGGGGTATTCCTGATACCTCACTGACTGATCTAGCTCAACCTCGTCAGTCCTAAGCACATGAGACGGATCTGGATCATACTTCCTCAACATGGAAACATGAAAGACGTCATGTAGAGAATCCAACTCTGACGGCAACAACAGCTACGCTAAAGGGCCACTTCCAAGGATTTGAAACGGGGTATTCCTGATACCTCACTGACTGATCTAGCTCAACCTCGTCAGTCCTAAGCACATGAGACGGATCTGGATCATACTTCCTCAACATGGAAACATGAAAGACGTCATGTAGAGAATCCAACTCTGACGGCAACAACAGCTACGCTAAAGGGCCAATCCTCTCAACAATCTCATACGGTCCGACGTAACGAGGGGCTAACTTTCCCTTGCGTCCAAAGCGCATAACACTATGAAACGGATAAACTTTGAGAAAAACATGATCACCAACCTGAAACTCGAGAGGTCGACGCCTCTTATTTGCATAACTGGCTTGGCGATCCTGGGAAGCTTTCATACGCTGTCAAATTAGATCCACATGATCCTTCATTTGCTGCACAAAGTCGAGGGCAGATAGCTGCTTCTCCCCCACTTCTTCCCAACAAACTGGCGATCTGCATTTCCTGCCGTACAAATCCTCAAACGGCGCCATTCCAATCGTCACCTGATAGCTGTTATTGTAGAAAAACTCCACTAGAGACAATTCGTCTTGCCAGCTACCTCCGAAATCCAACACAACAGCTCGTAACATATCCTCCAACATCTGGATAGTTCTCTCAGATTGGCCATCTGTCTGGGGATGATACGCTGTGCTCATAGTCAATCTGGTACCCAAAGATGTTTGCAAACTCTTCCAAAACCTGGAAGTAAACCTCGGATCTCGGTCGGATACGATCGAAACGGGCACACCGTGCAATCTCACCACGAAATCAACGTACAGCTTCGCCATTTTATTCAGCGAGAAGGTCATTCCATAAGGAATAAAATGTGCAGACTTCGACAAACGATCGATAACCACCCAAATAACATCGCATCCTCTGCTGGTACGAGGAAGATGCGTCACGAAATCCATAGCTATGTGCTCCCAATTCCATTGGGGCTTTTCCAAACTCTGCAACAGACCACTAGGTCTCATCCTTTCAGCCTTAACCATCTGAAAGTTCAAAAAATGAGCGACAAAACCAGAAACGTCACTCTTCAGGCCAGCCCACCAGAAGTGCGGCTTCAACGCATGGTATAAATTCCGTGCACCAGGATGAACACTATGTCTGCTACAGTGCTCTTCCCGGAGGATCTCCTCCTTCAAATCAATGAGGTTTGGCACAACCAACCTGCCACGAAACCTCAAACACCCATCGGACGAGACAGAATAATCCTCAAGTTCGCCAGCCCTGACCTTCAACTTCAACTCGTGAATAGACGGATCAGTCCTCTGAGCTGCTCGAATACTCGAAACAACCTGTGGTTCCACTTGGAAAGAAGAAACCACCACACAATCCTCAGCCGGGTAGAATCTTAAACCCGTAGTGTTAATATGCTCGTGATCCTTAGATATGTACAACGACGCAAGCATCTCACTAGCCTTCCTGATCAAAGCATCGGCCACTACGTTCGACTTCACAGGCTGGTACTTGATTTCACAATAAAAGTCCTTTAGCAGCTCCATCCAACGATGTTGTCTCATGTTCAAGTCAGGCTGCGAAAACAGATACTGCAAACTCTTGTGGTCCGAGTACACCACAAATTGCTCGCCATACAGGTAGTGACGACAGATCTTCAGCGCAAAAACCACCGTTGCAAGCTCCAAATCATGGACTGGATAACGAGTCTCGTGCGGTTTCAACTGACGCGAGGCATACGCAATGACTCGACCATTTTGCATCAACACACAACCCAATCCATTGAGCGAAGCGTCAGAACAAACAACGAAACCACTTGAACCGGACGGCAGAGCTAACACAGGTGCAGTAGTCAGCTTTTCCTTGAGCAGTTGAAAGGAATTCTCGCACTGCTCAGTCCACACAAACCTCTTGTCCTTCTGCGTCAATTGAGTCATCGGCTTTGCTATGCTAGAAAATCCTTCAATAAAACGACGGTAATAGCCAGCCAGACCCAAGAAACTGCGAATCTCGGAAACATTTCTGGGACGCTCCCAGTTCATAACAGCATCAACCTTACTGGGATCCACCGAAATCCCCTCGGCTGAAATCACATGTCCCAAGAAAATGACGCGATCCAGCCAAAACTCGCACTTGGAGAATTTGGCATACAACTGCTGATCTCTCAAAGTCTGAAGGACAATTCACAAATGCTCCTTATGCTCCGAAGGAGTCTTCGAATAAACCAAGATGTCATCAATGAAAACGATCACAAACTGATCAATGAACTCTCTAAAAACCCGGTTCATCAGATCCATAAAGACTACAGGCGCGTTGGTCAAACCAAACGGCATCACCAGAAACTCGAAATTCCCATACCTGGTACGAAAATCAGTCTTCGCGACATCCTGATCTCTCACTCTCAGCTGATGATACCCTGAACGAAGATCAATCTTCGAGTACACCGCAGAACCTTGCAATTGATCAAACAGATCATCGATCCTGGGTAGAGGGTACTTGTTCTTGACTGTCGCTTTGTTCAACTGGTGGAAATCAATACACATCCGCATTGAGCCATCCTTCTTCATCACAAACAAGATGGGCGCTCCCCACAGCGACATACTAGGTCTGATGAAACCTTTCTCCATCAAATCGTCCAACTGCACCTTAAGCCCTCTCAAATCCACTGGCGCCAGACGATACGGGGCACGAGAAATCGGAGCTGTGCCAGGCACCAGCTCTATGCTGAAGTCAATCTCCCGCCTCGGAGGAAAACCAGGAATCTCCTCCGGAAATACGTCGGGAAAATGACGCACCACAGGAACATCACTAAGCTGAACACGAGAAGAAGAAGACGCATCCAAAGCGTAGATCAAGAAGCCAGCATTCCCCAAGGACAACAAACTGAACATCTCCATAGCTGAGAATAACGGGATCTTCGATCGAGAATCCTGTCCGTAGAAGTCCCACTTCTCGCCAGACAAAGGCCTAAAGTGCACAATCCCATGGAAACAGTCCACGGAGGCCCTATAGTTGGACAGCACATCCATCCCAACTATGCAATCGAAATCCCACAACATCAAACGGATCAAACTCGCCACCAACACATGCTCGCCAAAACGCAACACGCCATCTAACAAAATCTCCTGGGAGAACAGGCTAACACCACCAGGGGTAGAAACAGAAACAACATCGCGGAAAGGAATGGTATGCAAACCATGCTCAACAACAAACGAATCAGAGATAAACGAATGCAATGCACCGGTGTCAAACAACACACGCACAGGAAAATATAAAATGAGACAAGTACCTGCGATCACCCGACTCGGCGTCTCCTCGGCCTGCTCCCTAGTGATGGCGTTAACCTGAGCATGCTGAGGTCCAGAATAAAACTGCTGAGATGACTGTCCGAACCGCAACGGACCAGGCTGCTGCAATGGACTAAACTGAGTCTCACCCAACCGGGGCTGCTAAAATTGAGGGGAACGACACCTAGACTGACCTCCATGACCCTGAGGCTGGGCCACGGTCTGCTGTGATCCAGCTGACGGACACACTCTAGAAAAATGCCCGTACTGACCAAATGTTGCAGGAACCATGCACACCAACACATTGCATAGACGGATGCTTACCACCACAGTGACCACAGAACTCAGCCCGAGAACCACTGCTACTCGAGCTGCCCGAACCAAAAGAGCCATAACCCGACTTCTTCTTGAATTGCTGACCGCGGGGTCGGAACCTCTGACGGCCAGACTGCTGTGCCACCTACGGCTGCTGCTGCTGCTGAGGCTGATGGGATGACTGGGAGGACTGAGAAAACTGCGCTCCCTGACCAGTGGGATGACCACCCTGAGCCACCTTGCTGGCGTCTAGGCGCCTGGCTCCAACCAGATTTACAAGAAAACTGGCTCTTCACGGTAGGCGGCGGTAGATCCTCCAATCAGGTCCACGACCGGATTCAATCTTCCTCCAATCAGCCTGCACTAGAAAGCTGATGGATTTTGGCACGATCGGAAACACCTCTTCACGATGGCCGGAACAAGTCCGGCGAGGGAGCGGCGGCGTATGGCCGACGGCGGCGGCGCGTGGGAGGAGAGGTGGAGTGGGGCG
>KV012855.1:500639-520829 GCA_001598015.1 Dorcoceras hygrometricum
ATCGAACTCGGGCGGCCTTATCCTCATTTTGACGGCCCAATCGACTAGGAACATGTTCAGAATACACAGCGACTATTAGATGTGTTTCATGATAGCCGTCATACCCACTATCACATCTAACATACGCTTTAGTGTAATCTAGGTCTTTACTCAACACAATTGTAAATCATTACACACATAATGAAAGTAAAGAATGCCATATAAAAGAATGCGAATATCATATATAAAGATCGTTTGTACAAGAGTCAATAAAACCCACACGCCACAAGTTGGCTAGTTGGGCATCTACTCTAACACCTGTGCCTCCAACACTCTCCTCAATATCTACAGCCTGATCTACGGCCTCAGCATAAGTCGCAGGTGAACCAGAAAACACCATCCGGAACAAATCAGGCCTCAAACCCTTCAGAAACTTGTTCCTCTTAGTCCTCTCCTTGTTAGATACATGGGGAACATACATAAAAAGCGAAGAGAACTGTCTGGCATACTCGGCCACCTTCATATTCCCTTGATTCAAGTTGTCGAACTCTCGCTCACGACTGTTGTAGTATGACTCTGGGGTATACTCCTGTCGGAACGCTGCACAGAAGCTCTCCCAAGTCATCACTGCCCCACTCTCACGCAAGATACGGGAAGTACCTCTCCACCAGCGCTGCACATTATCTCTCAACTACAACACCGCTAGCTTCAATCTCTTCTTAGGAGCGTACTCCAAGGTATCAAACAATTCTTCCATCGAACTATCCAACCCTCGGCCATCAAACCTCCTTCGGTGCCCGCGAACATAGGGGAATTCGTCCACTGAAACCTCGCTAAAACTAACTCCATCTCGTCACATCCTCTACCTCTGCTTGTCTCTCTCTATGACGCAAAGGGATATTCTGCTGAATGCCCTCATCACTATCTGAGGCCCTAGATTCCTCAGCGGAACATCTAGCAGTCCTACCCCTACCTCTCCTCGGCGGCATCTAGACAAATCTCAAGGTAAGAACTAACAGCAGATAATCACAGAGACAAGTAAAGTATTCACATAAGCCACAGAGTCAATCAAAATCAAATCCAAACTCTGTGCCTAGACTCGAGTGTGGTCAAAGGAAAACGAGCTTATCCCAGTTTAAGCTCTGATACCAAAAATGTCAGGCCCCGTGCTAAACAACAAGGATTAATAGCACAATTAAGCACATAAACGCGGAATCATAAAATAGGGCTAAAAATTTTTGAAATAAAGTTGGGCCTGAACCAAATCATGTCTCAAAATAGTCATACTAAAAATACGAGTTAAATAAAAACTCATACAACAACAGGAAATCTCAAATCAAATCAACAACTATCCCCCAAATACATAACCTCAGGGCATCCCCTGGATCAATACATAATAAAATAATAACTGGGACTTTAAGGAAATGGGGATCGACTAGCTGGGGTTCCAGTCTGTCCAGCTTGGTTACCTAAAGATCCTACAAATGGGCAACGCAGACCCAAACAACACAAAAGCAGGAAAAGAATACGAGGTCAAGCCTCAGTACGAATGAGCACTAATATAACAGCAAATCATAAACATGCAGTATTCTAAGTCATGAATGCATGTGGCTGTCAAAGAACATCGGTAATCAAGGCCTGCTAATCAGTTGGCAGTAATCTCAATCGAGCCTCTATACATGCACAGTGCATCAACCGGGGAAATCATCGGTACGTGATCTTCAGGCCCGTCAGCCATCACAGCTCGGTGGTATTTAGACACAACCATTCAGTCAGTTACCACTCCGATGATAGCATTGTACCTTTCAGGCATGACACATCTGTCTGCCGGTCACAACGTGGCTCTATCTCAGGTTCTCAATCGATCAAAGGCTCAATATGTTTGCATGAATGCCATGAAAATCAAATCTGATTTAATCATGCATATAACACATAAATAGAGCATATCAATTCATTCAAGCTGTTCACGTAAACACAGAATTAACATAGCACCAATTTCATGCCTCAAATACTAGCACGCTATGTCCAAGCTGTTAACAAAAGCTCAACTCGTACCTTCAATTCTCAGTACGCTACCTCAACATATCTCACCAGGCACAGAAATTACAGCCTTCTCAAAATTGCTACCTCGCTGGTCACGTTCAACACAGCAAGGACCCAAGTCCAACTTTAAGTCTATATATGTCTAGACTTAATTAAGAGACTTAATCATTGTAGTCATAACACAACATCATTAATCACTCAAAACCCTAGACACAAAACCCTAGAACCGCCGCCCCACTTCTCTTCTCCAAGCGCCGCCGCCGCCGCCCGCCGTGCGCCGCCGCCGCCGCCGCCGATTGTCGCCGGAATTTCGTTCCGGCCAATTCGACGTGGAGAATCCGATCGTGCTGATCTCGTCAGGACTTCTAGTGCAGTCTGACGAAGGAGTCTCGAGTCTGGTCGTGAACCGGATTGACGAATCTACCACAATTCATTCAAGCTGTTCACGTAAACACAGAATTAACATAGCACCAATTTCATGCCTCAAATACTAGCACGCTATGTCCAAGCTGTTAACAAAAGCTCAACTCGTACCTTCAATTCTCAGTACGCTACCTCAACATATCTCACCAGGCACAGAAATTACAGCCTTCTCAAAATTGCTACCTCGCTGGTCACGTTCAACACAGCAAGGACTTCCCTGGAGCTCAAATCTGTTAAGGAATCTCATATCTTAGTTCACAGCTGAATTTCTAAAGCATAATACCTACGGTCAGAATTCAAATCTGGTTCTACCTATCGAATCAGCTTCTAACAGCTAGAACTAAGCTTAAAACAACCGAAATCACTTACCCAAAAGCTCAAGAGAGCTAAAGGACTCTCGGGTCTAGTTTCGCGAAAACGTTCGATCAACACTGCTACTTCGCGTTCCCTTTCCAACGTCGACTCAAGCCACCTAACTGATATCAATAGAAAGAGCTACTCAAGACGAGCTCAGCGCCACCAGTCTCGATCCAAACAACGGCGGAAATAGACGGCAATTTACCGGAGAAGTGTTCGAATGAACAGTATCTATCGAGGGTTTACTGGAGAAAACGATGAGGAATATTGGGTACAAAATACGCTAAGTGATGGGCAGCACTTGGTATATTAATCCTTGAATCACTACTGTTCTAAGCAATTCAGATCTGTGCTTATACTAAGGCAAAAGTCCTCTCAAGGCTGGCTCCAGCTTTCACTCACTGCTGATACAATACAAACGTCTAAACACTCTACTAACTCATACAGCAAACGACGTCGCACAAACTAATCAAAACGACGTAGCAGAGCTTCAACCGTTGCAACAGATCTTGCTAGCAACATTTGAACGCGCTAACAACCAGCGGTCAACTCAGCTATTGACTAACACGTGACAACTTCTCACGCCCGCGCGCTAACGCTAACAGCTGTCTCTCACTAGATTCTCACTGCTGAGTTGACTAGCGTTGACATCTGAATCTTACCACTACTGAGTAATCACTACTGAATACTCTCAAATTCCCGCATAAAGACGCTGCTGGCCTATCTTCTTCCACCGATGAACCTCAAATATGAATTACTACTGGAATCATTTCCCGATAGGGAAATGCAACTGCTGGACTCCAAATTCGACGCAGATATCACCCGATCACCAGCAACTCACAGCTGATCAACTCTATGCCAAATCTGAACACCCAAAAATCACAATTTCCGTGACAAATCTTAATCCAAAAGCTGATTAGCCATTAAATCATACTTAACAGATTTCTAGTCCTCACAGTGTTAGTGTCAGATCTGAGCTTTCAGATCTGAGTTGCGATGCGACGCCGTTTAGCGATAGCAGATTTGGTGTTAGCAGGATGATGTGTCCAGTGGAATAGTGGACTTATATGTGACGTCGTTTGGAGAGACACGTGTATGTGTTAATTGGTTAGTGGTCCGACGTCGTTTGGCAGTAGCGCGCTGGTGTAGCGTATGTTCCAGATCTGGAGTGTTACTCAGATCTGAGTGGGTATCAGCTTTGAGCCAAAGTTGTCGGTGGTTACTGTTCATCAGATTTTGGGAACTTAAGTAGTATATATAGAAGACTTTGACCTTCGAACGTGATATTAGTTCCCGACACTTAGAAATATTTCTCGTAACCATAGCTACTGTTCACCGAATCTTATCTTCTCCGATTGCCGATGGTAGAAGACTCAGATTTGAGCAAGAGTGGTAGCGCTGGACTCCTCTTGCTAAGGCTCTTCATTCTATACCTTTTTCGAAGGCTTGGGTTAATCTGAAAGAAGATCGCAAAAGAAGCTTCCTTGTGTAGTCTATTACCATTTGAGTAGATTAGCTTTTCCGTTCAGGTATCACTTTCGGGTAAGAGCTAGATCCTCCCTTATGCTTCGTTTGGAGCTGTTTGTTGTGCTAGAAGGGTAGGACAGATCTGGTTGAGCTCGTAGCTTCTAGTTTGTGGTTACTGTGCTACTGTCCCTGAGTCGTTGCTTGTGTTTGGCTAAGCAGGTTTCAGATTTGAGGGATCGGGACTTTTTTGTGGTAAATTGTAGCTCAGAAACTAAAGGTATGGATGTGAGCTTGTAGGACAGATCTGGTTGAGCTCGTAGCTTCTAGTTTGTGGTTACTGTGCTACTGTCCCTGAGTCGTTGCTTGTGTTTGGCTAAGCAGGTTTCAGATTTGAGGGATCGGGACTTTTTTGTGGTAATTGTAGCTCAGAACTAAGGTATGGATGTGAGCTTGTTTTATAGCATTGTATTTGGCTTGGATATTATGTATGCTGCTGTGTATGCTTCTGTGTTGTTATTGCTTGCTTCTGCTGTGTTGATTATTGCAAGCTGTTACATTGCATACACGCATTATTCATGTTGAGCTCAGATCTTGTTTAGCCGTGCCTTGTTGTGTTGATCTGTTCATACCAGGATGCTTGTTTTGGAGGCCGAGTGGGTACCTCCCGTGTCCCTCATCTCCCTGCTGGGATCTGTTAGCCGCTATGAGCCGAGTGGGTAGCTCCCACATCTCATGAGTTGGGCAACAACAGGTTTAGTGACCTGTTCTGCATCTAGTACCGTGTGTTGAGACGAGTGTGTAGCTCCCATATACTCACACAACCCGTGGCCACTATCTTCCAGTTGATTGGATATCAGTTGTTGAGCAGTTTCTTGAAATCCTTTGGCTCCCTTCTTTCGGTTGTAAACTTGTTCTCATGCATAGCATTCGCATATTATCTGTTGCTATCTATTAGCTATTTTTCAGTTGCTCTCCATACTGGGGTTTGACCCCTTGTCCCTCTGGGGCTTGTTGTTTTGTTTGCCTGTGTGTGTTTCAGGTTATCATGGTTTCTCAGCTGTTCGTGGATTTGATCCAGTTGGTAATGCCCCCGGAGGTGGATAGAGTGTCCCAGTTATATATAGTATATACATGTTATAATATATTGTATCTATGTTGAGCGAGAGACTCATCATGGATCCTTTTGTTAATCGGGAGTCACTCTATGTTTGTATTCTGTTGGTTGTTGTATTGGATTTTCAGTGTTGTAAAACCAGTATTTTGGATATTAATGTATTTTTAACTCATGTTTTTTAAGTCTGGCCAAAGCGAGAAATTTTAGCCAATATTTTAATTGGTTCCGCTATTGTTTATTGCGCGGTTAACTTTGTGTTGTGCACGAGGCATGACATACTTTCTCATTTAGGATGACGTTTATGAATGCACTTTTAACATCCATCTTATATACTTTTAAAATATTTAAATGCAGCATATGCAAGAAATTTGCGATAGCTTCTAATCTGGATACTGGTGTACTCATTTAGGATGACGTTTATGAATGCACTTTTAACATCCATCTTATATACTTTAAAATATTTAAATGCAGCATATGCAAGAAATTTGCGATAGCTTCTAATCTGGATACTGGTGTAAAAGTCTCATCAAAGTCTATCCTTATTCCTGCCGATAGCCTTGTGCCACTAATCTAACTTTATTTCTTACAACATTGCCATTTTCATCTAATTTGTTTCAAAAGACCCATTTAGTTCTTATTACGGTCTAATTCGTTAGTCTAGAAACTAAGTGCCATACTTTGCTACATTCAAACTAACTAAGTTCGTTCTGCATAGCTTCTATCCAGCTAGGGTCAGCTAAGGCATCATCTATCTTCTAGGTTCTATATACGAGATGAATGCAGAGTTAAAATATGTTCTATCATTCGGCCTCGAGTCCTAAAAGGTGCAGAA
Source organism: Dorcoceras hygrometricum (assembly GCA_001598015.1). Taxonomy (NCBI): domain Eukaryota; kingdom Viridiplantae; phylum Streptophyta; class Magnoliopsida; order Lamiales; family Gesneriaceae; genus Dorcoceras; species Dorcoceras hygrometricum. Next base: position 506,855 of record KV012855.1, read on the forward strand.
GGGTTACCGATGACCAGTTCGGATGGATGATTCTATTCCATCAAAAACCAGGTCCGTATGAGGCTGATGCTTCCTTAGGTAGAGTAGTTCCTTCGTTTTCCTCATCTAGGTTGATAACTGGCTTCAGTGGATGAAACAACTTGAGACTTTTGTGCTGGATCAGCTGGAGCCTCGTCAGCCTTATCAGGTTGAGGTTCAGCTTCTAGAATGACTTGGGTTTCCTCTACTGGAATAGCTTGGATATCTCCTACTGGATCAGCTTGGATGACTTCTGCTGGATCAGCTTGGATGAATTCTGTTGGTCTTCGAACCTGTAAATCATCATCGCTTGATTCAAGGATATTAGGATTCTAATCAATTGCTGATATCATTAAGTGAAGCAATGGGATTTAAAAAAAATAGACTCATCAATTTAACATGTATTACTCTTCAACTGTCAGCTTCTATTGTTAAAAATGCGCTAAGCTTTACTGACAGCTGAATAACGAAGAAAAATTGTTAGAGCCTACATAAAAAGCAGTTAAATGAATTTTCCATTATTATGAATATAACATCGACAACCAAAAAAATTAAAATATACAATGTTTGGTAGCTTGCCATTCCAGATCTCATATGGTGTTTGTGCTTTTTCTTGTTAATCATAGATATGTTCTGTGTATAGCATGCAGTGTTCACCGCTTCAGCCCAAAATGTATGAGAAATCCCGGAATCAGCAAGCATAGTTCTAGCGACTTCTTTTAAAGTACGATTACGACGCTCAGCGAGCCCGTTCTGTTGAGGTGACCTAGCCGCAGATAACTCATGCCTGATTTCGTTATGTTCAGATAGGAGGATAATTTTCGATTTAAAAACTCAGTACCACAATCACTCCTAATACAATCGATAGAAGAAGATTTCTCATTTTGAATTAGAGTTAAATATTTATCAGCGGATCCACGGTCTGATATTTTGAATTTAAAAATATTACCCAAGTGAACCTGGAGTAATCGTCGACAATCACTAGGGTGTACTTCGTTCCACCTAAGTTGGTCACCTGTAAAGGGCCAAATAGGTCCATGTGCAACAGCTCAAAGCTTCGGGAAGAAGAGTTACAACTCTTGTTATTAGAAGTAGACGTGACTTGCTTTCCGAGATGACATGATGAACAAAGTTTATCTTTTGCAAAGTCACTTTTGGGTAGACCGATGACCAGATCTTTCTTAAACATACTGGCTATAGTTTTAAAATTTATATGATTCATGCGATTATGCCACAACCATGCTTTAGGAGTATTAGCAACCAAACAAGTAGGTTTAGTAACCAGTTGATGTGATCAGTTTACTTTGTAAGCGTTACCCAACCTGTGACCTGTTAGAACAGTCATACCAGCTGAATTCTGAGCTGTGATGTGTGTTTGGAAAAATTTATCACATAATCATTATCACACAATTGACTATGCTGAACAGATTATAACAAATATTTTCAACATGAAGCACATTATCGATAATAATATTACCATGGACAATTTTACCCTTGCCCACCGTTTCACCTGTTGAGTTATCACCTAAAATGATTTTTTGTCCTTTGATATATTTGATGTCTGAAAGAAACTTAAGATTTCCGGTCCTGTGTCTGGAGTATCCACTATCCAGATACCATTCTCATCTCTTGAACACCTATAATCAGAAAATAAATTTTTGGTACCCAACGTTACTTGGTTCCATATTGGATTGACTCTTTTGAGACCCATACTTGAATTAAATTGACAGTATTTCTCCTGTATGTGTCCACAAGGGTGCATGCTGATTATTGTGAAAGCTGTCGAACCTAGGTTTTATTTTGACCGTAGAGATCGCCTGTTATGCTATTACCTTTGTGGAACTATGCCTTTGCTGGTGCAGATCAGATGATCGTGAACCAGATTTTGCTCGGTCCTTGTCCAGTCTATTCTTTAGCCAGCTGGGCGTGGATTTCTCAGGTTCAGTATAGCCTATACCAAACTTTCCCTTTTGGTTCAACTTAGACACGTTCTGATCATCATACTTAACCAATTCGAGGGTATCATGTATCAAACTAGCTTTGACAAGACTCATATTTTTGAGCTTGTCATCAGCTAGATCTGATTGAGTACTAGTATCACTAGAGCTGCTTTCGATAGATCTGAAGCACAATAAAGTCCTGTCATTAGATGGCTTCTGGGCTTCATACAGCTTGCCTAATGAAATAGAAGATTTTGTCCAAGAGCTCGTCACTTTATTTAATCTATCATTTTCAGATGTGAGTTCGTTAGACTTAGATCTCAAAGATTCATTCTCCATTTTTAGCTTACTTAACTCAGTCTTTAGACTTTCCGAGTCATCAGCTGTGAACAATTTGTCGCATCTGACTTGTATTTCAGACAATTGTTTTCAACTTTAACATCCTCGAAAGTCTGAGAAAACTTCTTGTACTCACGGACCATTTAGTTAGGTGAAATAAAGAGATCCTCTCATGTAAATATATCATATGAGAAATCAAATACCTCATCACAGTTGTCATCTGCCATTAGGCATTGAATCTCTTCTTGCTCACTTTCGCTTGACGAGCTGCTAGAGGTACTTTCTTCTGAATCAGAGTCAGCCCAATCGCTTTTTCTTTCCTCTGCAACAAGAAATTAGCGATCATGCCTCTTGACATATGGTTTCTTATCAGAATATGTCGTATGTGGTCTGAAATATTTTTATCATCCTTCTTTGGCTTTTGAGCAGGTCGCAGCAAAGTGTCCTGGTCTGTCACAGTTAAAAACAATTCATTTCAGTAGTATTTTGTTCAGATTTATGTGCTTTAATTGAAAAACATGGTGATTGAGTTCTTCCCATAAATATCCCAAAATTCTTAACTAAGAGTGAAAGTGCATCGTTTCTGATCTGCACAGCTGTCTTCTGTTGCTTTTCTTCTGTTACAGCTAAGGCTTTTGTTGGTTGAGACGTGGAAGGTCCTTCTTCCGATCTGGTTTCCTGTTCAAACTCATAGGCCTTTAAATCTGCAAATAATTCAAGCAGCTCCAGCTTATTGAGGTCCTTGGACTCTCTCATTGCCATAGTCTTTACATCTCATTCTCTGGGAAGAGCTCTCAGTACTTTCAGGGTTACCTCCCTATTAGTGTACTCCTTTCCAAGGGCTGAGAGCTCAATCACTATGCTGCTGAAGCGTTCATCAAAATCAATCACGGTTTCTCCAGCCTTAATTTTGATTGAATCAAATTTCTGAGTGGCCATAGCAAGCTTGCTTACTTTGGTCTGCTCGTTCCCTTCACATACCTGGGTGAGCTTCTCTCATATCTTTTTTGCTGTGGTACACATCATGATCTTACTGAACATGTTTTTTTACAGAGTTTTATAGAAAATATCCTTAGAAACATTGTCCAGGTTGGCTTTACGCTTATCCACTACTGTCCATTCTAGTCTGGGCTTTTCAACCATATTTGGAGCCCCATCTGAGATAGCAATAGAAGTATTCATCGTCATAATCTTCATTGGTACGTCTGTGATAATGAACATATCATCGTCTCGAGCTGCTAAATGTGCCTGCATATGAATTTTCAAGTCATCATAATCTTCTTTTGAAAACATAGGAATTCTGTTAAATGATGTGGATGGTGCCATTATAAACCTATGTGAAAACAAACGAAAAATGAAATCCATAAAAGAGATCAATTGGACCAATGTAACAAGATCAGGACGAACCTTACTACGTTGGATGTAGAAACCAGATCGGAGCAGAGTAAAGATGGTCAAGGAAAAACCAGCTCAGAGCATTCAGGTACACTGGTTAAGGACAAACCAGCAAAGGTAATATGGTCAAGATGGTTGAGGTCAAACCATCTCAGGACATTAAGGTGTGCTGGTTTAGGACAAACTAGCTGGGTATTAGGCTATTCAGATACCATTTCAAAAATGCTCAACTAGATAAGTTAAGCTTATTTGAGAAAATTCGAAGATCAAAGAACACTGGATTAGAAAACAAGAAATGGTGATCAACAGATGAGAAAACAAATTGCTGATAACAAACCAACTGGAGTGATGAGTAAACAGCTGGAAGATCAGCTAAGGGAACCAGATCAGAGCAGATTAACTTTCAAATGAATGAAGTTGAGGATACGAGAATACAGTGATTAATATTCGAATCAGTATAAAGAAGAGACAAGAGCAGTATGATTTAGATCAAGATAAGAACCCAATCAAGAAAAGCAGCTCAACATTCATAAACCAGATCGAGGGACCAGCTAAGTCAGAGGAAACTTAGCAGATTGTATTTTTGGAATGTTTGATCTACATACAACTTGATTTGAAACATTAGAAATTTCTGTAGTGATGTGTAGTCGTTGGAACTACTTTGAGCTAATATCAGATACGCAGAGATATGGTACAAACTGAAGACGGCACATAGTTGTTAAAAAAAGGAATGCATTTAATGAAGATGTACTTTCATCGTACAGACATTTATGACGCCGTAGGAAATTCAATTTGAATACATTCAATGTGTCTCCGCAAGAAATTCATTTTGGATATATTAAATGTGTCTACTGGCTACATTTATTACCGTTGTATCCAAAGGGTATATATAGAAGAGTAGTGCAGCTGTGAAGGTGTTGCGAATTAGAACACACAGCGAGATCGTTGAATACTTGTGCTAAACAGCATTCACAAACAAAAATAGAGTTCTTCTTGAACCAGCTCGCTACAAGTGACACAAGCACAGAACGCTTTATTCAACTCTGTGTCACATACTCTTCTATTCACACACTCTGTAGTATTAAGATATCTTTGTAAATTATAAATAGAGAGTGTAGAAGTGCTAGAATAGCACAACCATCTTAGTGATGTGTATTTGTATTGCGAACTAGATCGGGTCTGTGTTTCGTTGGTTGATTGCTAGGAGTTCTCGTGGCTGCTGGTTGCGGGAGTGGGTTTGTACAGAGGGTTGTATAAATCAAATCTTTTAGTGGAAACCTTCCCATTGAGGAAGAAGGGGAGACATAGGAGAATTTTCTCCGAACTTCCAGAATCAAATCTCTCGTCCCTACATCTTTTACATTCACGCATTTAATTAAATTGTTCACTGATTGAATCGTGTTATTTCCGCATAAAATCCTTTTATTACACGAGACAACAATATTCACTGAGAACACCTTCCTAGCTGGTAACTCAACTGGAAGTTAGCATCAAGCTGTAAAACTTTTGAAGAATTTTCAAATAAAAATTAGCAAAGGAGTTCATTCACCCCCCCTCTGAACTCCCGAGCGTGTTTTCGATCCTAACATTTTAAAACACTTGCAAATAAGCTGAGTTAACAGCCAAATGCACGTACTCAGTCACTCTGTTTTTCTTGAAAAACAAAGTATTTTATGCGGAAAAGTTCAACAAACAGTGAACAAAACGTGTAAAAAAAGATAAAAACTGAGATTTGTTTATGGAAGTTCGAAGCAATGCTTCCACGTGTCCCTTTCTTCCTAACAAGGAAGGATTTCCACTAGAAGGCTTTGATTAAAATACAGAGCAACCTAATCCAATTAGTCAGGCCGCACCCGAGCTTAACTTCTAGTCTCACAATACAACAGCTCGCAGACTATGTTTTATAAATCGTTTGAGGCTCTCTCAAGAATAAATTAAGTACAAAGCCAAATTAAGTTTCAACAAAGAGCTGAAAACTTATACAGAATTGAATGGAAAATGGCTTTCTGAGCTGGTTTCTTTTGAATTGCTAATGTTCGTCTAATGTCTATTTCGCGTCTGTCTGTGAACTAATTAGCTTCTCCAATTTATACTCTTTTAATCCAACGGTAATAAATGTTACCCGTAGACACATCTATAGATCCAAAGGATATGTCTGCTGAGTATTTAATGCTTGTACTTTTCTTTGTACATCTTCGTTAAATTTTCCCCTTATAGCATGCAATCCGCTATCCTCAGTTGATATCAGATCTTTGGCCTATCTGGATTGTGAGACCCGAAATATTATTGGATTAATTGAGTTAATTAATCGAGTTTAGCATAGACCAGATTTGTCTTGAACAGATCTGGGATGAGCCAGCTTTGAGCTGGTGTGCTTGGTGAGGTAATCGGGTCCGTATAAGTATCGGAAACAACTCTGGATTGTTGGAGTATTATGCGGGAAAATAATCAGATTTGAGTGTTGGTCAGCGCTGGATGATCGCATTCAGATTAGTTGGTGAATCTCGTAGTCGCGCGTTATTCTGGGCTCGCTAGTAAATTTTGTTAGCGGGTAGCAAAGCGACATCGTTTTGGAAGAAACCAGATGTGGATTAGCGTGTTGTAGTGTTACGTGGGCAGGACTGGTTCGTAGTCCCTGTTCGTGGTTCGGGGTAGATCGAAGCGATCTAGGGGAGTTCAGCTTTGACTGGTCAACGCTTGTGTGAGATCTGGTCTTTCAGATCTGATTGGCGATGTGTCGCCGTTTTGTGATAGCATTGTGGTTAGCGAGATGACGTGTCCAGTAAGGAGCAGTTGACTTCAATACGACTTCGTTTAGATAGACGCGTGTATTAGTTAAATGACTTGTGTTGCGACGTCGTTTGGTAATAGCACGCTGTGTTAGCGTGAGATTCAGATCTGGAGTGTTACTCAGATCTGAGTTGGGAACATCTTTGAGCAGGTTTTGTCAGTGGCTACTGTTCATCATATTTGGAGAAATTAAGTGATATATATAGAAGGCTTTGACCGTAGTCTTGATAACCTTTTCCGACACTTAGAAATATTTTCGTAACCTTACCCTGTCGCGATACCCTAGCTACTGTTCATCGAGGCTTATTTCCATCTATTTTCGGCGGTAGACAGCTCCGAAGAAAGTGAGAGTGGTAGCGCTGGACTCCTCTTGCTAAGGCGCTTCGTTCTATACCTCATTCGAAGACTTGGGAGAGCTGAAAGAGAATCACAGGAGAAGCTTCCTTTGTGTAGTCTGTTACTATTTGAGCATATTAGCTTCTTCCGTTCAGTTAGCTTGTTGGGTAAGTGTTACTTTCTACCTTGTGCTTTGTTTAGAGCTGTTTGTTGAGCTAGAAGGGTAGGACAGAGCGGGTCGAGGTTGTAACTCCAAGTTTTTAGCTCTGAGCTTTGCGTCCCTGAGTTAGCGTTGTTGTTTGGCTTATAAGGTTTCAGATCTGGTTGCTCGGGACTGCTTGTTGTGGTAATTGTAGCTCAGAACTAAGGTACGGATGTGAGCTTGTCTTACAGCGTTGGATTTGGCATGGATATTATGTGTGCTGATGTGTATGCTTCTGTGCTGTTATTGCTTGCTCTATTGTGTTGTTTATTGCAAGCTGTTACATTGCATACACACATCATTCATGTTGAGATCAGATCTTGCTAGCCTTGCCTTTTTTATTGATCTGTATGTACCAGGATGCCTGTTTTAGAGGTCGAGTGGGTAACTCCCGTGTCCCTCATCTCCCTGCTGGGATCTGTTAGCCACTATGAGCAGAGTGGGTAGCTCCCATATCTCATGTGTTGGGCAAAAGCAGGTTGAGTTGTGTTCTGCATCTGGTACCTTGTGTTGATTCGAGTGGGTAGCTCCCATATACTCACACACCCCGTGGCTACTATCTTCCAGGTTGATTGGATTCTGTTGTTGAGCAGTTCTTGAGATCCTTTGGCTCCCTACGTTCGGTTTTAGCCTTGTTATTATGCATATCATTCGCATTTTATCTATTGCTATTTAACTGTTGTTTTTCAGTTGCTCTCCTTACTGGGGTTTGACCATGTCCCTTTAAGGCTGGTTTTCTTGTTTGCCTGTGTGTGTTTTCAGGTTACCATGGTTTCTCCGCTGGTCGTGGAGTTGATCCAGCTGGTAATGCCCTGGGAGGTGGATAGAGTGTCCCAGTTTTATGTAGTAGATACATATGATATTTTCGTTATGTTGTATGTTATCTATGTTGAGAGAGAGACTCATCTGTTTGTTGATTGAGAGTCACTCCGTGTTGTATCATTGTGGTTAATGTACTGGGTTTTCAGTGTTGCAAAAAAAAAACCAGTATTTTGGATATCAAGGTATTTTAACTTATGTTTACTAAGTCAGGCCGAAAAAGAAATTTTTAGCCACTATTTTAATGCTTCCGCTATTGTGTTTTATGTGGTTTTACTTTGATTGAGCACGAGGCCTGACATTTTTGGTATCAGAGCTTAAACTGGGATAAGCTCAATTTCTTTTGATCACACTTGAGTCTAGGCACACTTTTGCTTGTTGCATGTGCATGACTATGTGATTTATTTACTATGTGATATCCTTGCTGTGTGACCTTATTGTTTAGTGCCTTCCTAGAAGCCGCCTAGACGTAGGGGTAGAGGTAGAGGGCAGATTCTGGAAGAGTCCGAGGGTCATAATGAGGAAGCGCAGCGTAGTTTTCCTGTTCGTAGACGTGCTAGTCAGGTTGAGGTAGATGAGCTGGCAGCCCATTTGGACGACATGAAACTTGTGATGGCGAGGTTTCAGCGGATGAATCCTCAGACGTTTAATGGTGATGAGCCTAGTTCCGATGCGGAGTACTGGTGGCAGCACGTTACCGACTTGTTTGATCGTGTGAGGTATGATGACGAGCGTAGGTTGAGTTTGGCTACGTTCCAGTTGAGGATGAATGCTGAGCGTTGGTGGAGAGGAGCTTCGAGGACTCTTGAGGAGACTGGTGTAGGGATCACGTGGAACAGCTTTTGTACTGCCTTCCGTCAGGAGTACGTTCCGGAATCCTTTGTGAACGCCAGGGAGCGTGAGTTTGATAACCTGGTGCAGGGGACTTTGTCTGTAGGAGAGTATGCTCGGAGATTTTCTTCACTTCTTTCGTATGTTCCGCATGTTTCTGGCTGAGAGAGGTCAAAGAGGAACAAGTTCTTGGAGTGGCTAAATGAGGATTTGTATTCATTGGTGCTGGCGAGTTCACCGGAAAGTTGTGCTGAGGCGGTGGATAGGGCTATAGATGTGAGACCCGAAAGTTTAGAAAGATTAATTGAGTTAATTACTCGGGTTTAGTACAGACCAGATTTGACTTGAACATATCTGGGATGAGCCAGCTGTGAGTTGGTATGCATGGCTTAGTTATCGGGTCCGTATAAGTACTTGAAACAGATCTTGAGTGTTGGAGAATATCCACGGGAACTGATCAGATGTGAGTGTCGGTCAACACTGGGTGATCGCGCTCAGTTGTGGTGATGAGATCTGGTATTGCATGCATTCAGATGCGAGCTAGAGTGTTTCTGTAGCGGGTAGTGAAACTACGCCGTTTGGATTAGTTGGAACAACAGCGTTTTGGCTTAGCGGAGAAGACTCAGATTTGAGTAGCGTTGTTCTTCAGATTTCGGTGGGATCTGAGTGTTGCTTTGCGATTCTGTTTAGAATTTCAGATTCGAGTACCGAGTGACTTGTCCAGATGATAGCGTGGATTCTGTGCGACGTCATTTGCGTAAGTCAGGATCTGTTTTGACGTAGAGTCAGATCTGATTTGAGATTCAGATCCGAGTGAGGAATCAGTTTTGAGACTTAAGTGTCGGTGGGTTCTGTTCTTCAGATTTGAGCAGATTTGACCTTTTAATAGAGGACTTTGCCTTTGTTCTTTACTATTCAGCTTCGACACATAGAATATTTCTCGATAGCGAATCCTGTCGCGATACCCTAGCTACTGTTCACCGAACCTTATCTTCTCATATTTACGACGGTATATAGCTCCGACTGAAGTAAGAGTGGTAGAGTTGGACTCCTCTTGCTAAGACGCTTCGTTTGGTACAGCTTTTTGAAGCTTGCGTCAAGATTGGTGAGGTTGCGAGACATCTCCCTTCTGTAGTCTGTTAGCATAAGCGTTGGATTTGCTTCTGCCTTTCAGATAGATTTTTGGGTAAGTGTTAAGATCATACCTTGTGCTTTGTTTAGAGCCTTCTGTTGTTTTAGAAGGGTAGGATAGATTTAGTTGAGCTTGTAGCTCCCAATTCGTAGTTTCTGTACTGCGGTCGCTGAGATTTTGTGCGTTGTTGCTTAGCAGGTTCTTGGATCTGTGTTGCTCGGGACTTCGTTGTTGTAATTATAGCTCAGAGCGGAGGTACGGATGTGATCTTGATTAATAACCTTGGATTTAGAATGAGTGATTATGCTTGCTGCTGTGTATGTTTCGTTGCTGTTGTGACTTGCTTCTATTGTGTGTTATCTGCAAGTTGTCATTGCATATATGCATTATTACATATTGATCTCAGATCTTGTTTAGCCGTGCCTTGTTTCATTGATATGTGTGTACCAGGGTGACTGTTTTAGAGGCCGAGCGGGTAACTCCCATCACCCTCATCTCCCTGCTGGGATCTGTTAGCCACTATGAGCGGAGTGGGTAGCTCCCACACCTCATGAGTTGGGCAACAGCAGGTTGAGCTATGCTTTGAATCTGGTACTGTATGTTGAGACGAATGGGTGGCTCCCATATACTCACACACCCATGGCCACTGTTTTTCAGTTGATCTGATTCTTTGTTGAGCAGTTGTTGAGATCCTTTGGCTCCCTGCTTTCGGTTGTAGCCTTGTTCTCATGCATAGCATTTGCATATTGCTTGTTGCTTTCCATTAGCTGTTTTCAAGTCGCTCTCCGTACTGGGGTTTGACCTCGTATTCCTCTGGGGCTGGTGTTTGTTTGCCTGTCTGTTGTTCAGGTTTCCCAAGTTACTCAGCTGGTCGTGGAGTTGACCCAGCTGGAGTTGCCCCCGGAGGTGGTTAGAGTGTCCCAGTTAGCGTATAGCATATATGTATTAGTACTGTTAGCCGGGGAATGCCCTGTGCTTTATTGTATTCAGTTGTAGTGTTGCTGATAGAGAAATGATCCCAGTAGTGTTTCAGCAGTAAGGTTTATCGCTGGGAGAAGTAAAGCCAGCAGCGTTTTTATGCGTAGGCTTGCGGGCAATTCAGCTGTTGGTATTTCAGTAGTATCATGATCAGCTGTTGGTTTGAGTGACCTACTGTTGGTAGTGAGGCGACGTCGTTTTACCTTTGTTAGCGGGAACCCTGATACGTCGTCGTTTGAGTTATTTAGCATTTCAGCTGTTAGTCGTTTTGAGAGAGATCTGTTCTCAGCTATTGGATGCTGCGGAATCGTTTCGATTAGTTGGTACGGCGTCGTTTGATGCTGTGTAATGGAAGTGCAACGTCTGTTGGTGTCGGCTGTTTCCGTTGAGAAGAAACGTTGGATTCAGTTGTAAGATTTCTACTGTAGCATTACCTGACGTCTGATTTAGGGGAACAGCAGCTGTTGTATGGAGATTTATATATATAAGTGTTGAGCGACACTTAGAGCATTTTCCACCCGATATTTCTTATCTCCATATTCAAACCCTCGATAGCTACTGTTCACCCGAACATTTCTTCCCTAGATTTCTGTCGATTCCAACCGTTGTTTTGAATGAGATTGGTGGCGCTGGATTCTCCTTGAGTTGATCTTTCGATTGATACTTGCTAGGAGGCCTGAGTCGGCGTTGGAGAGAAGCGCGAAGAACCTGTTTGTTCGAAGATTTTCGTGAGATCTGAACCGTGTGTTCTTTGGTTCTTTTGGAAGCTTGAGTAAGTGTTTACAACTAGTTTTAAGTTTAGTTTCAGCTGTTAATCCTGCGTAGAATGGTAGAACTGGAATTTAGTTCTGTTAGAACAATATTTTATAAGTTTTGGTGATAACAAAAATAAGACTAGTTGCAATTGGACAATCAGTTGTCGCACTCTTCAGGAGATCGTCTTATCTATCTACAAGTGGTATTTCAGCAGTTGGAGCTTTCGTGAGTTTTCAGCAGATGGTATTTCAGCAGTTGGTATGCTTTCAGTGGTTGATTCGTATTCAGAGAGATTCAGCAGATACTTCTTTGAAGAGCATTCAACAGATGTTATTGTCTCGATCAGCAGATACCGATTTGAGGTTCAGCGTGTTTTGCTAAGGATTGGTAAACGACAGCGTTTTGATAAGTTAGTACGACGTCGTTGGAGTGCACTGTTTCGTTTCAGCAGATTAAGTAATCAGCAGATACTTTCTTGAAGAGTTCAGCAGTTGGTTAAGTCTATTTGTTGGAGATTGCGATACGACAGCGTTTGGTTAAGTTGGAACGACAGCGTTTTGATTGATTCAGCAGAAGCGTTCCTTTTGACAAACCAGCAGATGCACTACTTGGTGTTAACCAGCAGATGTATTTCAAAGATAGCAAAACGGCGTCACTTGATTAAGTTGACACGACATCGTTTTATCTCTTAAGGAATCAGCAGATGGAAAAACGCATATGCATATCAGCAGGTGAATTCTTCCAAGCGTTTTTCCAGTCGAAGTTCTTGACAACGACGATGGATGTAATTCTGGTACTGTATGTTGAGACGAATGGGTGGCTCCCATATACTCACACACCCATGGCCACTGTTTTTCAGTTGATCTGATTCTTTGTTGAGCAGTTGTTGAGATCCTTTGGCTCCCTGCTTTCGGTTGTAGCCTTGTTCTCATGCATAGCATTTGCATATTGCTTGTTGCTTTCCATTAGCTGTTTTCAAGTCGCTCTCCGTACTGGGGTTTGACCTCGTATTCCTCTGGGGCTGGTGTTTGTTTGCCTGTCTGTTGTTCAGGTTTCCCAAGTTACTCAGCTGGTCGTGGAGTTGACCCAGCTGGAGTTGCCCCCGGAGGTGGTTAGAGTGTCCCAGTTAGCGTATAGCATATATGTATTAGTACTGTTAGCCGGGGAATGCCCTGTGCTTTATTGTATTCAGTTGTAGTGTTGCTGATTGGTACTTGATGCATGTTGTACTGTGGCTTTTTGCCGTGTGTATTCTTTGTAAACTGTGTGTTATGATAAAATTTATGGTTTTGGTGATAACAAAATGACAAGTTAAATCAGGATCTTTCAGACGTTGATAACATTATTTGAGAATCCAGTCGCCAGCTACAGTAAATCAGACGAGGGCTACAGTGAATAAATCTTTGGTATTGGTGATACATTATTTGAGAAATTCGAATAGTGATTAATCAGTTTTGCTTAGGATTAGTCACGAGATTTTAGGGATTTCGAATTTCAGATTTTGAGGAATTGTAGTGAAGTTTGGTTTGTGAAGTTCAGACTTCTGGAATTGGAGTTCAGCAGTTGCATTTTGTTAGCGGGAACCTTGATACGACGTCGTTTGAGTTAGTTATGTGTTCAGCTGTTGGTCGTTTCGTGAGAGATTTGTCCTCAGCTGTTGGAGCGCTGCGGCGTCATTTCGATTAATTGGTACGGCGTCGTTTGATGTTGTGTATTTGTAGTGCGACGTCTGTTGGTGTCGGCTGTTCCCGTTGAGAAGAAACGTTGGATTCAGTTATAAGATTTCTACTCTAGCTTTACCTGACGTCTGATTTAGGGGAAACAGCAGCTGTTATATGGAGATTTATATTTATAAGTGTTGAGCCACACTTAGATTATTTTCCACCCGATATTTCTTATCTCCATTTTCAAACCCTCGATAGCTACTGTTCACCCGAACATTTATTCCTTAGATTTCTGTCGATTCCAGCTGTTGTTTTGAATGATATTGGTGGCGCTGAAATCCTGGTGACTTGCTGTTTAGATGCTACCCATTTGAAGCTGTAGTTCGACCTTGGAGATTATCGTGAAGTAGCAGTGTTGTTCGATTATCTTCGCCAAGTGAAACCCGAGACTTCTTCAGCTCTCTTTAGCTTTTGGGTAAGAATTTCCTACTGTTCTAAGCTTAGTATTAGCTGATAGTACTTTGTTTAGAGGTAGAACCAGAGTTAGGTTCTTGGCCGTAGGAAATTTTGTGTAGAGGATCAGATTTAAGCTAAAATATTGGATGCCTTATATAGATTTCAGCTTACAGGAAGTGCCTGCTGTGTTGGGCATGACCAGCGAGGGGCAGATTTGTGCAGGTTGAGTTGTGTCGTGCCTTGAGAAATCTGTTGAGGTAGATTTAAGCTATTAGAGGTATGAATTGAGCAGCTCTAACAGCTTTGAGCGTGGACATGG
>KV012855.1:523972-541490 GCA_001598015.1 Dorcoceras hygrometricum
TTCCAAGCGTTTTTCCAGTCGAAGTTCTTGACAACGACGATGGATGTAATTGCTGGTTATCAAAGTAATTTCAGGCGCAAGCTCAAAGTGTTTCAAATACGATCGTTTACTCTTAAGGAAAAGATTTGTTGGATCGTACAGTTGCCTGGAATGAAGGAGACAAGTTAGGTACTATTTTGGGTGAATAGTACAGTGTACAGAGGCCGTTTTTCCATGCTTGCACAAAAATGGAAAGAAGACAAATTGGCTCCGTGGATGAGCTTTTGACCTTGCAGTGGAGCAGGAATTACGATGTACGATTTTGGCAGTAATTCAAACGGGATTCATTTTTCCTTTGAAGAATTAATATGACCGTTGCAGTCGAAGCTTATAAATATCAGCAGCGGCGTTGAAGAAAAATACTTCGCTTATTATCTTTGCTGTAACGCTGCCAAATACATACAGAGCTTTCACTTCGTTGATATTTTCAAAAAGCTCAGACTCGAAGAACTTATCGTTTGATCTTCATTAGAAAAACATTCGATTCAATCTTCTGGTTGTTCATTGTTGAAACCAGAAGATATTTACAGTCTCTTGATACGTGTTTTCATGATATATTTGATAGAGTCTGTACCGAACTGTCTATTCAAATAATTTCGTAAAACGTTCAAAGCATTGTAAAAACCAGCAGCGAAGTCTGCGTGAAGTATTGTAAAGCGCTAGGACTTCTCGTAGCTGCGGGTTACGGGATCGGGTGTTTGTAGAAAGGCTACTCACATCAAAGTCTTTTAGTGCTACCTTCCGAGGAGGAAGAAGGGGAGACGTAGGATATTTATATCCGAACTTCCAGAAACAAACTCTCGACTCTATCTCTTACTTACGCATTTACTTTGTGTTGCGCATTGTTCATTGTTCACAAACCAATCGGCCTATTTCCGCACATATTTTGTTGGCTGAGAAGTTTGCATAAAACTGAGATCCAAACATTTTAAAAGAACTTTGAAATAGAAAAATTGAAGGAGTTCATTCAACCCCCCCCCTTCTGAACTCCTATTTGCTTAGTGATCCTATTTCCGGGACCATCAAGTGGTATCAGAGCGGGAAATCTCAGTTATTGAACAATTATCTTTGCGTTTTTCATCATATTAATATGTCTACCTCACAACATAAGATTCCTTTGTTCTCCAGAGACGAATACGACGACTGGAAGATTCGCATGCAGGTGCATCTTGCTGCGATGGATGATGAGATGTGGAAAGTGTTTCTGTAGCGGGTAGTGAAATAGTGGCTCAGTAAAAATATGAAGCAATAAAGATGAAAGACGGCAAAACAATGACTGAATTTGACGAGCGCTTCAGTGCTATTATCATCGAGTTGAACAGTTTGGGCAAAGAATATAGCAACCGGGAGTTGGTGCTAAAAGTGATGAGAGCTCTGCCCAGAGAGTGGGACGTGAAAACCATGGCTATGAGGGAATCGAAGGACCTCAACAAAATGGAGCTCCATGATTTATTTGCAAATCTAAAGGCCTATGAGTTTGAGCTTGAAACCAGATCAGAAGCGCCTTCAACCTCCCAGCCAACGAAAGCTCTTGCTGCCGCTACTGCTGAACCATGCTCTCCCAGCACGAGCAAATCAGCAGATCAACTCTCTGATGACGTCATGTCCCTCTTCGTTAAGAAGTTTGGGAAATACCTGAGAAGATCTTTCAACCCTACTACTTCTTTCAATAATTATAACAAATCTGATAAAGTCTCTTCTGATTTGAAATGCTATAATTGTGATCGTCCAGGTCATTTTGCTGCTGATTGCAACAGACCCAAGAGAGACGATAGATACAAGCGAGATGATAGAAGAGCTGATGATCGCTACAGGAAAGAAGAGCGATACAAACGCGATGAGGATGATAATGAAAGAAACGTTGAGAAGTCCAAGGACAAGTCCAAGGACAAGTTCAAAGAAAGATCAAGCGACAGAAAGTTGAAGACCAACAGCAATAAAAGATTCAGTCTCAAGCATGATCGAAAAGTGTTGGTGGCTGAAGAAAGTACCAAAAGCTGGGCTGATAGCGACTCAGATACATCCAGCAGCAGCTCATCTTCAAGCGATAGTGAACAAGAGGAGGTTCACTGCTTCATGGCTGACCAAACAGATGAAGATGAGGTATTTGATTTCTCGAATGTTGAATTTACACGAGATAACCTTGTCATAGCACTTAATGACATGGTAAAAGAGTACCGGAAGCTTTCTCATTCTTTCGAGTAAGCTAAGGCTGAAAACATGAGTTTAAAGAGTAGTTCAGCTGAATCAAGTTCTGATGAACTAGAGGATGCTTACATTCTAAAAACTGAGTTAAGTAAGCTACAAGCTGAGAATGAGTTGTTGAGAAATGAGATCAGCGAGCTCAAGGCTGAAGTCGCTAAATCGACTGTAGAAATGAGCTCCTGGAACAAGGCTAATCTTACTCTCCAAAAGCTATATGAAAGCCAAAAGCAAGCCAGTGATAAGACTGGTATTGGATTCAACAATAGTGAGTTCTGTGAAGGAGAGACAAGTACTCAATCATGATCAGCCTATGACAAGTTCAACAAAATGAGCTTTGTCAAAGCTGACATGATATATAATTGTCTTGAGTCGGTGAAGTATGATAATCAGAACTCCCCGAAGCTGAACGAAAATGGAAAAGCTGGTATCGGCTTTTCAAAACCTGAGAGGTTCAAGCCTGACTGGCTAAAGAACAGATTGGATAAAGACAAAGCGAAAGCTAGTCAAAAATCATTTGTTCCCAACCAGTCGTGGCATAACTCGAAGAAGGTTAAATCGGGTTGGAAAAAGTTTCAGCAGAGGAAAGATCAATATGATCATTATATGAAACCAAAACTCAAAAGACCAGCACGAGATTTTGCACACACTTTCGTGGATCCTAGAAGTGGAAAAACCGTAAGGATTGTTCAAATCTGGGTCCCGAAAGGGGTAATCCAATCAGGACCCAAGTAAAATTGGGTACCAAAAGTGAGTTTCTTGCGTGCAGGTCAGCAGGTACGAACCAGCAGACACATAAAAAATATGGTACCTGGACAGCGGTTGCGCAAGACATATGACTGGAAATCCGAAGCTGCTGAAAGATGTGATCCCACACAAAGGAGCAAAAATTGTCTTCGAAGATAACGCATATGGTAACACTGTGGGTAAGGGTAAGCTTATCCACAGTAACATTTCAATTGCTGATGTACTTTTTGTTGATAACTTGCGTTACAACTTGATCAGTATCAGTAAACTTTGTGACAAAGGTTTTCTTGTTAATTTTCAACAACACACGTGCACAGTTCAGGACTCAACTGGTCTAACTTTGTTGGTGGGTAAGCGTTCTGGGAACACTTACGTTATCAACTGGTTAGAACAAGAGAGGTCTGAACACTTGTGTCTTGCAGCTGGATCTTCCAAGAGCTGGTTGTGGCACCAGCGTATGAATCATTTGCACTTCAAAACTATTGCTAAATTGAGCACGCATGATATGGTTTCTGGCCTGCCTAAAATCTCTTTTTCAAAGGACAAGATTTGTGCAGCTTGTCAACTGGGAAAACAAATCAAATCTACTTTCAAAACCAAAGGCGGTA
This sequence comes from Dorcoceras hygrometricum, assembly GCA_001598015.1. NCBI lineage: Eukaryota > Viridiplantae > Streptophyta > Magnoliopsida > Lamiales > Gesneriaceae > Dorcoceras > Dorcoceras hygrometricum. Next base: position 527,569 of record KV012855.1, read on the forward strand.
AACGTTCTTCCCGAAGCTTAGAGCTTTTGCATATGGATATTTTTGGTCCTGTTTCTATAACTAGATTAGGGGGAATGAACTACACCCTAGTTGTCATTGATGATTTTTCCAAATATACTTGGGTGGTGTTTTTAAAAGCAAAATCCGATACCGCTGACCAGTTGATTAGGCTTTTAAAACGTTTACAAAATGACAAATCTTGTACAGTCAACCGGATAAGAAGTGATCGAGGAACAGAGTTTTTAAATCAAAAATTATCTTCTTATCTGGATGATATTGGAATAAAGCATGAGCTTTCTGCAGCTAGAACTCCTCAGCAGAATGGCCTAGCTGAGAGGAGAAGTCGTACTTTAAAAGAAGCTGCTAGATCCATGATTGCTTATTCAGGCATTTCGCAAAAATTCTGGGCAGAAGCAGTTAATACAGCATGCTATACTCAGAACAGATCAATGATAAATAGGATGCTTGATAAAACGCCCTATGAGATTTGGAATAGCAAGAAGCCTGACATTTCTTATTTCAGGGTGTTTGGATGCAAATGTTTCATTCACAACAATGGCAAGAAGCATCTAACAGCTTTTGAACCAAAATCTGATGCAGGTATCTTTTTAGGATATTCAGCAGTAAGCAAAGCTTACAGAGTGTTCAACAGCAGAAGTTTAAATGTTGAGGAAACTGCTCATGTAGTTTTCGATGAAACTAGCTTCAAGTCCAACTCAGCTGCAAGCCTTCATGATTTGTGCTCACGCTTGGAATCAACAAGTCTTGATGACTCAGACGATGACGTGGCACCAAGAACATCAGCTGAGGAGGAACAACCAGCAGCGGTCACTATGCACAACAACGTTCAACAAGATCCAGCAGGTACTCCAGTTGTTATTGATTTAACTAACTTGGATCAGCAGGATCGAACTACAAGTGCACCATCTGCTGGAGAAGAAGCGTCGAAGAATCAAAGAAATATACAAACAGACGACGCTCAAACATCGACTGGCCAACCAGCAGGAAGCAATTCCCAACTCGTATCAAGTTCACCTGCTGAACACCCAGTCGCGAGAAATTGTCAAGTAGTATCTCCTGCTGGTCAATCAGCGCCTAGCGCATCAAGTCTACCTGCTGATGCATCAGCAGCGAGCAATTCTCACCAGCAGGAAGCAGACGCACAAGCTAGCGATTCAAATCAATTAGCGTCTGCTGATCCAGCAATTGCAAACCATCCAGCAACACAGGGGGAACAACAATCAAATCCCATTGGACTTGATCTTCGGTGGAATAGAAATCATCCACCTGAGCAAGTCATAGGTAATTTTGAATCCCCTGTTCGCACTAGAGGCCAGCTATCTCAGTATGATCATTTTGATGCTGCATTCATTTCGCATATAGAACCTAAGGTAATAGATGAAGCCTTAGCTGACCCAAGCTGGATAGAAGCTATGCAAGAAGAGCTAAATCAATTTGCATGAAATTAAGTATGGCAACTTGTACCTAGACCTAAAACTCATTCAGTCATAGGTACTCGTTGGGTCTTTAGAAATAAACTGAATGAAGATGGAGTAGTAACAAGAAATAAGGCTAGGCTGGTTGCACAAGGATTTAGACAAATGGAAGGAATAGATTTTGATGAAACTTTTGCACCAGTAGCTAGATTAGAAGCCATACGCATGTTTCTTGCATATGCTGCATAACACCAATTGAAGGATTATGGCATTGATGCTTCTGAAGCTCCTATTCTCTGTGACAACACAAGTGCTATTGCCATCACTCAGAACCCTGTGCTGCATTCACTAACCAAGCACATCGATATAAGGCATCATTTCATAAGAGACCACGTGCTAAAGAAGGACGTTCGGCTGGAGTATGTGTCAACTGAGCAGCAAGTAGCTGACATTTTCACAAAGCCTCTGCCTGACGCTAAGTTTTCTTATTTTAGAAACTCTTTAGGTCTTCTTGAGTTGCCTTAAATTGTTTGTGCACTAACGCTTTTGCAGGTTTATAAGCCATTGCTTAAATCAGCAGCTGGTTTGTTGTTCAGGGGGAACGACTAGCCTACCTGCTGAAATAAGCATTTCCTGCGTTTGGAGTATATTAGTCGTAGGGGGAACCAGGTGCTGATTTAATAAGCGTGACGTCATCAGAACATGTTGCTGCTGGAAATAATCAGCAGTTGCGTGTATACTGCTGGTGCTTATATGTTATCAGGACTTGCCACCTTCAGCGCAATATCGAAGCAGCAGTAGTGTTTTTACACTTACTGTATCAGTAGATGTGACTATAAACCTTTGGCGCGAAGTTATCTATTTTTGTGCTTTATTTGATTAAATTTTAGAAAATGATTTTCACCGTAAGATCAAAACTTTTTGAAAATTTTCAAATCTTTTTCAAAACAGTACGCGCTAACGGATGGATGACACGTGTCTTACCATGCAAACAGTCACATCAACATTTTTCTCTCTCCAAAATCTCTTTGCATTCTTTACTTATTTACCATCGGACTGTTCATTGTCTTTTACCTTGCTCAATTGCTTTCAATCGTATTTCTCTTGTGCATATTTTCGTCTGCAAAGATTTCACAGGCATTTTATGGTGTCGATGTTTGAAGCTCTTATGGCTTCCGGCCTTAGAGGGTTTCTGGGATGCCCTGCAGTAGTTTATGAAGATGCTTTGGTTGATTTCTTTGAGAACGCATCTGTTCGCAATGGGGTGATTATCAGTACCGTGGGTGGTCAGTTAGTGGAAATCTCGGAGGAACGGTTTGCAGAGTCTTTTGAGCTGCCGGTTGATGGTTTGGGGAGTCTCTCTGAGATGCCCAAGGATGTGATTTTCGATGCTAGGAGCATCGTCTCTGTGTCTGGTGAGCCAATCAGTTTATCAGGAAGGAAGAACCAAATGAAGATGCCCTTTCGCCTTCTTTGTGATATTGTGGCTAAGGCTATATCTGTGAAGGCCGGGTCCTTCAATGCTATCACGGTGGAGAAGTTTTCGTTGTTGACAGCGGTTGTTTTCAGGATTAAGATGAACTGGGCTAAGTTTCTGTTCAGTATCTTGAAGAATATGGTATCTCCAGGGTCCAAGCAAGCCAAAGGGTTTGCCATTCAAATTAGTCTGTTGTTGGCGACTTTTCCTTCTTTGGAGTTTGGTGAGTCCTCAGAGTTCCCAGCCTCCAAGGTCCTCACTAAGAAGACTGTGCTTCGGTTTGTTTCCATCAATGATCGAGATGGTGCTGAAGAGGTTACTGGGGCAGCAAAGAAAAAGGCTGTCTCGAAGAAGAGACCTGCTGCTGATGTTGGAGCAGCAGTGCCCAAAAAGAAGAGGTTTTCCAAGAAGAAATCTATTTCTTCTATGGAGTTTGTAGAGGTCGCTGAAGAGGCTATACCCATTCAGCAGGTCGCGGAGCCTTTAGATGTTGAGGAGCCTCGATGCTCATCTGCTGATGCTGTGGATTTGATAATTCAGCAGGTGCTCGATGAAACTCGAGCAGCTGATGCACCTGCTGACATAGCTCAACCAGCAGTTACTGAAGAGAAGCACTGGTTTGATCTTCCTTACGATGATCTCGTGAAGCAGTGGGAGGCTGAACGTCCAGTGGTCACTGCGAGTGACACTGAGGATGAGATAGCAACTGTGGATGTTGCTCCTGCTGATGGGGATCAGCAGGTCCAGGAATCTGTAGCTCCAATCTCTGTTGCAGATACGCTCAGTACTGATGAGCAAATGTCGCTGGATGATATTCTTTTGACGATTCCAGTCGATACTCCTCTGCCCTCTTCATGCATGGAGATTACTAAGATTTCGATGTGCAAATCAATAAAAATTCCAGGCGTTTCTAAATGGTCCTGGTTTCTGAAGAGTCTTCCTCGCATTCCTACCGGCGATAAAGGGAAAGAAGTTTTGGTGGAGAAAGACCCTGTTAAGGGCAATCCTGCTGAGGAGCATTTTTCTTTGATTTGTGCAGATATCGAATTGCTTGTCAGTTTGCGGGCACAAGTAATTGATGAGGTCGCTAAATTCTTTCATTCTTTCAGCCTGAGGAAATTGGCCTCAATAAATCTCGAGGACATGTATAAGAAGGAAGAGCAGGTTTTGCACTGGGGAGAAACTGAGTCTCCTCAGGTTGATATTCAGTGGAAATTTTATATTCTGCTTAAGTATAGAACAGTTTTGGTGTGGAAATTTTTGGAGGCGTGGCGGGCCAATTTTGCTCCTGGCCAAGGATCTTCGGCTATTGATATTCAAGTAATAGAGCTGCTCTCCGACCTCTATCTTTATTTCTTAGAGGAATTGGCGAAGGAGGCACGTAATCATGGTCTTACATGGACTAAGCCCTGCTGCTCTAAAATCTTTGAAGGGAGCCCACGCGATCGAGGCGCTGTAATTGCCAGAACCAACTCAAATACTCGATCGACGTGCTGGATTAGGAAAATGATTTTGGTTGATGGATTGTGGACGGTGAAGCTTTGTGCTGATAAGTGGGTTAAAATTCCCCGAAAGGTCATTTCTACTGAAGTTCCACGTCAGCGGCAATTTGATGACACTGTACCTTCAATGAGTGTGTTTTTTAGGCTGATGAAGAAGAGATGGGCGGATGTTTGTTTGGAGGTAACTGATTTTTGTGCTCATCAAAGATTATTACCAGTTGGCTCCATCAACTTCTGTAGAGCTTTAGAGATTGTTGAGACCGATGCTTGTTTTGCTTCTCGCCAGCCGACAGTATTTTCTCTTCGTTTGTCTCAGTTTTGCTCAGTATTCATTGATTTGAGTTTATTCAATTGGTTGCCAAGTACAGATATCTCAGAGTTTCTTTCCTATATTGCTTTGGATAGAACCATTTTGCGCAGTGTACAGCGTTTTCAGGATTCTTCTTCAGTTGCTCCCAGTGTACAGCTTAGTTTGGAGCAGCACCAGTCTTCATCATCTTCTGATAGTTCTTCGTCGCTACATTTTGATCAAACAGATATCGATGCAACTGCGTCTTCTCGACCGACTATTTCTCCGGATCTTTCTGCTGTGTTTGCCGATTTCCAAGCTGCTCTCTCAGAACAAATTTTTGTCTCTCAGAGTGACATTTCTTCCAGAATGCACAAACTCGAGCAGAGCGTGTGTGACTCCCTGAGGGATCAAGCAGACATATTCAGAAATTTATCTCAGGGAGCACGACAAGAAGTCCGCACTCTCGATGATGTCCACACTATTCGCTTCAATGAGTTTCGCAAAAATGTCCTAACTCAGAATGCTTCTATTTTTCAAGGACTAGCGGATGTTCGACAAGAAGTGAGTTGAAATGGCTAAGCGACGCATTGTTCATACAGTGCTGGATGCTGACAGAGATGCAGTGGAGCGAGACAGAGAAAGACGAAGAAGGGAAGCAAGGACGTTGAAAAGAAGAAGGAAAGATTAGATTATCTTTTTTTGCTGATATTCTTTGTACACATCCTATGTATAATTTTTGTTGGTTAATAAAATTTGTTTTCCAGCAGATAGTGTGCAATTTATTTTTGCATATCTTTTGTCTCGGCTGCTGAAGTTTTGTCATCACCAAAAAGGGGGAAATTGTTAGAACAATATTTTATAAGTTTTGGTGATAACAAAAATAAGACTAGTTGCAATTGGACAATCAGTTGTCGCACTCTTCAGGAGATCGTCTTATCTATCTACAAGTGGTATTTCAGCAGTTGGAGCTTTCGTGAGTTTTCAGCAGATGGTATTTCAGCAGTTGGTATGCTTTCAGTGGTTGATTCGTATTCAGAGAGATTCAGCAGATACTTATTTGAAGAGCATTCAGCAGATGTTATTGTCTCGATCAGCAGATACCGATTTGAGGTTCAGCGTGTTTTGCTAAGGATTGGTAAACGACAGCGTTTTGATAAGTTAGTACGACGTCGTTGGAGTGCACTGTTTCGTTTCAGCAGATGAAGTAATCAGCAGATACTTTCTTGAAGAGTTCAGCAGTTGGTTAAGTCTATTTGTTGGAGATTGCGATACGACAGCGTTTGGTTAAGTTGGAACGAAAGCGTTTTGATTGATTCAGCAGAAGCGTTCCTTTTGACAAACCAGCAGATTCACTACTTGGTGTTAACCAGCAGATGTATTTCAAAGATAGCAAAACGGCGTCACTTGATTAAGTTGACACGACATCGTTTTATCTCTTAAGGAATCAGCAGATGGAAAAACGCATATGCATATCAGCAGGTGAATTCTTCCAAGCGTTTTTCCAGTCGAAGTTCTTGACAACAACGATGGATGTAAGTGATGGTTATCAAAGTAATTTCAGGCGCAAGCTCAAAGTGTTTCAAATACGATCGTTTACTCTTAAGGAAAAGATTTGTTGAATCGTACAGTTGCCTGGAATGAAGGAGACAAGTTAGGTACTATTTTGGGTGAATAGTACAGTGTACAGAGGCCGTTTTTCCATGCTTGCACAAAAATGGAAAGAAGACAAATTGGCTCTGTGGATGAGCTTTTGACCTTGCAGTGGAGCAGGAATTACGGTGTACGATTTTGGCAGTAATTCAAACGGGATTCATTTTTCCTTTGAAGAATTAATATGACCGTTGCAGTCGAAGCTTATAAATATCAGCAGCGGCGTTGAAGAAAAATACTTCGCTTATTATCTTTGCTGTAACGCTGCCAAAATACATACAGAGCTTTCACTTCGTTGATATCTTCAAAAAGCTCAGACTCGAAGAACTTATCGTTTGATCTTCATTAGAAAAACATTTGAGTCAATCTTCTGGTTGTTCATTGTTGAAACCAGAAGATATTTACAGTATCTTGATACGTGTTTTCATTGATATATTTGATAGAGTCTGTACCGAACTGTCTATTCAAAGAAGTTCGTAAAACGTTCAAAGCATTGTAAAAACCAGCAGCGAAGTCTGCGTGAAGTATTGTAAAGCTCTAGGAGTTCTCGTAGCTGCGGGTTACGGGATCAGGTGTTTGTAGAAAGGCTACTCAAATCAAATTCTTTTAGTTCTACCTTCCGAGGAGGAAGAAGGGGAGACGTAGGATATTGATATCCGAACTTCCAGAACAAACTCTCGACTCTATCTCTTACTTAAGCATTTACTTTGTGTTGCGCATTGTTCATTGTTCACAAACCAATCGGCCTATTTCCGCACATATTTTGTTGGCTGAGAAGTTTGCATAAAACTGAGATCCAAACATTTTAAAAGAACTTTGAAATAGAAAAATCGAAGGAGTTCATTCAACCCCCCCCCCTTCTGAACTCCTATTTGCTTAGTGATCCTATTTCCGGGACCATCAAGTGGTATCAGAGCAGGAAAACTCAGTTATTGAACATATTATCTTTGTGCTTTATATCTTTCAAATATGTCTACCTCACAAAACAAGATTCCGGAAATAAAGTTGCACCTTGGCTAACAGCTATAGCTTTTGGCCTAGTGGTAAGCGCTTCGGTCCAACAATTGGTATCAGAGCCAAGGTCACGGGTTCGATTCCCATTTGTTGCAAGGAGTGCAATTATTGGGAGGGGGATTGTTGGAGTGCAATAATTGCCCCTGTTAGGTAGAGCGATCGAACCGTGGTGCTTGAGTTGCTATACGGTTTAAAAAGATTAGAGTTGCACCGTAACCACCAGCTATAGCTTTAGGTAAAGCGGCAAGCGCTCGGTCCTACACGTGGTATGGAGGCTCGACGTGAGATGATTTTCCAAGTTGATACACTGGTCTTGATTACCGATTCCTTGACAGCCTCATGCATTTCATAACCTGATTTATAGCATGTTGCATGATTTGCTGGTTATAGATGGCTCTTCGTACTGAGGCTTGACCTCGTATTTCTTTTCCTGCTTTTGTGTTGTTTGGGTCTGTGTTACCCATTTGTAGGATCTACAGGTAATTAAGCTGGACCGAGTGGAGTGCCAGCTGGTCGATCCCCATCCCTTGAGTCCCAGTTATATATTGTGTATTGAACCAGGGAATACCCTGTGTTTTTATGTAATGGGGATCTGTATCTGATTTGATATTTGATATTACCTGTTTTTGTATAAGCTGGACCGAGTGGAGTGCCAGCTGGTCGATCCCCACTCCCTTGAGTCCCAGTTATATATTGTGTATTGAACCAGGGAATACCCTGTGTTTTTATGTAATGGGGATCTGTATCTGATTTGATATTTGATATTACCTGTTTTTGTATGAGTTTGATTTAACTTGTACTTTGATTTTGAATATTTTGAATGATGATTTGAGTTCAGGCCCAAAATATTTCGAAAATTTTTAAGCCTATTTTATGCTTCCGCGTTTATGTGCTTATTTGTGCTTTAATCTTGAGTGATTAGCACGGGGCCTGACAGATAAGTGTATCATAACATAGATAAAACGTCAGAGTGGCCACGGGGTACAGCTGCAGCGGGCGCTCAGAGGTCCTCACCGCCAGTAGGGAAAAACTAATCAGCAGTTTCACCTGCACCATTTAAACCTAGTGAGCCTAAAGGCCCAGCATGCTCTATCTTTTTAATAGCAAAGTACGTATAATAAAACCACATGCAAGCACATACGCATAATAAAATAACATTAACACATACATGCATGGATGGTCGTAAAACATGGTTCGTAACTTAGTCGTAACGTATCATAATCATATAGCATACATAATAAGGCATGACATAACGTAACATAAAAACGTGTGAGTTGTATCCGTTAAATGTGAGCGAGCGTGTGATTGATCAATCATAAGAATCAATGTACGTGGCGGTGCGGTTCACCCGGCCTTACCTCGGGATCCCACACACCTCTATGCTGCCACTTCACCATGTCGTGATCACATGGATCTATAAGCGCGTAATACATTAAAACAGGGGATCCTCGGGCCCGGTATCCCGACTAGCTCCCATCGTAAACTTGCCACAAGTCACTTCAATCCCTCAGGTTTTCTTTAAAGCATGCCTTTAATATTTCATAAATTCTCATGATGCGTGCATTCATAAAAACATGTAATTTAAAAGCTTACCCCATCAATATATATTTAATTTTTTCATTTAAAACCTTTACATACATAGAGTACATATATAATTAAATATATATTCACGGGATTCTACATTTTCTACTCCGGTCAAGGACTGGTTCAGGTGCCTGACCCACTACTTCTAAGCCCAACAAGAACCTAGACTTAACTTAAAATTTAAACTTAGTCATATACATGACTTGGCCCATAACTTTAAATTCAACCTTTAAAATTTCCAAAACGCTCCATCCTTTACTAAAACTCAAATACTTAAAATTTGACTAGTAAAGACCCATCGATCAATTTTGACTAAATAAAACCTTGATTTTGACTTTAAACTTAAAATAAAACATTAGGTCCAACAATAATTAAAAGTTTGACTTTAAAACATTTGACTTAAAATTCTTAAAATTGGACCCTATACTTTTAAAATTAAAATAACCGATCCAGAATTAAAATAAGTTGGACCAAATTTAAAACATTTTGACTCGAATCTCGACCGACCGACCCGGTCCAACCAAACCCAACCAACCGGTCCAGTTGAACTGGTCCACACGCCTCACAAACCCTAGCCGCACGACCCCATGCACGACGCGACTTCTCACCCAATGATCAACGTGCTCCGGACGCCCATGGCCGGAGCCCCACCGGCTGGACCACCCCCAGGTCCAGCCGGTCATTCTTGATCCAGCCACGGCCGCACATGGGTGGACGAGTCGTAAGAAGGCGACGCAATGACACGGCCGAGCGGCAAACACACCTTGCGACCACCATCCGAAACCTTGGCTCAACCAGGTGGTCGAGCCACCCTATTCTCACCTATGGACCACCCCATGACAGCCTAGCACCGAGCCATAATCCCTAGAACCCACCTCGACCGAAGTCTCACAAGATTTAATAAAAAAACAAACGTGTTAGAAATTGTGGAACATGCATGGATCTAAATCATGATGCATAGATCTAAACCAACCGCATACAATTCATGCAATAAATTTAGAAATAAAAACAGTATATTATAGCTTAAATGGTGAGAAAATAAGAGATATCACATGCCTTTAGTGGAGAACAAAGGAGATCTGCGAGTTAGCGAGGCGGAGGACGCGAGATCGGGACAAGACCACCTTAAATTCACCCAAAAACTTGAAGAACCTGATGGAGTGTTGGGAGAGGAGGAGACGGCTATGGTGATGAGAGGAGGCTAAGGTTTTGCACAAAATTATGTTTGAAAGAATGAGTGTGTCAAAAATGACTCCCTTCAAATGATTTAATTAAGAGAGTTAGGAGTTTTCCTATACTAACCCTTCACTTAATTAAAATATTAATTAAAACTCTAATATTTTCTTTGAAATCTCTAATTTTTGTAATATATGGCATCCTCAATTTTAAAATATAGGAAAGTCCTTTAAAACAGCCCGTATAGGCGAAAAACGGGTTCCCCTCAATAATAATCATAAAACCCCAATTTTCGGAAATTGCTGCTTAAAAATAATAAATTTGCTCTTAAAAATCTAAGGGCTTAAAAATCTCAAATAATTTTCATCTCGGTCGTCCCTGGTCTCGTCCCCGCGTCCGGAACTTAAACAGCCTAAAACATACATGCATATCATGAAACGATAAAACCATCATTAAATCACATAAGATAGAATATAATTTTCTAAAATAATTTTCCCCCTAGTCATGCACTCATTCTACGTATTCAGGATGTCAGACCCGTACTAATCAACAAGGATTAACAACTCAGTTAATCACGTAATCGCGGAAGCATAAAAATAGAGCTTAAAAATAGTTTTTTTTCAAAGGTTTGGGCCTGAATAATAAAATCGTCATTCAAAATAATACATACTCAAAATAAGATTTACTCAAAATCCAAACTACAGACAGTAATCAAATAAACTCAAATAACAGATCCCCAAAATACATAGAAACCCAGGGCATCCCCTGGTTCGATACATAATACAATATACACTGGGACTCAGCCAAGCGGGGGTTTACTAGCTGAAGCTCCACTCTGCCCAGCCAGATTACCTGCGCCTCCTGCAATGGGTAGCACAGACCCAAGAACACAAAAGCAGGAAAAGAAATACGAGGTCAAACCTCAGTACGAAGAGCACTAAGACAACAACAACTCATAAACATGCAGTATATCAAAACATGTATGCATGAGGGCTATCAAAGAATCGGTCATCTAGGCCAACGAGTCAGCTGGAAATTCAAAGGCGAGCCTCTATGCCACGTACAACCAATCAGCCGGTGGAAATCATCGGTCCGTGATCTTCAGGATTGGCCACTCAATTACCCATCACAGCTTGATGGTATTCAGACACGACGAATCAGTCGGTCACCACTCTGATGATAGCGTTGGACCTTTCAGGCACGACACATCTGTCTGCCGATCACAACGTGGCTCTTTCTCGGGTTCTCAATCAATCATCAGGCTCAATATGTATGCATGAATGCCATGAAATTCAAATCTGATTTCAACATGTATAATTCACGTAAACAGAATCCGCAGGGAAATCTGGCTCTTGAATTGTAGGCGACGGTAGATCCTCCTAATCAGGTCCACGACCGGAATCAAGACACCTTCGTCAGCCTGCACTAGAAGGATTGACGAATTCAGCAATAACGGAAACTCCTCGTCGCGGTGATCGAAACAAGTTCGATCACGTAGATGGCGGCACACGGCGGCGGCACGGGGCGGCGGCCGGCGGCGTGAGGTTGAGGGAGAGGAGGGGTGGCCGAGTGTGAAGTATGGAGGCTAGGGTTGTGAGTTAATTGTAATGATTGTAGCCTAGACCAACTTAAGTAATTAAAGATGGTACATGGGCTTGAACCGGCCCATTGGACCTGGGGCGGGCCCAATCCAATATATGAACATTCGGTTCATTTAAATCACTACGGTTTCATCATAACTCCGATCGGCGATCAGATCGGACCGATCAAATGAGTTTCCAAAACTGAAATTATGATGTGAAAAACAATTTTTCAGATTACCTAGTCCAAAATGACAGTTTTGCCCCTCAACAGTGGGAAATCGTATTTTGACCCCTGTTGACTTTTAGGAAGTCACACTCCCTAAAATCCCCTTCATGTGCTCAACACATTGAGCTCAGTTTCCGTGCGGAAATCATGAATCCAGTACTTGTGTGACCCTCAATGGTTCAGGGATATAGCTAGCCGTGGGCCCACAACCATTGCGGCTCCGAAATCACAATTTCGGACTTGCCCATCGGATCATGGTAAAGCGCCTAGCAACATCGCCCCATGATCCCCTAGGTATCACTGATAGTGCCTGCAAGAACCAGTTGGTCGTGTTTAGCATATAGTACGGTCCTTTAAATCCATATATCCCGATCAGATCAACGACCATTGGTAAATCGAGAGTCGCTAAAGATCCGATAACTATGCATAAATCTTGGAGATCGAATAGTGACATCGCGAGTGTAACTAGGTAAACCCATTTACCTAAAACACATCCAGTACTCTGGCCAGAGATTTATACACTATTATCCCCTCAGATAGCATAGGATATCCATGCATGAGAGCGAGCGGTGAATCCTCGACAACGAAGCATCGACTCCTACATACATCGGGACCTCACCCAATCCCGCCGCCTAATGACCCCAAATGAGTCGGCAAACGGGTCAAAGTGAGGCGTCTATCATGTAGAGCCTCAATTCAGGACTAATCAGTACAACCAAGACCTCGGACTTATCTACTCGACAAATGGTAACCACTTGGATGTTAGAGTAGATGCCCAACTAGCCAACTTGTGGCATGTGGGTTTTATTGACTCTTGTACAAACGATCTTTATATATGATATTCGCATTCTTTTATATGGCATTCTTTACTTTCATTATGTGTGTAATGATTTACAATTGTGTTGAGTAAAGACCTAGAATACACTAAAGCGTATGTTAGATGTGATAGTGGGTATGACGGCTATCATGAAACACATCTAATAGTCGCTGTGTATTCTGAACTTGTTCCTAGTCGATGCCGGAAAGCTGTCCACGTCATTGACAATTGTTGTGAGTCGGTTGGAACTTCCTTTAACGTTGGCTCATATTATTGGGGACGTTAAGGGGACCGTCCTTCACGACTCAACATTGATGGGTCAATCTTGACACGTGATAGTAAACGGCGTCATATTATTGGGCCCTTACTGGACGTGAGGTGAATACATGGAGGTTGCACCGGCTGCAATCGGAAACTACCTTTCAGGGGTCATGGATGGCTGATATTATTTTGGTCCCTGGTCGCTTGATTGGGCTCCGTGTACCCACTAAAGAAACCTGTTTTCTCGATTTCATTAGAGGGTGGTGAAATCGTTAAAATAGTGGGAGGGTAATTCATAAAACTAAATGACCATGTTTTATGTCTTAGCGTTTATTTTTATATAGTCAGTAATGGATGTCTGTTTTCTTTTCAGTATAACTGCTATAAAATGGTTTCAATGAAAAATCAACTTGCTGCTATACTGGATAGCAACAGGTTCACTGGTCTTAACTATCAAGACTGGCTACGCAACCTTAATCTTGTACTGGCTTTGGAGAAGCTTCTCTATACGATAGAGAAGTCTCCTCCGGAGGAAACCCCTGCCTGTATCAGCCCTGAGGAGCTGATTACGCTTAACCAATGGCGTGACGATGAGGTTAAGACTCGATGCTATGTGATGGGATCGATGTCCAACGAAATGCAACGGCGTTTTGAGAAGACGAAGTATGCTGCTGACATACTTCATCATCTAAAAGAGCTGTACGGGGAGAACTCTCGACATGAGAGGTTCACGGCTGTCAAGGAGCTTATGACGAGTCGCATGCGCGATGGGACTTTGGTCCGCGAGCATGGGTTTCGCATGATTGGGCTCGTTGAAAAGCTGTCGGGCCTTGATATCGCACTTCCACATGAGCTGTCTGTGGATTTACTTCTCTTCTCGCTACCCGCTGCATTTTACCCCTTT
>KV012856.1:4973-22304 GCA_001598015.1 Dorcoceras hygrometricum
CCCGCTGTGAAGTATTGCTCATAGAATACTCGCTTGAAATCTGCCCAGGTGAGATTCAGCAGATCCGCAGACATCTTGACTCCTTCCCACCAAATCATTGCATCTTCCCTTAGCATGTAGATAGCGCACCTTGGCCTATCTAAATCAGACAGTTGGAGGTACTCGAAAATAACCTCCATGGATTTAATCCAACTCTCTGCAACTAGTGGATCAGTAGTTCCACCAAATTCCTTGGGTTTCTGTCGTCTAAACTTCTCTTGGGGATCGTCATTACTAGGTCCCCTGCTGCTGGAAGATTGGCCATTACCTCTGTTGTTATTCTGTTCTACCAGAATTCTTAACAATTGTGCGATATTAACATTGTTATCGCTTTCAGTTTCTTCTAGAGGAATACTGCTTCTAGTTCTTCCTCGTCCTCTTCCTGACCTCTTATATTCTATAGCCCGTAATCCACCACATATATATATCAGAACATGCTAAATAATTTAAAGAAAATGCTCTGAAAATAAACTCACAACTTAGAAGAACAGACGATGAACTTTGATCCAGCTGATGGTGAGTGTGTTTATCTCAGGAACGTTGCTCTGATACCATGTTGTGACACCCGAACCCAACGGGGCACGAGAATTGGGGTAAAATAAAAATTTTTGAATAAAAGAAGACTAAAGGATAATTCGCTATAGGCTGTATCTCCTATAACTTGAAAGAAACTCGTAACACCAAAACAAACACAGACACAGTACTAAATACGGCGCCAACTGCTGAAACTTGTTTGCGGAAAAACAGAGTGTATTATATAACTTTGCAATTGCGATTTACAACCAGCTGCTATCTATGTAAATATACAACCGTTGCAACTGATCTAATACAGATTCTACAAAAGATATAACAACAATATCCTAGAAACGGATTACGTTGGACCCTTGATAAACACAACCACCCAGCTACTGGTTTCAAGTTTCACCTGCTGTTCGTCCATCAGTTGTCGCACCTGCACCATTTTAAAAGCTAGTGAGCCTAAAGGCTCAGCAGGTAAAACATGGGTAATAACAATTACCAAACTTCTGCACATACTCCTGTACGGTTAAACTCCCTTTCTTGAGGGTCAAAAATTCCCTCTTCAATTCAGATCTCTTTCCCACCGTGAAGTATTGCTCGTAGAATACTTGCTTGAAATCTGCCCAGGTGAGATTCAGCAGATTCACAGACAACTTGGATCCTTCCCACCAAATCATCGCATCTTCCCTTAACATGTAGATAGCGCACCTTGGCCTATCTAAATCAGACAGTTGGAGGTACTCAAAAATAACCTCCATAGACTTGATCCAACTCTCAGCAATTAGTGGATCAGTAGTACCAGTAAATTCCTTAGGCTTCCGGCGCCTAAATTTCTCTTGGGGATCGTCATTACTAGGTCCCCTGCTGCTGGAAGATTGGCCATTGCCTCTGTTGTTATTCTGTTCTACCAGAATTCTTAACAATTGTGCGATATTAACATTGTTATCACTTTCAGTTTCTTCTAGAGGAATACTGCTTCTAGTTCTTCCTCGTCCTCTTCCTGATATCTTATATTCTATAGCCCGTAATCCACCACATATATATATCAGAACATGCTAAATAATTTAAAGACAATGCTCTGAAAATAAACTCACAACTTAGAAGAACAGACGATGAACTTTGATCCAGCTGATTGTGAGTGTGTTTATCTCAGGAACGTTGCTCTGATACCATGTTGTGACACCCGAACCCAACGGGGCCACGAGAATTGGGGTAAAATAAATATTTTTGAATAAAATAAGACTAAAGGATAATTCGCTATAGGCTGTATCTCCTATAACTTGAAAGAAACTCGTAACACCAAAAAAAACACAGACACAGTACTAAATACGGCGCCAACTGCTGAAACTTGTTTGCGGAAAAACAGAGTGTATTATATAACTTTGCAATTGCGATTTACAACCATCTGCTATTCTATGTAAATATACAACCGTTGCAACTGATCTAATACAGATTCTACAAAAGATATAACAACAATATCCTAGAAACGGATTACGTTGGACCCTTGATAAACACAACCACCCAGCTGCTGGTTTCAAGTTTCACCTGCTGTTCGTCCATCAGTTGTCGCACCTGCACCATTTTAAAAGCTAGTGAGCCTAAAGGCTCAGCAGGTAAAACATGGGTAATAACAATTAAAATATACAGGTGGACATCTGTTCAATACATATGTTAAGGAACTTCAATAAACAATGTCATTTTCGTAAACAGTTCAATAAACATTCAATGGTAGAAACAGGGGATGATAGTCCAGCTTCTCATTAATTTCAATATCATTTTCAGTTGATCATGGCATATAAGTTCTATGTGGTCCGTGTTGCACATTGATCAAAATGACTACCGATATCAGTTTTAGCATATAGCTCATATGAAAGGGCAGTCGACATCTAGAAAACTGCTCACCCTTCTCCTTAGTGACCGTAACTATTATGCCATAATCTAAAATAGCTTTGTTCCTTAACAATCCTTTCTTTAAACATTCCTTGAAATTTCTGTAAATCATCGGGTTCCATCATTTTAAACATTTGCTTCTCATTTTAAAATTTACTGAGTATCGAATTCGACTTGGGAAACATATCGTTGAAATGAAACTAGTGAAAAGAAAACCAGTTGTAAGAAAATGGAATCAGCACTTATGAATCTGCTGTTCGCAACTATCGCTAAAATGAACCAGTTGGAACAAATAGAAACCGGCTGCAAGATTTCTTATCAAGACAATCGTATTTAAATGAAACGATGTCGTTGGAGTGAATAGAAGATAGGATCACAAGACTACCTGCTGATATTTTATGACGTAAAGAAACGACGTCGTTAGCTCATCGCTCAGTCGCAAGAAAAGCGCTAACCAACCAGTTGCAAGAAAAACGCTAACACGTATCTATAAATGAATAGTACCAGTCGCAAGACTAATACCAGCTGAATTAACAGTACTTAGAAACGAATAAAGAAACTGCTGAACTATCACAATGGAATGCATCTGCTGATCTTATGAAAACAACAACTGCTGAACTCTAACAAAGAAAATGCAGCTGCTGAACTTACGATAACAATGCAGCTGCTAATTCCTAACAAAGGAAACGCAACGGCTGGTTTTAACAAGGAAAGATGCACCTGCTGGTGAACAGTGCATCTGCTGAAATTTACGAAAGACACTTGTAATATCGAAACAATGATCACGCTACCAGCCATCGCCTATTAAACCAGACTTTATACTGATTCAACTAGCAACTATTGATTACACAATCATCAAATTTCGACATTACAGCAAAAAAGAAAGAACATTCGTAAACATTATAACAATGCAGCTGCTGAATCTTAACAAGTAGATACAGCTGCTGGAACATAACTCGACATTCGTAATATCAAAACAACAACTATGCCATCAGCCGTTTCCTATCAAACCATACTTTATAACGATTTAACCAGCAACTACCGATTACAATTATCAAATTATGATATTACAGCTACTGCGAGAAGAACATTCATAACATTTCTAGAAACAAAATTTGAATCCTCAATACATTTAAAACTTCATAAACTTTCTGGAAAATATACTGGAAGCATCATAAACATCAAAACATCATTTTCGAACCCATATTTCTTTCCTTTTCATGTCTAAATCATTTCAAACATGAACTTTAAACATAACTTAAACATACAGGCAAGCAGATCCATAAAACAACAATATATGCTTCAAATGGTGTAGCAAAGGATCAGCTTTTACTTGCCTTAAACAAAGCTTTGCGACAACAGCTAATTCCTGCAGAAATCCTCCCTTTAAGCGACGCACGAACTCTTCTGGAAATTTTTTGAAGAACACTTTAAGACTTTTCTTTGCAAATGATGAAAATCTTACTTTGAAAACAGGTTTTTATATGAAAGGGATTAGTGGCAATCTACTTGTGAAATCAAGCATGACACACTTCTAAAATTTAGTAAAATTCCCTTCATATCATTTTAATTTGTAAAACACCAAACCTTTTTCAAAATAAATCATTTCACCTCCTTAAAATATTTTTCGATCGATTTTCACCAGCTCATGCATCACTCTTTGGAGTCACCTGCTGGTATCAGCCGCAGCGCATCTCATTTCTGAAATTTGTTAAAATCAACAAATACATAACATTTAAAATTGCCAAATTGGCCAATGAAATTAATAAAATGCATAAATGTGGTCCTATGTATTTTGGGGCGTTACACATATCGTCGATCCTAGGGAGAGGATACTTATTCTTGATAGTTAACTTATTCAACTCTCTATAGTTGATGCATAAACGTATCCAACCATATTTCTTCTTGATGAACAACACCGGCCTCCCCATGGTGATGTGCTAGGACGGATGAAGCCTTTTTTTGGTAGATCCTGAGTTGATCCTATAACTCTTTCATCCTGTAGGCGCAAGTCTGAATGGTTGCTTAAATATAGGAGCAGCTCCAGGTACTAAGTTAATTTCAAACTCCAGCTCACGATCTGGTAGCAAATCAGATATGTCCTCAGGGAACACGTCTGAAAAAACTCATTCACTACTTCAACATCTAACAACTTAGGTTTGTTATCTTCTTCTGCTGATTAACGCACAAGTACAAAATCCTTGATATTCCTTCCATAAATAGTTCTGGGCTTTCAGAGCTGCAATCAGCTTAGGGGTTCTATCAGTGCTATTATATTGGAACATAATGGGTTTCAGCTGGATGGTTTAACTTCTACTAGTCTTTGCTTAAAATCAATAATTACTCCGTACTTAGCTAACCAATCTATTCCCAAAATTAAATCAAAATCATTCTTATATAATCAAATCTGCATACACGAAATACCCCTGCAGCTTAAGCTCTATGTCGCGAGATATACTATTGGTTAATCAACTTTCTCCCGATGATCCGTTAACACAGTAACCTCTCGATAAAACTTCTGGTTGGATAGGAAATTTCTTATCAAAACTGCTGATACAAAAATGGGTTGCAACAGAATCTAACCAAACTACTATAGAGTCTAGTTTAGCCTGGTCTCCTGTCATTACATAGGTTATATTAGTGATGCGTTGCTTCGACTGTTGACAATTTCTAGGGATGTGGCCTCGCTTACCACATTTGTAACACACGTTCTGGACATTGCGGCACAGACCAGCACGGGCCTGTTATCAATTCTATGGACTTCGTTGATCTGTTGGGGTTGTAGGGGTCACAATCCCTGAGACCTCTACTAGTTGTCTTTGGGTCTCTTATATTGATTCTGATCCTTATGTTGAAAGGCTTGAGGTTTTATGATGTTGCTCCTCTCCTATCCCTTCAAATATTGTTCAGCTCGGAGGGCTATATCTACTGTTAGCTCCTTCCTACCAACTCATCGCGTCCTCTCTCAACATGTAGATGGCACATCTGACTCTATCCTGAAAACTCTTTTGGCCTCTGCCATCTAAACTTCTTCTGATTATTCTCATGCCTAAATCCTCGATTTTAAGATTGGTCATACTAATTGCTCCAACAATTAGGCAATGCTTGCTATAACTCGTGTATTACTATCAATACTAACATTTTCATTAATAGCTTTTCTCTTTTCTATTCCTCTTTTCGACATATCTAAACTATAGCCCAAATCCAACACAAGACTATCACGGAAGAATATTGTATACTAGAACATGAACATAAAACTCACAGGTTAACTGAATCGGCTGGCGAGAACTATCTCAGATTGGAAGAAGTGTTTATCTCAAGGACCATGCTCTGATTCCAATTGGAACGACCAACTTCCTCAAATTGAAATTATAATAAGTTTTGGGTTCGAATTGAATGATACTTAAAATTACTGCTTGGTCCAAAAACAATCAACAAAATACTTCTGGGCTAAATTGCGAAACTAATGAAATTTCATACTTTGAACTGCAAAACAGCTCAGAGTTCATAACTGTGCGGAATTCAAACAAACAAACATTTACGAACTGATTTCACTCGATTTAAGAAAACTGTAACAGTCATTCAGATTACATTGAATAAATGATGTAGTAATCAGAAATATTCCAAACTTGTATCTAATCTTCAACAAAAGAAACTGTAAACTGAAACAACAGGATACGAATGTCCACGATAAACACCCCTTCTCTGATCCAGCTCGCACCAACCAGCAACCTCTAAACCTAATTGTAGCGCCCATAAATCCATAAATCCAAAAATATAAAGTTTAAAGTTTGAGGGATCCATTTGTAATTCTTTTATTAATCAGCTTTTGTCCAAGCTGGTTTAGCAGATTAGAGGTACGGTTATGAGGGATGTCTGGACGATTCAAACAAGTTGGTTCGTTCCATCTTTTAATCAAATTAGTTCGGTTTATATTTTAATTGTTTTAAAAACAGAGTAGAACTTTATAGGAAACGTGTTTTCATTCATGATTTACATTTAAATCTTGCAAATAAATACTTCCAAGCACCTCATGCATTTTCATTTACAAAACTTCACGAAACGGAGAACTACAGAAGCGGTGCTCTCTGTAAACCAGAAACCGACCATAGTTTTAAAACTTTTCAAAAGAATCGATCGTGTTTGTGTGTTGTACTAGCCAGATAACTCTTTGTAATCATCGTTGATTATTAAGGAAAGTAAACTCTATTTCTTGCTGCACTTTAGAAAGCATATATTGTTTCTGTTTTCATGTTTGTATGAGTTGAAGGTTTGAAAAACTTTTTCTTTGAAAGGTCTTCAAATATAGAATGATTTAAGATGCTTTCTTTGATGTTTTGATTCAGAAAAGTTAGTTAGAAAATGTTGATGATGTTCGTTCAGTTTCTTCTTGAGTTTTCTGGGAGGTTCTTCAAGTATCTTACGTTGTGTCAGTAGCTTACAAGTAGGTTACATGTTCTTGTTTACTGGAGTTTTCCTTAGATATTTTTGATTCATTCGGGCTAAGGAAATCTTCCAAGCTGGTAGTTTTATGGAACTAAGCTCACGACCTACTCATTTTTGCTCGAGCAAGTTTTTAAGTTGCGATCTAGTTGTCCAGCTTACTTGCAATCCGGTTTCGTTTCTAGTCCATTTGCGATCTGGTTTTTTGTTTAGTACTCGCGATGTGATTGTACGGTCGGGTTGACCTTGTTTGACCAATCAGGCCAGAGCTGATTTTATATTCTAAACCAGTATGTTCGCGTGATGCTAATACTCCGAGCTGATCCAGCTAAGGTCTATTCTCGACTGATACATTAATTCTAAGTTTAATTCTTCATTTATTTAGCTTTTATTTGTAGGTATAGCTTCAATCAGTTCAAAGTTATATCCAAATGTGAGAAATATTTAACCAGCTCAGAGCTCTGTTGCTCCTTAGTCGTTTCTATAGCCCAAGCTGGTTTCAGTGTTTTCTTTTGAATTCCAATGAGCTCACAATAATCTTCGATCATAATTTGAGTTTTTAGAATAGAAATCTATAGAAGAAAGTGATTTGAAACAGATCAAGAAAAGAAAATTTTACAGAAAGTTTGAAGTGATTTATGGCAAAGATAACAAACAGTCAGCAGAGGGAGGGCCTCAGTCGATGGCTCAATAATTGTAGCGGGCTGAGTCCTCACATAAGTTAGGATTTATTCCCAGTTACTGATTTCAAATGATAGTTTGATCAAACCACGTTGACCTAAGGAGAGCTTCTGCACCATAATTCAATAGAAAATAAAAACAGAGCACAGGGTGGTTTATAACCACTACTAAAAGAAATGATTATGTTCATTCCTTTTAAAGATTAGCAAATGTTTAAAGTATGTTTCAAACATGTGCAGTTATGCTTTCGTAGCTTTCATTTCACCAGATTATAGAATTCAGCTTTTCAGATTTTGAGTTATAGCAGCTATCGAGTTATCAGATACAGTATCAGTTATGGTTATGTTTGTATTGCCTGTCTTTGCTATTCCAGATTTATTTGTTGAGCCCCTAGGCTCTAGTTTTCTGAAGTGCAGGTGATGAGACTTAAGCAGAGCTGGATGGTGTGAGTTGGATCGGATCGGGGGTGTTTTTCGTTGACATTAGCTTCCGTGTTGTATCAGTTCTCATTCTTTTTGTTGTATATAAACTAAGATACAACTTTTGTATATTTTAGATTACTTCCTTGCTTATTCAATGTAATCCGAATGGATTTATATCCTTGGTTATATCTATAAAGTTCCGCACTTGAGTATACTTGGATAGTATATAAAGTATATATTGTCATGAATCGCGACCCGAAAAAATTTTTATAAGGATGCAAATTAGTCCAGATTAAGATATCATCTTTGAATTTGCACCTTCCCAGTTTAACTATTTAAGATTTTTGGTTCGGGTGTCTACAATTGGTATTATAGCATGGTCCTTGAGATAAACACGCCTTCCAGCTGAGACAGTTCTCGTCAGCGGCTTCTGTTGTCCTGTGATATTTTCATGTTCTAGCATATAGTATTCCCTCATAATAGTTTTGTGCTGGATTTGGGCTACGAGTACAGATAAATGTCAGAAAGAAGTAGAGGAAGAAGAAGCAATATGGAAGGAGAGGGGGAAACTGATGGGAATAACTCTGTTTTAGCTACTATGGCTCAACTGTTGGAACTTTTGGTTCATCAATCAAATACAGGGGATGGTCAATCATTAGGACGATTCGTTGGACGTGAGGATCTGCAAGAACGGTTCAGAAGACAACGTCCCCAAGATTTTTCTTGTTCAATTGATCCACTAATAGCTTAAAGCTGGATCAAATATTTCGAAGTTATATTCAACTACTTACACCTGTCTGGCCATGAGAGACCTCGGTGTGCTATTTATATGCTGAGGTAAGACGCCATGATATGGTGGAAGGGAGAAAAGATAACAGTTGATTTGACAATGCTTTCTTGGGAAGAATTTAAGAGGGTGTTTTATGACAAGTACTTCACCAATGGATGTGAGGGCTGAGCTGAAAAGAGAGTTTTAACTCATAAAAAAGGGGTATGACAGTGCAGGATTATATCCGGAAGTTTGAGATAGGATGTTATTTCGTTCCTCTAATAGGTGAGAATATCTGTCATTTTGTAGATGGATTAAGTCCAACGTTGAAACATGAGGTTAGGCTTGCTGAACCAGCTGACTACAGGGCAGCAGTAAATAAAGCCCTACAAGATGAGCAATATTGGAAGGATATTGACGAAGAACATCAATTGAAACGTCAAGCCTTCCAAAACAAGGACCGCATACAATCCAAAGACCCAACAATAACCAGCAAGGTTCTCAAGGAACAAAACCCATACCATCCCAGCCGATCAATGCAGTTCCTAGAAGTGGTAAGAGACCAGCTTGTCCAACCTGTCACAAGTATCATGCTGGTCAATGCCGATTGGGCAGGATATGTGCTACAAATGTGTTAAACCAGGCCGCATTTCAAGGAATTGCCCACAGTCCAAACAACTCATCACAAGTAGAGCCTGTGTAATGATGACAGATCAGGCTCAACCCGACTCTACGATGGTTACACGTAAAATTGTTGTCGCCAATATGCCTACGTTAGCTTTGTTAGAGTCTGGTGCAACACATTCTTTTATATCGAAGGTTTTTGGTAAGAAATTATTATTTCAACCAAAATTATTAGAGATGGGTTATTGTGTTAAAATCCCATCGGGAAAAAGTTTATTAACCAATAGTGTTTTTCGCAACATAGGGATTAAGATGCAAGGGTATTTTATATGTGCAGATTTAATAGTATTACGACTTTATTTTGGGAAACGGATTGGTTAACTAAGAATGGTGTAATTATAGATTAGAAACCAAGGGTTGTTGAGGTTAAACCACCCGATAGAGAACCACTTTTTTTCCAAGCTAAGAGACGTAATGAAATCCCTAAGCTGATATCAGCGCTGAAAACTCAGGGCTATTTGAAGAAAGGATATCATGGATTCCTATTTAGTGCGTTATCGATAGTAGGAGATAAGAAGGTTAAGTTGGAAAAGGTGAAAATAGTGAATGAATTTCAGGATGTATTTCTAGAAGACATTTCTGGTTTTCCACCAGATCGGGAGTTAGAATTTGCTATCGATTTAGTATCTGAAGCTGCTCCTATATCTAAACAGCCTTATAGACTTGCTCCTATAGATATGAAGGAGTTAAAAGATCAAAATCCAAGACCTAGTAGATAAAGGCTTCATCCTTCCTAGCACTTCACGGTGGGGAACCCCAGTTTTGTTTGTTAAGAAAAAGGACGGTAGTATGCGCTTATGCATTGATTATTGGGAGTTGAATAAGCTAACTTTTAAGAATAAGTATCTACTCCCTAGGATTGATGATCTATTTGATCAGCTTCAAGGCACAACTATATTCTCCAAGATAGATCTCCACTCCAGATATCACACGCTCAAGATTAAAGAATCCGATATCTACAAAACTACTTTTGGAACGCGCTATGGACATTACGTGTGAGACCCGAAAGCTTACAAGATTAATTGAGTTAATTAATTGGGTTTATCATAGACCAGATTTGGCTTGAACAGATCTAGGATGAGCCAGCTTTGAGCTCATATGCTTGGTTTAGTTGTCGGGTTCGTTTAATTCCTTGGAACAGATCTGGGGAGTTTGAGTATTCTCGTGGGAGCGGAGATCAGATGTAAGTGTTGGTGTGAGATCTGTGTTTTCGCAACAAGCTGTTGGTCGATATGCTTGGCGTAGCCATCGAATTTTCCCAAGTGTTGGAATCAGCAGTTGGAAAGATATTAGCAGTAGTAGTAGGAATCAGTTGGGGCAGTAGTGCTTCGTTAGATTTCAGTCGTTGCGTTTTGGTAGGAAGCAGCAGCAATGCTGACGTGGATTTCAGTCTTTGGTCTATTAGCGCGTATCCAGCTGTTGCGAGTGATCAGCTGTTGGTATTTTAGTTGCGATGATCAGCAGAGAGCGCTAAGGGACTCTGAAGCGACGACGTTTTGTGAACAAGAACCAGCTGTTGGTTTCGATAGCGTGTTTTGTAGCGGGTAGCGAAACTGTGTCGTTTTGATAAGTTGGACCGACAGCATTTTGAGTGGAGCGCTTTGTACCAGCTGTTGGACATCAGCTGTTTGAGAGATTTGGTGCATTGTTTTATTCAGCTGCTGATTTGTTGATCAGCTATTGGTAGCGAGGTGACGTGTCCCTCTGCGACGTCGTTTGGTTAAGTTGGTGCGATGCCGTTTAGCTTAGCGTTGTTTGAAAGATTCAACTGCTGGTTGATATAACAGCGATAGGCAAAAGCTGATGCGAGATTTCAGCTTCTGGTTGGGAATTTTAGTTGTGACAACTGATTTTGTCGGTGGAATCTGTTCCTACTTCTGTCAGCTGTTGAGAAGTGTATTTAATAGGGGACTTAGCTGCTGTTCTCTATTATTGTTTCCCCGATACTTAGAAATATTTCCCCCGATTCTAAATCTTTGTCGCGAACCCTAAGCACTGTTCACCGTATCTTTTCTCCATCGATTGTCGTCTTTTCCCGTCTCTGTTTTGAGCAAGACCGGTGGCGTTGCACTCCTTGAGTGTTTTTCTTTCGATTGATACCACTTTTGGAAGCTGTGGTAGGCTGGAAGTAGGATCGCGAAGTTGCTATCTTCGGTAGTGTGTTCGTGTGTGCAGGTAGCGCTTCGACTAATTGATAAGAGCTATGCAGAGCCTGTGGATAGCGCTATTGATATTGAGGAAGGTCTGCGAAGCCGGAGGTCGTGTGCTAGACCTCAGGGTGCTCAGGGTGGTCATCCCGTTGTTCAGGGCGCGCAGTCTTCTCAGTCTTCACAGTCAGCTCATCAACCCCAGCAGCAGCAGTTGGCTCAGCAGTCTGGCCACCAGAGGTTTGGACCTCATGGCCATCAGTTTAAGAAGAAGTCTGGTTCTGGTTCTTCTGGTTCTGGCAGCTCTAGTAGCAGTGGTTCTAGGGCAGAGTTTTGTGGCTTCTGTGGAGGAAAGCATTCGTCGACTAAGTGCGTTGGTGTGCAGGGCTCTTGTAATATCTGTGGTCAGTATGGGCATTTCACGAGATTGTGTCCGTCAGCTGGATCGCAGCAAGCTGCAGCCCCGCCTCAGGGTCGAGGAGGATCTTCTAGGGGTTGTTCCCCTCAGTTTCCGCAATCTAGGGTTGGAGAGACGCAGTTTAGACCGTTCCAGTTGCCTGGTCCGTCGTGTTTTGGATAGTCGTCTCAACAGCATTTCTCTGGAACCCAACATGCTCAAGCGAACGCTATAACTAGGGAGCAAGCGGAGAAGACGCCGAGCAGGGTGATTTGTTTGTTGTTGTGGGATTTCGACTGCATAGTGGGAATGGACGTGTTGTCCAGATATAGAGCCTCCGTGGATTGTTTCCATGGGATCGTGCGTTTTAGGCCTCAGCCCGGTGAGAAATGGAATTTCTACGGTTCTGACTCCCAGTCGAAGATTCCGTTGATCTCAGCCATGGAGATGTTCAGCTTGTTGTCGGCGGAGAACGCTTGTTTTATGATTTACACGTTGGATGCATCTTCTTCTTCGCATGTGCAGCTCAGCGACGTACCAGTGGTGCGTCATTTTCCTGATGTGTTTCCGGAGGAGATCCCTGGTTTTCCTCCGAGGAGGGAGATTGACTTTAGCATTGAGTTGGTTCATGGAACAGCTCCGATTTCGCGTGCACCATATCATTAGCGCATGCTGAGTTGAGAGAGCTCAAGGTGCAACTGGATTACTTGTTGGATAAAGGTTTTATAAGACCTAGCATGTCGCCGTGGGGAGACCCTATCTTATTTGTCAAGAATAAGGATGGCACAATGAGAATTTGCATTGACTTCCGTCAGCTCAACAAAGTTACTGTTAAGAATAAGTACCCGTTGCCGAGGATCGACAACTTGTTTGACCAGTTGCAAGGCTCTGCTGTATATTCGAAGATCGATCTACGTTCAGGGTACCATCAGTTGAGAGTTAGAGATCAAGATGTCGCGAAGACTGATTTTCGTACTAGGTATGGGCATTTTGAGTTTCTGGTAATTCCTTTCGGATTGACCAATGGTCCTGCAGTCTTCATGGATTTGATGAACCGAGTCTTCCGCGAGTTTGTAGATCAGTTTGTGATCGTGTTCATCGACGAAATCTTGGTGTATTCGAAGACTCCTTTGGAGCATAAGGAGCATTTGAGAGTTGTCCTTCAAACATTGAGAGACTCGCAACTGTATGCCAAGTTTTCTAAGTGCGAGTTCTGGCTAGATCTCGTCGTGTTTTTGGGTCATGTGATTTAAGCGGATGGCATTTCTGTGGATCCCAGTAAGGTAGATGCTGTTTTGAACTGGGAGCCACCTAGAAATGTGTCTGAGGTTTGTAGTTTACCGTCGCTTTATAGAGCGTTTCTCTAGTATAGCTAGGCCGATGACTCAGTTGACTCAGAAAGACAAGCGGTTCGTTTGGACTGAGCAATGCGAGAATGCTTTTCAATTGCTCAAGGAGAAGTTGACTACTGCGCCTGTGTTGGCTTTGCCGTCTGGTTCATGTGGCTACGTCGTGTGTTCCTATGCTTCGCTCAATGGATTGGGTTGTGTGTTGATGCAGCATGGTCGAGTCATTGCGTATTGTTAGGATAAAATTTATAGTTTTGGTGATAACAAAGAAAAGAAAAGATTTGGAATTAAATGACAATATTCACGATGATCAACATTGCTGACAACAGTGATTAGCTCAAGCTACAGTTATAAGTTTCGAGTTGATCAAAATCAGATCTTGGAACAGTGGAGTGATTGTTTTGGATATTCAAGCTTTGATGAAGTAATTCAAGATATCTGCCAACAGCTCTTGTCTACAGTATCGCAGTGGTATATGCAAACAGCAATGGGAACAGTGTCTCGCTCTACCAGTTTGACCAGTTGCAAGGCTCTGCTGTATATTCGAAGATCGATCTACGTTCAGGGTACCATCAGTTGAGAGTTAGAGATCAAGATGTCACGAAGACTGATTTTCGTACTAGGTATGGGCATTTTGAGTTTCTGGTAATGCCTTTCGGATTGACCAATGGTCCTGCAGTCTTCATGGATTTGATGAACCGAGTCTTCCGCGAGTTTGTAGATCAGTTTGTGATCGTGTTCATCGACGAAATCTTGGTGTATTCGAAGAATCCTTTGGAGCATAAGGAGCATTTGAGAGTTGTCCTTCAAACATTGAGAGACTCGCAACTGTATGCCAAGTTTTCTAAGTGCGAGTTCTGGCTGGATCTCGTCGTGTTTTTGGGTCATGTGATTTCAGCGGATGGCATTTCTGTGGATCCCAGTAAGGTAGATGCTGTTTTGAACTGGGAGCCACCTAGAAATGTGTCTGAGGTTTGTAGTTTACCGTCGCTTTATAGAGCGTTTCTCTAGTATAGCTAGGCCGATGACTCAGTTGACTCAGAAAGACAAGCGGTTCGTTTGGACTGAGCAATGCGACAATGCTTTTCAATTGCTCAAGGAGAAGTTGACTACTGCGCCTGTGTTGGCCTTGCCGTCTGGTTCATGTGGCTACGTCGTGTGTTCCTATGCTTCGCTCAATGGATTGGGTTGTGTGTTGATGCAGCATGGTCGAGTCATTGCGTATAGACAGCGTAGGTGGAATGAGCTGCTAAAGGATTTTGATTGCGAGACCAAGTACCATCCGGGGAAAGTTAACGTAGTTGCTGATGCTCTGAGCAGGAAGGCTCCGGAAAAGATTCTTGCGTCGCTGTATCTTTCTAAGGATTGTGAGCATCTTAGCACTACGGGTTGGATGTTTTACCCGGCTGAGGATTATGTTGTGGTGTCACGCCCCGAGACCGAGACTCATGACATCGACAATATTAAATAATTATAAAATTGTAAAATATTAAGCCATCATAGCATAGCTCAAACCAGACTATTAATAATCGAAATATAATCGTTTTTACATCTGAAAATCGAAGTCTGAAAACAGAGTGAGGAAGCGAAAAATATATAATTTACATTAATATCGGAGAAATTGCGGAAGCGAAAATAAATAATTACATCAACAGAAACTGAATCTTCACCAGCCCCAGAATTGTTCTTGTTCTTTTTCTTCTACCTGCTCTTCGTTCTTATCTAGGTGGAGAAGTATGGGGTGAGTGTTTGGGGAAACACTCAGCAAGTGGGGGATACCATTCGAGCACAACAAATATTCATATACATATACTGAGATAACAGATCTCAGCATAGAGTATAACAGAGCATAACAGAGCATAACAAAGCTTAACAGAGCATAACAGAGCTTAACAGAACTTAACAGAAGCATGGCAGATAGCACTGATAATAACTTCGTGTCTATGGTTTACTGATCAGTCCCTAATTTTTACTCCTCTAAGGGGTCGAGGCCATGTGGTTAAATCAAGTAACCCAGAGTACGGAATATTCCGTAGATCCATATTATGACAGTAAAATCAGTGCAAAACAGAGTTTGAACGAAGCAGAAATCTGAATTGAAAGAGCTCGAATAGTAGGTTCAAAACTGAAACTTTAATAAGAATAATATTTATAATATCAATCGAATATATTACTTAGCAAAAACCCACTTAAAGAAATCTGAAATTTGGTAGAGTCTGGTATACGAATCTAGGGTGAAGTCTGGTAGCACTAATCCTGCTGTTTGAACGAAGTCTGGCAGTAAATCGATTGCACAAATTTTGCTAAGTCTCGCACAGCGCTGGATCACCCTTGCGCAGGACTTCAACTATGAAATCTGATTCTGCAGAACTTCAGCGTGAGAGTTTATCGCTTATATTGCTGTGAATTTCGAAGTGGTGTGGAATTTCTGCAATCACGATCGGGTATTTATAGGTGGCGAGGAGGGGGATTGAAAGGTCTGTCACCTAAGGCCTTAAATCTCTGTATTTATGGCCATTACATCGACTGTTACAAAATCCTTAACGTAGGCATTGATTTGGGTGAGTAAATCGGCCATTAATCCCCTAAATAGGCAGTTACAGCGTGAAATCTGCCTTGTACGCGTGAGAATTGTTTCTGAATTTTATGGGTGAAGTTTCCTGTACCAAGAATCTGGATTCGGGAGAAATCTGAATTCTGCGTTGTGAAATCTGAATTTTCGTGGTGAAATCAGAATTTGAAGGCATCTGGTTAGAGAGGTCTGCGTTCGGTCAGAGGCATCTGAATTTGATTGATTTGAGGAAATTACGAGAGAAATCTGATTTCCATATGTGAAATCTGAATTCACGTGTAGTGAAGTCTGAGTGTCGTGAAGTCTGATTTTGCGTCATCGCTGACCAAATCTCTTTCTAAGGCAATCAGATCTCTTGCTCGTGCATCAGACCTCTCAACTAAACGCTAAGACAAACGACACCGTTCCACTTATTCAAACGACGACGTTTTGCACTCAACCCAAAAACACGTTGGCAGACTCAAAACAGATTCCTAGCGCTAACGAACGATCAGATCTCACCCTTACATGCTAAACAATGGCGTATCATTCTCACGCCACCAAAACACGCTGGCAAACGTCCAAGCACCTGGCGAGATCAGATCTCTCTCACGAATCTGTGTTGACCGAGAGAGGTCTGCTTTGACCGAGAGATATCTGTTTGACCCGATTTTTTTTTTCTGGGTTTTCACATCCCTCCCTCGTTAAAAGAAGTTTCGTCCTCGAAACATTGGTTATCTTGATTATCAAAAAGGTAGGGATATTGGCTGCGCATCTTTTCTTCCACCTACCATGTGGCTTCTCTCTCGGTGTGGTTGGACCACTGGACCCTGACATAAGGGATCGTTCTTCGTCTGAGTACTTGGTCCTTTTTGTCCACGATTCGAATCGGGACTTCTTTATAGTTCAGTCCTTGGGTCAGGTTTTCTTCCACAAGGAGTGGCCCTTCGTCAAGAACGTGGCTAGGATCCGCGATATATCTTCTTAGTTGAGAGACATGGAAGACATTGTGGATCCTTGACATACCGGGTAGTAAGGCTAGTCTGTAGGCAAGTGTTCCTACTCTCTCTAAGATTTCGAATGGTCCGACATACCGGGGATTTAGTTTTCCGGCCTTATCAAATCGGACTACTCCTTTCATTGGTGAAACCTTGAGATACACTTTTTCACCTACCTGATATATCTTCTTAGTTGAGAGACATGGAAGACATTGTGGATCCTTGACATACCGGGTAGTAAGGCTAGTCTGTAGGCAAGTGTTCCTACTCTCTCTAAGATTTCGAATGGTCCGACATACCGGGGATTTAGTTTTCCGGCCTTATCTAATCGGACTACTCCTTTCATTGGTGAAACCTTGAGATACACTTTTTCACCTACCTCGAAGGCCAAGGGTCTTCTCTTTAAATTTGCCCAGCTTTTCTGTCGATCCTGGGCTGCCTT
>KV012857.1:19079-42559 GCA_001598015.1 Dorcoceras hygrometricum
ATTTTAGGGAGTGCGACTTCCTAAAAGTCAACAGGGGTCAAATTGCGATTTCCCACTGTTGAGGGGCAAAACTGTCATTTTGGACTAGGTATCTGAAAAATTGTTTTTCGCATCATAACGTTCAATTTTGGAAACAAAGTCGATCGGTCCGATCTGATCGTCGATCGGAGTTATGATGAAACCGTGGTGAATTAAACGAGCCTAATGTTCATATGGACCTGGGTTTGACCCAATTCCATTGGGCCGGTTCAAGCCCATCTACTATCTTTATTTAATTAAGATGGATTAGGGCTTTGATGACAATGACATTACACAAAATAACCTAGCCTCCACCACAACTCTCGGCCGCCCCCTCCATAAGCCTCACGGCCACGCGCCGTCGTTGGCTCCAACATGCGCCGCCCCCTCTTGCCGGACTTGTTTCGGCCACCGCGACGAGGAATTTCCGTCCGTGCTGAATCCGTCAAGTCTTCTAGTGCAGATTGACGGAGGAAGATTGAATCCGGTCGTGGACCTGATTCGAGGATCTACCGCCACCTACAGTTTGAAGTGCCGGTTTCCTCGTGAAACTGGTCCGAGCCAGGCGCCTAGACGCCAGCAAGGTAACTATCTACGAACACCCTATGAATGTTTGTAGATTTTATTGAATGTATTGAACACTTTCCGGGCAATTTTTGTTTTTCCGCTGTGCCCCGGGAAGTGGGATCCAGATCCGCCACCGTATTCCTACAGATGCCTGTTGGAGGACGAGCGGGTAACTCCCGTATGCCTCAACTCCTACTGGGATCTGTTAGCCACTATGAGCGGAGTGGGTAGCTCCCACATCTCATGAGTTGGGAAACAGTAGGTTGAGCTGTGTTCTGCATCTGGTACCATGTGTTGAGATGAGTGGGTAGCTCCCATATACTAACACACCGTGACCAACATTGTTCAGTTGATCTGTTATCGTTTGTTGAGAAGCCGTTGATATCCTTTGGTTACTATCTTCGGTTGTAGCCCTCTCATGCATAGCATTCGTATTTTATCTATTGCTATTTAACTGTTGTTTTTTAGTTGCTCTCCGTACTGGGGTTTGACCCCGTGTCCCTCTAGGGCTGGTGTTTGTTTGCATGTGTGTGTTGTCCAGGTTTCCCAGGTTAGTCAGCTGGTCGTGGAGTTGACCCAGCTGGAGGTGCCCTAGGAGGTGGTTAGAGTTTCCCAGTTAGTATAGTATATATATGTATCAGTACTGGTAGCCGGGGAATGCCCTGTGCTTTGTTGTATCCAGTTAGTGTTGTTGTTTTGTATCTGATACATGTTGTACTGTTGTACTTTGTTATTTTAATTGGGATATTTGACCCCGTGTCCCGTCTAGGGCTGGTGTTTGTTTGCATGTGTGTGTTGTCCAGGTTTCCCAGGTTAGTCAGCTGGTCGTGGAGTTGACCCAGCTGGAGGTGCCCTAGGAGGTGGTTAGAGTTTCCCAGTTAGTATAGTATATATATGTATCAGTACTGGTAGCCGGGGAATGCCCTGTGCTTTGTTGTATCCAGTTAGTGTTGTTGTTTTGTATCTGATACATGTTGTACTGTTGTACTTTGTTATTTTAATTGGGATATTTTGAGTATTGTAGTATTTTAAATTATGTTACCTTTTGGTCAGGCCAAAAGAGAAAAATTTAACCACTAGTTTTTTTTTAATGCTTCCGCTACTATGTATTGCGTGGTTTTACTCTGATTGAGCACGAGGCCTGACATTTTGGTATTAGAGCTTAAGCTGGGATAAGCTCGATTCTTTTGATCACACTTGAGTCTAGGCACAGTGTTGCTTGTTGCATGTGCATGACCATGTGATTTGTTTGTTATGAGATATATTTGTTGTTGTGTGATCTTACCCTCTTAGTACCTTCGTTGATTCCGCCTAGACGTAGGGGTAGAGGTAGAGGGTAGTTTCAGCAGGAAACCGAGGGTCAGAACGAGGAGGTGCAGCGTAGTGGACCTTTCGTAGACGTGATAGTCAGATTGATGTAGATGAGCTGGCAGCCCGTGTGGACGACATGGAACTTGTGATGGCGAGGTTTCAGCGGATGAACCCTCAGATGTTCAACGATGATGAGTCTAGGTCCGATGCGGAGTCCTGGTTGCAGCACATTACCGGGTTTTTTGATCGTGTCAGGTATGATTACGAGCATAGGTTGAGTTTGGCTACGTTTCAGTTGAGAAGAAGTGCCGAGCGTTGGTGGAGAGGCGCTTCGATGACTCTAGAGGAGACAGGTGTAGGGATCACGTGAATAGCTTTTGTACTGCCTTCTGTCAGGAGTACGTTCCGGAATCCTTTGTGAACGCCAGAGAGCGTGAGTTTGATAACCTGGTACAGGGGACTATGTCCGTGGGAGAGTATGCCCAGAGATTTTCTTCTCTTCTTGCGTTATGTTCCGCATGTTTCTGGCCGAGAGAAGGCGAAGAGGAACAAGTTCTTGGAGGGGCTGAATGAAGAGTTGTATTCTTTAGTGTTGGCGGGTTCACCGACGAGCTATGAGGATGCGGTGGACAAGGCTATGGATATTGAGTAGGGACTGCAGAATCGTAGGTCTCGTGTTAGGCCGCAAGTGGTGCAAGGTAACCGTCCCATGGTTTCTGGGGCGCAGCCTACCTAGTCTGTGCAATCATCCCAGCCACCTCAACAGCAGACGGCCCAATAGTCTGGACACCAGAGGTTTAGGCCTCGTGGTCGTCAGTTCAAGAAGAAGTCTGGTTCTAGTTCTTCTGGCTCGGGCAGTTCTAGCAGTGGCAGTTCCAAGGTCGATTTTTGTGGCCAGTGTGGAGGAAAGCATCCTACAGCACAATGTGTAGGTGTGCAAGGTTTGTGTAACGTCTGTGGACAGTATGGACACTTTGCGAGAGTGTGTCTTTTGCTGGATCACAGCACACCGCTGCTCCACCGCAGGGTCGTGCGGGTGGATCGTCTAGAGGTCGTTCTTTTCCTGCTCCGCAGTAGAGGTTAGGAGAGCCCCATTATAGGGCGTTCCAGCAGCCTGGTCCTTTGGGGTTTGGACAGTCTTCCTAGCCCCAATTTTCAGGACCTCAGTTTGCCCAGGTGAATGCCATGACGAGGGATCAAGCGGAGGGCACGCCACAGGAGTGATCGCAGGTAATTGCTTTGTCTTTGATTTTTCCTGCGCGTGTATTATTTGATACAGGAGCATCGCATTCGTTTATTGCTGATGCATTTGTGGTTGAGCATGGTTTGCATACCACTTCCTTGAGTGATGTTGCGTCTGTTGCAACCCCTGTCGGTGCGAGCCTGTACTCCCAAGAAATTTTGTTGAATGGCATTCTTAGGTTTGGTGAGAACGTGTTGTTAGCCAACCTGATCAGGCTAGTGATGTGGGATTTCGATTGCATAGTGGGAATGGACGTGTTGTCTAGTTATAGGGCCACTGTGGATTGTTTCCATGGCGTTGTGCGTTTTAGGCCCCAGTCTGATGAGAAGTGGAACTTCTATGGCCATGATTCCCAATCGAAGATTCCGAGTCTCTGCGATGGAGATGTTTAGCCTATTGTCGTTGGAGAGTGCTGGATTTATGATCTATGCTCTGGATGCGTCTTCTTCTTCGTGTGTAGAGCTTAGTGACGTTCCCGTTGTATGAAATTTCTCGGATGTGTTTCCGGAGGAGATTCCTGGTTTTCCTCCGAAGAGGGAGATAGACTTCAGCATTGAGTTCGTACCTGGTACAGCTCCTATCTCGAGAGCTCTGTATCGTTTAGCGCCTGCTGAATTGAGGGAGCTTAAGGTGCAGCTTAGCGACTTGTTGGAAAAAGGTTTTATTAGACCTAGCATGTCACCGTGGGGAGCGCATATCTTGTTTGTGAAGAAGAAGGATGGGTCGATGAGGATGTGCATCGACTTTAGGTAGTTGAATAAGGCGACAGTAAAGAATAAGTACCCTTTGCAGAGGATCAATGACTTGTTTGATCATATTCAGGGTTCGGCTGTGTTTTCTAAGATCGATCTGCGTTTGGGGTACCATCAGTTGCGCATTCGAGAGCAAGATGTTGCGAAAACTGCTTTTCGTACGAGGTACGGGCATTACGAGTTTTTGGTTATGCCTTTTTTTTTGATGAATGCCGCTTCATGGACCTGATGAATCGAGTCTTTAGAGAGTTCATCGATCAGTTTGTGATTGTGTTTATCGATGATATTTTGGTGTACTCGAAGACTCCGATGCAGCACAAAGAGCATTTGAAGTTGGTTCTTAAGACTCTTCGAGACTCGCAGATGTATGATAAGTTTTCTAAGTGCGAGTTTTGGTTAGACCGAGTTGTATTTCTGGGTCATGTCATTTCAGTGGAAGGTATTTCTTTGGATCCAGTAAAGTTGAGGCTGTTGTTAACTGGGAGCGTCCCAAGAATGTTTCTGAGATTCATAGTTTCTTGGGTTTGGCTGGCTATTATCGGCGTTTTATAGAGGGATTCTCTAGTATAGCTAAGCCATGATGCAGTTGACTCAGAAAGACAAGAGGTTTGTTTGGACTAAGCAGTGTGAGAACAGTTTTCTGTTGTCAAAGAGAAGCTGACTTCTGCACCTGTTTTAGCTTTTCCGTCTGGTTCAGGTGGTTTTGTGGTTTTTGCAGATGCTTCTTTGAATGTATTGGGTTGTGTGTTGATGCAGAATGGTCGAGTTATTGTGTATGCCTCTTGTCAGTTGAAACCGCATGAGACTCATTACCCAGTTCATGATTTGGAATTGGCATCCGTGGTCTTTGCCTTGAATATTTGGCGCCACAATCTGTATGGCGAGCAGTTTGTGGTGTATGCAGACCACAAGAGCCTTCAGTACCTATTTTCTCAGTCATATTTGAATATGAGATAGCATATATGTATGGAGCTGCTAAAGGATTTTGATTGTGAGATCCAATATCATATTGGGAAAGTGAATGTAGTTGCTGATGCTTTGAGCAGAAAGGCTCAAGTGGCGATGCTGGCTTCGTTGCAGATTTCGAAGGTCCATGAGCATCTAAGCACTACTGGTTGGTGGTTTTACCCAGGTGAGCATTATGTTGTGGTGTCTTCTTCCAAGTTGAGCCACAGATTGTTGTGAGTATTAGACCAGCTCAGAGAACCGATCCATCTATTCATGAGTTAAAGCTGAAGGTCAGAGCTGGACAGTTGGAGGATTATTCTGTCTCCTCAGATGGTTGTTTGAGATTTCGTGGCAGGTTGGTTGTGCCAAATCTGATTGATTTGAAGGAGGAGATCTTGAGAGAAGCGCACTGTAGTAGACACAATGTCCATCCTGCTGCAAGGAAGATGTATCATGCCTTGAAGCAGCATTACTGGTGGGAAGGTTTGAAGGGTGGTGTTGCTGATTTGTAGCCCGTTGTCTGAATTTTCAGCAAGTTAAGGCCGAGAGGATGAGACCTGGTGGTCTATTGCAGAGTTTGGAAGTGCCCCAATGGAATTGGGAGCACATAGCAATCGATTTTGTGACCCATTTGCCTCGTTCCAGCAGAGGGTGTGATGCTGTGTGGGTTGTTATCAATAGGTTGTCGAAGTCTGCTCACTTCATTCCCTACAATATGACTTATTCTTTGAAGAAGATGGCGAAGCTGTACATAGATTTCATGGTGCGTTTGCATGGTGTGCCAGTTTCTATCGTTTCAGATCGTGATCCGAGATTTACTTCCAGGTTTTGGAAGAGTTTTCAATCAGTTTTGGGTACCAGATTGGCTATGAGCACAGCGTATCATCCCCAGACAGATGACCAATCTGAGAGGACTATCCAGATTTTATAGGATATGTCGAGAGCTGTTTTGATGGATTTTAGTGGTAACTGGCAAGATTCGTTGTCTTTGATTGAGTTTTCTTATAATAACAGCTACCAGGTCACGATTGGTATGACACCATTTGAAGCTTTGTATGGCAGGAAGTGCAGATCGCCTGTGTGTTGGGAAGAAGTGGGGGAGAAGCAGCTGTCTTCTCTAGAATTTGTGCAGCAGATGAGAGATCAAGTAGATCTGATTCGCCAACGAATGAAAGCTGCACAAGATCGCCAATCCAGTTATGCGAACAAGAGGCGTAGACCTTTGGAATTTCAGGTTGGTGATC
The DNA here is from genome assembly GCA_001598015.1 of Dorcoceras hygrometricum. Lineage (NCBI taxonomy): Eukaryota > Viridiplantae > Streptophyta > Magnoliopsida > Lamiales > Gesneriaceae > Dorcoceras > Dorcoceras hygrometricum. The sequence goes on from KV012857.1 coordinate 25,163, forward strand.
TGGTTTTCCTGAAAGTTTCTCCTTTTCGCAGTGTTATGAGATTTGGTCTCAAGGGGAAGTTGGATACTCGTTATGTTGGACCATATTAGATTGTTGAGAATATTGGTCCTTGGGCTTATCGGTTGTTGTTGCCGTCAGATCTGTCTTCCTTACATGATGTTTTTCAAGTGCCTATTTTGAGGAAGTATGAGCCAGATCCTGATATGCTGGGAACTGACGAGGTGGAGTTTTTCAAGTGCCTATTTTGAGGAAGTATGAGCCAGTTCGCATGTGTTGAGAACTGACGAGGTGGAGTTAGATCAGAATTTGAGTTATGCAGAGTATCCCTTGCAAATATTGGATAGAAAGGAGAAGCATCTGAGCAATAAGACCATTCCTTTGGTGATGGTCCAGTGGAGCAAACATGGTACAGAAAAAGCTACGTGGGAACTGGAAGGGAAAATGCAACGCGAGTGGCCACATCTGTTTGACTAGATGTTGCGTTTGTTTCCAGTAGTTAATTGTTCGTTGTTGTTTGTTCCAGTTATCTTGAACTCTTGATCTAGAATCGTTGTTCGATTTCGAGGACGAAATTCTATTTTAGTGGGGGAGAGATGTGAGACCCGAAAGATGATTGGATTAATTGAGTTAATTAATCGGGTTTAGCATAGACCAGATTTGGCTTGAGCAGATTTGGGATGAGCTAGAGCTGGTATGCTGGGTGAAGCTATCGGGTCCGATTTGGTGTTTAGATCAGCTCTGGAGAGTTAGATTCTGCGAATTAGGAATCAGATTTGAGCGTTGGTCAACGCGGGTCAATCGTATTCAAATCCTGTAATCAGATTTGGTAGTAGCACGTTGTTCTGGGCTCACAGTTGGATATATTGCGTGGGTAGCGAAACGATGCCGTTTGGGAGAAGCTAGATGTGAGTTGCGTTGTACGCTACAGGAGAGTGGACCGGTGCGGTTCAGAGATTTAGATGTGACTTGTGGAGTGCGTCAGATCTGAGTGATTTGGGAGCGACGCCGTTTAGTAATTTAGACTTGAGTTAGCGGGATGACGTTAGTTGGGAGCGTGTTTCTGTGCGACGTCGTTTGGTTAAGTCCCACATCTGTTTTGACATAGTGTCCGGATCTGGAGTGGTACTCAGATTTGAGATGGTTTCAGATGTGAACCTCGAGGTTGTCGGTGGCTGTTATTCACCAGATTTGACCAGATTTGTGTTGTATTTAAGAGAGGACTTTGACCCTTCGCCCAGTATTCTTTCCCGACACTTAGAAATATTTTCCGTGAGCAAACTCTGTCGTGATACCCTAGTTACTGTTCACCGAACCTTATCTTCTCCGATTGCCGGTGGTAGAAAGCTCCGACTGAAGCGAGAGTGGTAGCGCTGGACTCCTCTTGCTAAGACGCTTCGTTTGGTACCTTTTTTGGAAGCTTGCGTCAAGATTGGAGAGGTTCGCGAATACATCTCCCTTCTGTAGTCTGTTAGCATAAGCGTCGAATTACTCCTGCAGTTCAGGTAGCTCGTTGGGTAAGTGTTAGGTCTACCCTTGTGCTTTGTTTAGAGCTGGTTGTTGAGCTAGATGGGTAGGACAGATCTGGTGGAGTGCGTAACTCCCAGTTCGTAGTTTCTATGCTACGGTCCTTGAGCTAGTGATGTTATTTGCTTCTCAGGTTCTCAGATCTGTATCGCTTGGGACTTTGTTGTGGTACTTATAGCTCAGATTTGAGGTACTGATGTGAGCTTGTTTTACAGCGTTGAATTGGCATGTATTTTATGTGAGCTGCTGTGTTTAATTCTATGTGCATTTTCTTGCTCCTGTTGTGTTGTTATTGCAAGCTGTTTCATTGCATACATGCATTATCCATGTTGAACCCAGATCTTGGTTAGCCGTGCTTCGTTATCTTGATCTGTGTGTACCAGGATGCCTGTTGGAGGACGAGCGGGTAACTCCCGTATGCCTCAACTCCCTGATGGGATCTGTTAGCCACTATGAGCGTAGTGGGTAGCTCCCACATCTCATGAGTTGGGCAACAGCAGGTTGAGCTGTGTATGGTACCATGTGTTGAGACGAGTGGGTAGCTCCCATATGCTAACACACCGTGACCACCATTGTTTAGTTGATCTGTTATCATTTGTTGAGCAGCCGTTGAGATCCTTTGGCTCCCTGTCTTCGGTTGTAGCCTTGTTCTCATGCATAGCATTCGCATTTTATCTATTGCTATTTAACTGTTGTTTTTCAGTTGCTCTCCGTATTGGGGTTTGACCCCGTGTCCCTCTGGGGCTGGTGTTTGTTTGCCTGCGTGTGTTGTCCAGGTTTCCCAGGTTACTCTTCTGGTCGTGGAGTTGACCTAGCTGGAGGTGCCCCAGGAGGTGGTTAAAGTGTCCCAATTAGTATAGTATATATATGCATCAGTACTAGTAGCCGGGGAATGCCCTGTGCTTTTTTGTATCCAGCTGTAGTGTTGTTGTTTTGTATCTGATACATGCCGTACTATTGTACTGTGTTATTTTAACTTGTATATTTTGAGTATTGCAGTATTTTAAATTATGTTACCTTTCAGTCAGGCCAAAAGAGAAAAATTTAGCCACTATTTTTTTTAATGCTTCCGCTACTATGTATTGCTTGGTTTTACTCTGATTGAGCACGAGGCCTGACATGTATACTCGGGATGGTGACCGCAGACTTTCTACTCTCTCGGTGTAGTCCACTTTTATAAAACGCGTACGCAGTGGGCAGGTAGCTGATCACCAGCTATATAAGTGGAACAGAGGGATGAGTTTAAGGATCAGAGGTTATATACCACAGAGGATGGTATAGTGAGGTGCAAAGGCAATTTTGGGTCCATATCATAGATTCATTAAGGACTGACATCATGACTGAGGTACATATGTCTCTATCTTCAATACACCCAGGGAGCACGAAGATGTATAAGGATTTACAGTTACTATACTGGTGGCGAGGGATGAAGAGAGACGTTTCTCACTTTGTAGCAGAGTGCCTAACTTTCCAACAAGTGAAAGCAGAGCATCATAGTTCAGTGGGAACGCTTAATCCACTATCCATTCGGTAGTGGAAATGGGAGAATATCACGATGGACTTTGTGGTTCGATGTAACGCCTAGAAAATTTTTTATCCCTATTTATAAATTTGCGTGCCTTAGCCACAGTTTTTATTCCTCCTTATTTATTTATTTTATTAATTATGCCGATTTCTTTATTTTATTTTGATGACGAGTACTATATTTAGAATTTTAGTACATGTGCTACGAAGCGGATTGTGGATGATGGGAACACCGAGACAAAGGTGATTTTTATAAAGTCCATTTCTTATTTTTTTGAAGCTATTTTCGAGAGACGGGATTTTTACAAAATCTGTTCCTTCTTTTAAAACAAGTTTTAAACCCCAATTTTACCCAAATATTTTATCCATTTCAAAAATTTAAATTAAGGGAAGCGATAAGAATTTTGTAAGAAAATATCGCTAATTGAGTTGAGCAAAATCTAAAAACCCGATTTCTTCTTAACATAAACAGGGCCGCTACACAAATACACGCACCACACACAATTTCCTTCACAAAAATCCCTAGAACCTAGTTTTCTCTCTGTAAGAGCCACCCTCTTTCCCTTTCTCTTCCCCGACGACCTTGTGCTTCCAGAGCGAAATCTTGCAGCGTTCCCGGTTCCACTTCTCGTCCAGCTTCGGGGCCACCCATCGTAAGTTCTGCTATTACAAGGCAAGTACAAAGCTATTCCTTTTACTGTACCAGTTAAGCTATCATCTGCTTGTGTTGATTTATTCTATTTCTACTCGAATTTTTGTTTGAGTTTTTGAGACGATGATTGAGGTTTTAGGAGATGTAATTGGTTAATTTTAAACCTAACGGGGCTTCTTAGAATTTAGAGTTGGATTATGTGTCTGTGAGGTTGAGTCGAGAGATGAATTGGGTGAGGGCAGGGCCTTAGGGTGCTGAGCTGTATCTCTATAAACTGTGTTCTTCGATTCAAGCATCTGTAATATGTTTTTCCCTCTTGCTTGTAGCCGCATTATGTGTCTGTGAGGTTGAGTCGAGAGATGAATTGGGTGAGGGCAGGGCCTTAGGGTGCTGAGCTGTATCTCTATAAACTGTGTTCTTCGATTCAAGCATCTGTAATATGTTTTTCCCTCTTGCTTGAGCCGCAACATGGTTTTTTTTTTTGTTTGAGTGCCCTAAGCTGGTTGTTCCTGTAATCTGGGTTCGTAAGCCCCTAAGCCTGTACTGTCCTTACTTGTGAGTAAACAGTGTCGTTCTTTGAGCCCTAAGTTGTTTCTTCTAACCCTAAGTAGTTTCTTCGAACCCTGAGCTGTTCTTCTAGCCTAAGTTGTTGCCTTGATTCTAAGATGGCCTGACATACCCAATCTGCTTTGACTTTTCCCCAGCTACTTTGACCTACCTCAACTTTTTGATTTTCCCCGAGCTGGTTTAACCACTCCGAGTTGGTTTGACCATCCCAGACCGGTCCGACCATCCTAAGCTGGTTTACCTTCCTGAGCTGGTTCACTATGCTGAGCCGGTTTACTGTGCTAAGCTATTTTACTGTGCCAAGTTGGTTTACCGCCCGAGCTGGTTCACCATGATAAACTGGTTGACTGTCCTGAGCTGGTTGACCGGCCTAAGCTGATTTGACCAATCTAAGTAGGGTAGACTCCCGTAAGCTGTCCGTATTTTTTTAAGCTGTTAGACCCCTGTAAGCTAAGTAACCACTATAAGCTGAGGAGAGCACCTAAGTTGTTCTGGGTTCCGAGCTAATCTACGTGCCCGAACCTGTTCGAACGCTTTGAGCTACTTCTAGTGTGCGGTAGGATCCAAAGCCCCGACCTGATCTTGGAAGACGAACGGACCTGTGCACTCTAAGTTGATCGAGTGTTCGGAGCTGGTTCCAATACGCAATCGGGATCAAAGCCTCGAGCTATTCTGGGTATACTGTACAAATTTTGTAAACTGAGTCTGCCTTACGAGCTAGTCTGTGCGTTTGGGTTGAATTCGAGTCCTAAGAGCAGCCTACTGTCATGATAAAATTATAAATTGGACGTTTTATCTTAAAGATAATATATGATGTTGAGAAGATTTGAGTTTTAAGCTCTTCCAGTTATATTCTGCAGCTTGCGTAATTTTAAATATGGAAAAGATTTTACTTTTGAGAACTGAGGTTGAGAACTGAGTTGAGAACAAAGAGTTTAAGAAAGAGAAAATTGTTTTGAATGGCTTGAGTTGATTGTGGTAATATTACGGATATCGGGATCGAGCGACGTCTTGTGAGGCATATCAACATTACGGGTATGAGAGTCAGGAGACGTTCCGAGGAGACATACCAAAATGACGTGTATGGAAACCAGAAAAGCATCGGGGAGCCATACCAAACCTAGTACAATGGTACCTATTAGCTTGATCAAGCGAAACATGAGATTCTAGGGAACATAGTCAGGAAACAGATTTCACAGAAAATGACTTTTTATTTATGAGCTGAGTTTATTTCGATGCATGAGTTTTTAAGCAAACTGTTTTAAGTTGTTAACAAATATTTTATGCTTGTTCCTGTATTATGTATTATGTTGCTATTGCCAGGTTTTATACTTGTTCCCTAGGCTCACTACGTTTAACTTGTGCAGATGATGTCGAGACAGAGGCTGAGGGGCAAGAATCTTGAGCTGGCAGCGGTCGATTGGCACACACCCTATGACCAGGCATTTCTGCAGCATTTAGACTGAGAAAAAACAGTTTTGGGTTTTAACTTAAGATATTCAGATTCAGTTTTGAGAGGCATACTCTGTTTAATTTAGTTTCAGTTTTGGAAAACATTTAGTATTAGATTGTGGATGTTTGGATACTGTTTCAAATGATTTCAGTTTATGTGATTCATCAGCTTATATTCAAATATGTTTAAATTCCGTGAAGCTTGTATTGAGTTTTTCGAAGCTGTTAGACTTTCAAAGCCGTTTATTTTAAGCTTTGGGCTTAATGTTTAGGAAAAACAATTCTTCCGCATTGCATTTATTAGAAAAGTGTTTGAGTGAGTTGAGGGCATTTCATTGGATTACCGAGGATAGTGAAGGCGCATACTGCTATTTGGGTGATTGTGGATTATCTCACCAAGTCGGCACATTTGTACCAGTGATGATGACTTTTACTATGATGCAGTAAGTAGAGTTACACATCCAAGAGATAGTTAGACTAAATGGAGTACCAGTCTCTATAGTGTCGGACCGAGACCTGAGGGTTACTTCTTCGTTTCGGAAGATCTTGCACTCAGCCATGGGGATAAATTTACTATTTAGTGCGGCATTCCACCACAGATGGAAGCCGGAGAGGGTTATATAGATTTTGGAGGATTTACTGCGGGCATGTGTGAACGATTTTCAGGGAGCATGGGAAGCGAGGTTAACATTAGTGGAGTTCACATATAGAAACTGCTAGCAGTCATCTATCGATTAGGGAATGGACGGATTTTGGACCGGATATTGTACAATAGACAGCAGAGGTGGTGGTCAGAATCCGGGATAAGATGAAGATCGCTCAGAGTCGACAAAAGAGTTATGCAGATAAAAGGCAAAGGGACCTCGAGTTCTCAGTAGGCGCCCATGTGTTTGTCAAGATAGCACCGATTAAGGGAGTTATGAGATCTAGGAAGAAGGGTAAATTGAGCCCGAGATTCATCGGACTGTTCGAGATCTTGGATATAGTGAGAGCATTGGATTATTTGGTGGCACAACCACCCAACCTCGTAGGAGTGCATAATGTTTTCCACGTGTCTATTCTTAGGAAGTACATCTCGAACCCGTCACACGTGCTGCGCCTTGAGCCATTTTAGATTACGTCGAGCTTGTCCTATGATAAGAGGCCCGACGGTTTTTAGGTAGGCAGAAGAGGAAGGTGCACAATAAAGTGATTAATATGGACAAAGTCAAGTGGCTGATTCACTCGAAGGACGAAGCTACTTGGGATACTGAGATCGACATGAGGAGTCACTATCCAGAGTTGATTGGTAAGTTCAAATTTCGAGGACTAAATTAAATTTAAGGGGGAGAATAATTACTATGTCTGATATCCGATCACGCAAATCACATGCATGAGATAAAATGATTTAAATTATAATTGATGTTTTAAAATATTAATGATGATTTATTTTGAGCTTTAAGTGTGTTTCTTGAGGTTTTTGTGATTTCAGGTTAATATTCGGTACCGAGTCGCGGAAGGGTGATCAAAAACAATAGAGGTGACTTTAAATTATCCAAAAAAAAAATTTAAAGAGTTTAGGAGATAAAATATATTTATTGATAAATCTCAAAAATTTTGGTTAGCAGAAAAAAAATTTTGAGTGCTTAGGAAAATATAGTACCTAAATTAAAGTCCGACGGACCTAAATTAAAGTTCGGCGGGCATAAATAAATACCCAAATGTACAATCACCTAAACCTATGTTCCTAGGGATCAAAACACACCAAAATCTACATATTATCTCACCAATCAGCTGCCACTTTCCTCCCCACACACAGTGAAATTTTCGAGCCACATCAAAGCTAAGAGAAGGAAGAAAATTGCTCCCCGTCGCCTCGTCACATCCAGTAACGTGTATTCACAATATTTGCCACATAAAGGCAAGCTTTTAAACCTCCTTTTCTTCCAATTTCAGATTATATATGTGTGATGCACGATTTTATGCTTTAGAAAAGGTTCGAAACTCGTTTTTGAACAACACTCCACGAAATTCTGCATGTTGGTGCTTTCCCGTGGCATTTGCTGAATTTTATTGAGTTACTTCGGTGTCCAAAGGTGTACAGGGGTTGCTGCTGCAATTAGAAGACCTATAGGTGGATTTTAGGTTGAGTGTAGAAGGCTTAGAGCATGAGGGTTGAGATCTAGATGGCTGGGAGAGGGGCTGGACAGCAAGTAACACCCTGCTGGAAGTTTCTTTCATCCCTTCGGGTTTTGCATCCTTCCGTGGTTTTCTGCTGTCCAGCATTCTGGGGGATGTTGTGACTGAGTCTTGGGTTTGCGTGGGATTCCTTGGTCAGTCTAGAGAGGAGTCATATTGGGTTAGCCGGGCTGGACGTGCAGTACAAGAGGGAACGGCAGGGAGTGCACAATCTACACAACGTGTGTGCAGGGAGAGGCAGCATGGCTGATTCTTGGTAGAACAATTTTTGTTCGAACAAGGCCAAGGTTGGAGGTTAGGACACGTCTATAGGGTCAACTAATACTGTTCAAGAGAATTTCTAAGTGGATTTAGGGTTCTGGTCTAATGGGAGAAGCAGCGCAAGTGCTGCAAAGGGAGGCTTGCACCGGCCATGCAGTGTGGACGCTCCTGCCTTCATGATGTGCTATCGTGGCTCAAAGGGGATAGCTTTATGGCTTTGATAGAATCCTATGGGGTCCTTAAGGTGTTGGATATGGTCTAGCATGATGCTAGGGATCATGAGGAGACATTGAGTTTAAGCTGGTAGCATAGGAAACGGGCCGAGAGCAAGGAGGGAAGGTTGGTATGTTTAAGTAGTGGTGTCATGTGGTTTATTCCATCAAGTCATGGAGGTGTTTTAGAGTCCCTAAGGCATTTCAGGAAGGTCGTGAAATGTGGTTTGTTGGGGAACCGTGGCGGATCCGGATCCCGTCTCCCGGCGGCGCAGCGGAAGTTTAAAATTAAGCACCGGGAAACGTTCAATACAATACAAACAGCACTATAAACCATTCATAGGGCATTTCTCGGGGTGTTACCTCGCTGGCGACAGGCGCCTAGCTCCAACCAGAATCATAGGGAGACTGGCTCTTCACGGTAGGTGGCGGTAGATTACGTCTAATCAAGTCCACGACCGGAAGCAAGGTTCCTTCGTCAGCCTGCACTAGAAGGCCTGACGAGATCAGCACGGACGGAAACTCCTCGAAAAGTTGATCGGAACAAGTCCGATCACTTAGCGGCGGCGGCGATGGTGGTGGTCGGCGGCGGCGGCTGCTTTGGGAGAGGAGGGGGCGGCCAACTTTGGAGTTAGGGTTAGGTTATGAGTTTGAGTTATGTCATAATGAAGCCCTAAGTCTCCTTTAATAAGACTAGTAATGAACTTGGACCGGCCAAACGGGCCCGGGTCCAAATGACGATATCCATCACTGCGACTTCGTTACAACTCCGATCGCCGATCAGATCGGACCGATCGACTCAGTTTCCAAAACTGAATATCATGATTTGAAAAACCATTTTTCAGAACCCCAGTGCAAAATGACCGTTTTGCCCCTCAACAGCGGGAAATCCCGATTTGACCCCTGTTGACTTTTAGGAAGTCGAACTTCCAAAAATCCTCCTCCTATGCTCAACACATTGAGCTCAGTTTCCGTGCGGGAATCTTGAATCCAGTACTTGTGTGACCCTCAATGGTTCAAGGATACAGCTAGCCGTGGGCCCACAACCATTGTGGCTCCGAAATCACAATTTCGGACTTGCCCAACGCATCATGGTAAAGCGCCTAGCAAAATCGCGCCATGATCCCCTAGGTATCACTGATAGTGCCTGCAAGAACCAGTTGATCGTGGTTAGCGTACTGTACGGTCCTTTCAATCCATATATCCCGATCAGATCAACGACCATTGGTAAATCGAGAGTCGCTAAATGCATACATCTTGGAGATCGAATAGTGACATCGCGAGTGTAACTAGGTAAACCCATTTACCTAAAACACTTCTAGTACTCTGGACAGAGATTTATACACTATTATCCCCTCATATAGCATAGGATATCCACGCATGTAAGCGAGCGGTGAATCCTTGACAACGAAGCATCGACTCCTACATGCATCGGGGTCTCACCCAACCCCGCTGCCTAATGACCCCAAGTGAGTCGTCAAACGGGTCAAAGTTAGACGCCTATCATGTAGAGTCTCAATGACGTTTCGAGTCGTGAGGACTAATCAGTACAACCAAGACCTCGGACTTATCCACTCGACAAATGGTAACCACTTGGAAAGTCCAAACGAGGGTAGTTCGATAGATCACCAGGTCACTATCTATCTGCATGCTCTCCTCTTCTCATGCTCAACACATTGAGCTCAGTATCCGTGTCGGGAATCTCGAATCCAGTACTTGTGTGACACCCTCAATGGTTCAGGGATACAGCTAGCCGTGGGCCCACAACCATTGTGGCTCCGGAATCACAATTCTGGACTTGCCCAACGGATCATGGTAAGAGCGTCTAGCAACATCGCCCCATGATCCCCTAGGTATCACTGATAGTGCCTGCAAGAACCAGTTGGTCGTGGTTAGCGTACAGTACGGTCCTTTCAATCCATATATCCCGATCAGATCAACGACCATTGGTAAATCGAGAGTCGCTAAAGATCCGATAGCTATGCATACATCTTGGAGATCGAATAGTGACATCGTGAGTGTAACTAGGTAAACACATTTACCTAAAACACTTCTAGTACTTTGGCCAGAGATTTATACACTATTATCCCCTCAGACAGCATAGGATATCCACGCATGTCTGCGAGCGGTGAATCCTCGACAACGATGCATCGACTCCTACATGCGTCGGGGTCTCACCCAATCCCGCCGCCTGATGACCCCAAGTGTGTCGGCAAACGAGTCAAAGTGAGACGTCTATCATGTAGAGTCTCAATGACGTTTCGAGTCGTGAGGACTAATCAGTACAACCAAGACCTCAGACTTATCCACTCGACAAATGGTAACCACTTGGAAAGTCCAAACGAGGGTAGTTCGATAGATCACCAGGTCACTATCTATCTGCATGCTCAGAACATCACAATGTTCCCTACCAATGAAACATGGTACTTCGCATCGCAGATACTAGTCTCAAGCTCGGGCGGCCTTATCCTCATTTTGACGGCCCAATCGACTAGGAACTAATTCAGAATACACAGTGACTATTAGATGTGTTTCATGATAGCCATCATACCCACTATCACATCTAACATACACTATGGTGCATTCTAGGTCTTTATCCAACACAATTGTTAACATTATATAAACATAATGAAGATAAAGAATTACATAAACAAATGCGAATATCATATATAAAGACTGTCATATACAAGAGTCTATAAACCCACACACCACAAGTTGGCTAGTTGGGCATCTACTCTAACAGGTTTAAGGCTGCTGGTCGATGTTAACAGGTAAAGGTCGAAAGGATGCGCTTAGGAGACCGCTCGTAGAACGAAACGTTTAGAAGTCATGGCAGCACCCCGAAGACATCCAACCAGCGTATAAATTGCTTGAAAATATTTTTATTATGTGTAAAAACATGTTTTCAAGGCTTGGGTTTATTGTGAAGAGTTTAGGGCTTGTCCAGTGACTCATTGAGATCGTCCGATGTACGAGTATCCCGTTGAGAAGCCTAAAACCACTCCAATTGATCTTGGCAAAAATTTTATATATTTTCCAACACATTGAAAACATGTTTACAGGCAGCGAATTTATGAAAATGAAAATTTTGATTTTTATTAGAATTCTAAGTGAAGGAAAAGACCAAATTTTTTAGGCAAGAAAATTATTTGAGGTTTGAGGCGAGGAAAATTATTTTCAATGAGGTGACTTTATTGTGATTTCTCTTTGATGGATATGGGGCTGAGAGATGTATCACTTAGACATACGAAATGATGGATATGAAGCATAAAGAAATCTCGTTTAGCCATGAAAACTGATGATAATGGACTTCCGATAAGTACCGGGGTACCTTATACATGACGGGTATGGATTCCAGATGAGGCCTAGATGTCATATCAGCCTATTACTATGGTTTTATATAGCATGATCAAGCGACTCGAGGTTGAGGAACCACCGTCGGTATACGGAGTTCACAGGAAAAAAATTTTCAATGAAAAAATATTTATTGTCTAAGAAAAATTTATTTGAGTATAATAACTTTAAATGCATGCGAATGTATTATTTACTACTCGTTATATATAAAGGTTTGATCTTGCAAAAAAGACTCACTAAATCTAATTATGTGAAGGTTAGAGTGTGGCTGAGGTTCGAAGCGACGACGCTTGAGGAGCCCGAGATCCAGGTAGTGCACTCCCGTGACCTTTAGATTCTGCATTAGATCTTTTTTTTCTATAAGAAGTTATGAGAATTTTTGGGGGAAAATTTACATTATGGAATATCTCAAATAAACGCATTGAGACGTCGATGTTTGAAAATTGTTTTGGGATTTACGCATTTTATCAAGATATGAATATATTGGATTTTAATTCGCATCGTTATCCCTTAATAAGGGTTACACCTGTTGCAATTGGACTCTATATTTCTGTTATCATGGTTGGCTGATATTATTCGAGACCATGATTTCTCATTTGGACACTCTGCACCCACTAAGGAAACTGACTTTCCCGTTTTCACTAGGGAGTTGTGAAATTGTTAAAATAGTGGGAGGATAATTCATAAAATTGAATGACCATATTTTATGTCTTGGTAAATTATTTTAAATAGTCATTAATGTATGTCTGATTTTATATCTGAAAAAGTCACCACATCTACGCGTAATCCATTTGCACTTATTCTCGAAAATAACAAACTGAATGGAGAGAACTACCTTCATTGGTTACAGAACCTCAAAATTGTTGAGATGCTAGTATATGTACTATACAAGTATCCTTCGAAGGAAGCACAACTGTATTAGCCCTGAGGAGCTGATCAAGATTGAGACATGGTGGGACAATGATCTCAAATCCAAATTCTACATGTTGGCATCTATGTCCAACAAATTGAAGAGGAGGTTCGAGAATTCTGTGCATGCTACTGACATACAACAACACCTCAAAGAACTTTTGGGGAGAACCTGTGAGCTAAGAGATACACTACTACCAAGGAGCTCATGACTAGCTGCATGCAAGAAGGGACTTCGGTTAACAATAATGGGGTTCGCATGATTGGGCTCATTGAGAAGCTAGTGGTACTCAATCTCACACTTCCACATGAGTGTCAGCCAAATCTGTTTCTTTTCTTATTTCCTCCCACGTTCGATGGTTTTGTGGTTAACGTGAACATGAAATAACTAGAGGCCACTCTTGAAGAATTGGTCAACATGTTGGTAGTGTAAAAGGACAAACTCGTTCCCTTGATGGGCTCAACTTCCTTTAAGAAGAAGAGGCCCAAAGGTAAAATGAAGAAACGTTCTGCCCCAGCCAAAGGGAGCGTTTCCAACAAGAAACCAAAGACAAAGTATTCCAATCCAGACAAGTCTAAGGATGTTTTCCACCACTGGCACAAGCTTGGGCACTGGAAAAGGAACTGCAAGGACTACCTTGAGTAGCTGCAAGCAGCGAAAGATATTTTGGAAATTAATATATATATATATATATATTTATATGTATAAATATATTTCTCTCAGTACTACTACTTGATAATGGATGTGGATCTCATATCTGCAATGATTTATAGGTAATGACAAGAAGCAGGATGTTAATGGAGGATGAGACCCACCTGAGACTGGGCAATGAAGCAAGGGTTGCTGCAGAAGGTATTGATGATGTTTCTTGCTTTTATTAAATGATTTTAAGCTGTATTTGAGAGATGTATTATTTGTTCTAGATTTGGTTAAAAACATTATTTTTGTTTCTATATTTGATAGGAATGGTTATTTCTTATGTTTTTGCTAATGAGATTTCCAATATTTAAGAATAAATGTTTGATTGTATTTGGCGAACCTCAAAGAAATCTATACAATTTAAAATTAAACAACAATTAAAAGGAAGCCCGATAATCAAAACCCCACACAACTATGGTATGCTAGTCGTCATACATCTTTAAGAATGATGAACAAGTTAGTGGAAGAAGGGATGTTTGAAAATGTCAGACATCAACTCTCTACCTACTTGTGAGTCCTGTCTAAAAGGGAGAATGACTAAAAAACCTTTTAGATGTAAGCCTGAATGTGATCATGGACCGTTGGATGTGATCCATACAGACGTGTGTGCCCCACTTAGTAATGGTACTAAGTATGTGTACACCTACTTCATTACCTTCACTGATGATTACTCTAGGTATGAGTATTTAAATTTCATAAAACATAATCTGAACCCTTTTGAACGGTTCAAGGAATTCGAGTGAAGTATAAAAATAACTGGGAAAAAATATTAAAGTACTTCGATCCTTCGATGTGGAGAATACATAAGCATAGAGTTTGGATAATCTTAAAGAGAACGATATTCTCTCTCAGTTGACACATCCAGGGACTCCACGACCTAATGGTGTAGCAGAGCATCATAATCGAACCCTGATGGACATGGTTTGATCTATGAAGAGTTTCACTGAGCTTTCACTGTCGTTTTGGGGCTATGCACTTGAAATGACAGTAATATTGAACATATCTACACCAAAGCATTGTATAAGACTACATCAGTGATATGATGGGAAACCACCTAAGTATTAGTATTTCAAATATGGGGTTCCTGCTTATGCGAAGCAGGCAGTGGGAGATAATATGGATAATCGATCAATCTTATGTTACATAGTGTGGTATCAAAAAAACTAAATTGGATACTACTTCTATCATCATGCGGAATCAAAAGTGTTTGTTTCAAGAAATGCCACCTTCTTGGAGAAGGAATTTATATTGGATAGAAAAGGCAAGATGATAGAACTCGAGGAAATTCAAGATCAATCCGAAGAGAGTATTGTACCGCTCACACATCAAGAACCAATAATTTAAGAAGATGTTCCGAGGAGATCTGAAAGGGTCCCTAGACCTCCCATTCGATACGGTTTCCTACTTGAAGAGGATAAAAGTGATCCTAACATTGGATGCAATCCAAGAAACTTCAAGGAGGAAATTTCTGATGTCGATTCTTTATTATGGCCTGAATACATGCAGCCTAAGATAAATTCCATGCACATGAACCAAGTTTGGTCTCTAGTAAATCTTCCTGAAGGAATTATTCCAATAGGATGCAAATGGATCTACAAGAGAAAACTTGGGCTTGATGGTAAGGTTTTGACCTTCAACACGTGATTGGTGGCAAAAGGTCACACTCAAAGACAAAGTGTTTACTACGATGAAACATTTTCACAGTCGTTATGTTCATGTACATAAGAATATTGTTGGTCATATCTGCATGGTATGACTATGAGATATGATAAATTGATGTGAAGACTGCGTTCCTTAATGGAAACATTAAGGAAGAGATATATATGAAGCTGCCTAAGGGACTCACATCCCATCGGAAGTGAACATAAGGTATCAAGCTTCAGAGATTGATTTATGATCTCAAGCAGGAATCGAGAAGATGGAACCCAAGGTTTGACAAAACAGTTAAGAAATACGGTTTTCTCAAGAACCCGTAGGAACCGTGCGTGTACAAGAAGGTTGTAAAGGGCACCGTGTTCCTCGTACTTATGCTGATGGCATTCTACTCATTGTGAACGATGCAGGAACGATGCAGCCAACAAAAGTATGGCTCTCTGGTAAGTTTTCGATGAAGGACTTAGGTGAGTCACCCTATGTGGCTCCCTGACACAAAGATCGAATAAAATTAATGCGGAAGTGTAAATGAGTAATTGATTTTCCTTTTTTTTGACTTTTTAGATTAGCATAATGGAAAATTTCGAAGGCTTTTGAAACACACCGCGCAAATCAGTTCGTAGACGAAATAGATCGGAACAAAATTTGATCGGAGTTCAAATAATAGTGTCAGACTCGGTGCACAAAAAAGAGATTAAACACGCAACTGTTGGCGACAATGGAGGATCCGGATCCCGTTTCCCAGGGGCGCAGCGGAAATAAAAAATTGCCCCGAGAAACGTTCAATACATTCAAATGCAATTCTATAAACATTCGTAGGGTGTTCATAGAATCGTTACCTTGCTGGCGTCTAGGCGCCCGGCTCCAACCAGAATTCGCAGGGATCTGGCTCTTGAATTGTAGGCGGCGGTAGATCCTCCTAATCAGGTCCACGACCGGAATCAAGACACCTTCGTCAGCCTGCATTAGAAGGGCTGACGAATTCAGCACGGATGGAAACTCCTCATCACGGTGATCGAAACAAGTCCGATCATGTAGATGGCGGCACAAGGCGGCGGCACGGGGCGGCGCAAGGCGGCGTGAGGTTGAGGGAGAGGAGGGGCGGCCGAGTGTGAAGTATGGAGGCTAGGGTTGTGAGTTAATTGTAATGATTGTAGCCCTAGACCAACTTAAGTAATTAAAGATGGTACATGGGCTTGAACCGGCCCATTGGACCTGGGGCCGGCCCAGTCCAATATATGAACATTAGTGTGAAGTATGGAGGCTAGGGTTGTGAGTTAATTGTAATGATTGTAGCCCTAGACCAACTTAAGTAATTAAAGATGGTACATGGGCTTGAACCGGCCCATTGGACCTGGGGCCGGCCCAGTCCAATATATGAACATTCAGTTCATTTAAATCACTATGGTTTCATCATAACTCCGATCGACGATCAGATCGGACCGATCGACTCAGTTTCCAAAACTGAACATTATGATGCGGAAAACAATTTTTCAGATTACCTAGTCTAAAATGACAGTTTTGCCCCTCAATAGTGGGAAATCGCATTTGACCCCTGTTGACTTTTAGGAAGTCGCACTCCCTAAAATCCCCTTCCTGTGCTCAACACATTGAGCTCAGTTTCCGTGCGGGAATCATGAATCCAGTACTTGTGTGACCCTCAATGGTTCAGGGATACAGCTAG
The DNA here is from genome assembly GCA_001598015.1 of Dorcoceras hygrometricum. Classification (NCBI taxonomy): domain Eukaryota; kingdom Viridiplantae; phylum Streptophyta; class Magnoliopsida; order Lamiales; family Gesneriaceae; genus Dorcoceras; species Dorcoceras hygrometricum. Next base: position 41,833 of record KV012857.1, read on the forward strand.
CCGTGGGCTCACAACCATTGCGGCTCCGAAATCACAATTTCGGACTTGCCCATCGGATCATGGTAAAACGCCTAGCAACATCGCCCCATGATCCCCTAGGTATCACTGATAGTGCCTGCAAGAACCAGTTGGTCGTGTTAGCGTACAGTACGGTCCTTTCAACACGTATATCCCGATCAGATCAACGACCATTGGTAAATCGAGAGTCGCTAAAGATCCGATAACTATGCATACATCTTGGAGATCGAATAGTGACATCGCGAGTGTAACTAGGTAAACCCATTTACCAAAAACACATCCAGTACTCTGGCCAGAGATTTATACACTATTATCCCCCCATATAGCATAGGATATCCACGCATGAGAGCGAGCGGTGAATCCTCGACAACGAAGCATCGACTCCTACATGCATCGGGACCTCACCCAATCCCGCCGCCTAATGACCCCAAATGAGTCGGCAAATGGGTCAAAGTGAGGCGCCTATCATGTAGAGCCTCAATGGCGTTTCGAGTAGTGAAGACTAATCAGTACAACCAAGACCTCGGACTTATCCACTCGACAAATGGTAACCACTTGGAAAGTCCGAACCAGGGTAGTTCGATAGATCACCAGGTCACTATCCATCTGCATGCTCAGAACATCACAATGTTCCCTACCAATGAAACATGGTACTTCACATCGCAGATGCTAGTCTCAGACTCGGGCGGCCTTATCCTCATTTTGACGG
>KV012857.1:42599-58626 GCA_001598015.1 Dorcoceras hygrometricum
TCGATAAAACTGCAATCATATCAGACATGCAATATTTCAAATGTGCAATGCATGAGGTGTCAGGCCCGGTGCACAAAACAGAGATTAAACACGCAATTACAAATGCGGAAGCATTAAATAATGGCTAAGCATTTTCTCTTTGGCCTGACTTAGAAAACATAATTTCAAAATACACTTATACTCAAAATACTGGTTTAACACCAAAAGCTGCACACAACAACTACAAATACAGCAAGTACTCGCATACTAAGCCAGCAAAAAATCAAATCTATATACAACAATGGCACATGGAATTCCCTGAAAACAACACCGATATATATATATATATATATATATATAGGACACTATATTCAACCTCTAGGGAAATCACCAGCTGACTCACCTCCACAGCAAGCTGAATAACCTGGAAAACCTGAATGGCACACAACAAACCAAACAGCCCCAATGGGACGGGGTCAAACCCCAGTACGGAGAGAAACTTAAAACAGCAATTAGACAGCAACAGATATAGATGAATGCGCTATGCATGAGGACAGCAAAATGCAAGGGCAGTAGGTTACAATCAAAATAGGAAGCAATAGGAGCTCACTAACAAACCAACAGCTTACACATGTCGAAAGAAAGAAAGAAGTGGCCATGATGTATGTGAGAGCATGGTAGCTATCCACTCGTCCCAACACACTGTACCAGAAGCATAAGCCAGATTACTCAACCTGCTGTTGCCAAAGCTCATGAGAGCGTGGTAGCTATCCTGTAAAACCCCAGTTTTAACGACTGTCCTCACTGTATCAATGCTGATCTTTTCAGTGTGTTTTGTCCTCACTCGCACGCACCCTGAGAAACTTCCCAGGGGGTCACCCATCCCAAAATTTTCCCAAGTCAAGCACGCTTAACTTTGGAGTTCTTAAGTGATTCGCTCCCGAAAAGAAGATGCATCTTGTTGGTATGAGTAGTACCAATTAAATCTGATAAGCCTTCCTCAACTAACCTCAATTACATCTATGACTTCCCAATCTCGTAATCCCTCTCATTCCGGTGTGGGATCGGTTCATTCATGTGTCCCTTCGCCTCTAGAAGCCTGCCAGGAGCCGCTCATTGTCTGTGTAATCTCTTGGCATCGACGATCACTCCCCGCCCTCTTTTGAGCCCCGGACATCACATGCCCACCAGATTCCGCTTGGTTCCTCCCCGAACCACACCGTACTAAGAAAGGTCGGCTCTGATACCAACTGAAACGAACCGTACTCTTGAAATTTTTTTTAAAAAAATCTTTTGCGGAATAGATAAACTAAAACGTATGGCTCGTTCCCTTTAAAAAATTTTCTCATTAATACTTTAAACATAAATCATTTTCTCAATAATACTATAAACATAAATAAATGAATATTTAAAAACGTAAAATCATCCATACTGTTTAAAAACTCGATTGAGTAAAAGTACTAAAAATGAACATGCTAAAACCAATATCTGAAAAGCGTAATAAAACATCAATGCATCCATGGGGTACAACTGCATCGGGCGCTCAGAGGTCCTCACCGCCAGTCGGGGTAAAATCCACAGGGTCATCACCTGCACCATCCAAAAATCGCACTTGCTGAACTTGGCATACAATCTGTGCTCCCTCAACTTCTGCAAGTGCTGTCGATTCTCCTCCAAGCTCCTCGTATAGACCAGAATGTCGTCGATGAAAACAATGATGAAATGGTCCAAGTACTGTCTGAAGACCCTGTTAATCAGATCCATGAAAATCGCTGGGGAATTCGTCAGGCCAAACTACATCACCAAGAACTCATAGTGGACGTAACGTGTCCGAAAATCAGTCTTGGACACATCCTCCTCTCTAACTCTCAACTGATGGTATCCAGACCTAAAATCAATCTTCGAGAACATCGAAGCTCCCTGAAACTGATCAAATAAATCCTCTATCCTCGAGAGTGGGTATTTATTCTTCACTATAACTCTGTTCAGCTCCCGGTAGTCAATACACAATCTCATGCTGTCATCCTTCTTCTTCACAAACAAAACTGGCGTGCCCCATGGATAAAATATGGGGTGAGTGAACCCCTTGTCGAGAAACTCCTGAATCTGCTCCTTCATCTCGGTAGGAGCCAAACGATACGGTGCCTTAGAGATAGGCACTGTACCTGGCATCAGCTCGATAGAAAACTCCACCTCTTGCTCTGGTGGAACTCCCACTACATCATCAGGGAAGGCATCTGCCAAATCCCTGACTACCTCCACCTCAGACGGTGAAATGCCTGCTGAATCTCCTGCCAGACCAAGAATGTCTGGCATCCGAGATCAACTAGCTTCCTGGCCTGTAGAAATGATATTAATATGGGCGGTCTCCTCGCGACCTCAAATAAGAAGGCCTCCTCCCCTAGCGGGCTGATAGTCACTATCCTCCGCTGAAAGTCGATCACCGCTCCAAACTCCATCAACCAATCCATACCTAGGATGAGGTTGAATCCTGACATCGGCAAAAAGACCAAATCCGCTTTGGTCGCACGATCTTGGAACATCATCGTCAAACCCTACACGACGCTGGTCGTCGTCAACTACTCTCCTGACGGAACCAACACGGCAAGAGCTGCTCCCAAGCTCTCCGGAACCATGCCCATCCTCTATGTTAATGCTCTCAAAATAAACGAGTGGGTCGTCTCTGAGTCTAGCAAGGCGAGGATAGTGACACCTAGCACAAGAATCTCACATGTGAGCAATGTCGTGTCCGGATCTGCAGCCTCTGTCTGCATCACAAAAACACGACCTGTGGCCTGTCCCTTCTTAGGGAAATCACTAGAAATATGCCCTGGCTCCTTGCAGTGATAGCACCTACCTGATCCAGCCATGAAAGGTCTAGAATGCTGCTTACTGCACTCCTTACAGATCGGTGTCCCACCAGGTCTAGGGGCACTGGCCCACTACTGTTGTGGCCTCTGTTGGCCCTGTGGTCTCTGATGCTGCTGCCCCTGAGGAGTTGGGCCTCTAGAAGGCCCCTGAAATGGTCTCTTCGTTGGATGCTGTGAAGACTAGCCCTGACGGGCGGCTGTAACTGGCGCTTCCTCTGGAAGTCATCCATCATATCCTTCCGGCCCCTCTCAGACCGGTACGCTTTGTTCAATGCCTCCATATAAGTATCCACGTCCGCCATATTGACATCGTGGCAGATGTCTGGTCACAGTCCATCAGTAAATTGCCGCAACTTCTCACTCTCCACAGTCGCGATCGAGGGCATGAAGTGACACCCTCGCTCGAACTGCCGCACATACTCAGCAACAGACTTGTCTCCCTAACGGAGACTCATGAACTCCCTGATATGCTGGCTCCGAGCATCAGCAGTTAAGTACTTCTCAAACAAGACTTTCTTGAATCTCTCCCAAGTCAGACTCTCCAGCACCAAACCAACCACTGCGCTCTCCCACCAAAGAGCTACGTCTCCTTTCATCATAAAGATAGCACATCGGACCTTGTCAGCATCCGGGAGACCCATGTAAGAATAGATGGTCTCCAAATATCAAATCCACTCCTCAGCAACGAGCGGATCAGTGGTGCCGGCAAACTCCTTAGGTCCCTGCTCGCGGAACCTCTGTGTGACGTCCTCCTCATGCGACTTCCCGGTTTGCTCCGACTGGCGCTCCAATAGCCTGGTAATCTCGGCTATCATATCCACGCTAGCCCTCTCATACGGTGTCAACTGAGGAGGTGGGGGAGGAGGAGGAGGCGTAGCATCATCCTACTGGGTCCTATCCCGTCTGGGAGGCATACTGGTACACCAAAATCTTATCACGTAAATCTAAGTGCATGACTAAGCGTCTAACTCTTAAAATTATGAGACCAAAACTCATGCAGGAATAAAACATGCAACATGTGAACATAAACATGAATCATAAAACAGTAAAACTCACAAACTGGTTGTGTGACTTCCGAACTCCACGCAGCAGGCTAGTACCCCACCAGAACCACCGCTCTGATACCAACTGTAACACCCTAGTTTTAACGATTGTTTCCACTGTAACAACACTGATCTTTCCAGCGTGTTTTGTCCTCACTCGCACGCAACCTGAGAAACTTCCCAGGGGTCACCCATCCCAAAATTGTCCAAGTCAAGCACGCTTAACTTTGGAGTTCTTAATTGATGAGCTCCCGAAAAGAAGATGCATCTTGTTGGTATGAGTAGTACCAATTAAATCTGATAAGTCTTCCTCAACTAACCTCAATTACATCTATAACTTCCCAGTCTCGTAATCTCTCTCATTCCGGTGTGGGATCGGTTCATTCATGTGTCCCTTCGACTTAAAAAGCCTGCCAGGAGCCGCTCATTGTCTGTGCAACCTCTTGGCACCGACGATCACTTCTCGTCCTCTTTTGAGCCCCGGACATCACATGCCCACCAGCTTCCGCTTGGTTCGTCCCCGAACCACACCATCCTAAGAGAGGTCGGCTCTGATACCAACTGAAATGAACCAGACTCTAGAAAAAAAAAATTTAAAAATTATGTGTGGAATAGATAAACTAAGAGACTATGGCTCGTTCCCTTTAAACATTTTCTAAATCATCATTTTATAACAAAAATAAAATCAATACCTCGAAAACATTAAATCATCAATAAGTTTTGAAAATCAGAGTATGAAAAGGTTGCGGAAACGGAACATGTAAATAAAATGTCTGAAAAGTGCATCATAACTCAACAAAAACATCGTAGTGGTCATGGGTACTGTGGCGACAGGTGCTCAGAGGTCCTCATCACCAGTCGGGACATAATCCACAGGGTCATCACCTGCACCATATAACCTAGTGAGCCTAGAGGCTCAACATGCTCTATCTTTTAACAAATCAAGGTATATACTAATAAAACCACATGCAAGCACATACGTGTAATAAGATAACATTAAATCATGCATGCATGGATGATCTTAAAACATGGTTCGTAACATATCATAACATAACATAATCATAGCATACATAGTAAGGCATGACGTAACGTAACATAAAAACGTATGAGACGTATCTGTGAAATGTGAGCGGTCATATGACTGATCAGTCGAAACAACCAATGTACGTGGCGATGTTGTTCACCCGACCTTACCTCAGGATCCCAAGCACCTCCTATGTCACTTCACAATGTCGTGATCACATGGATACATAGGCTCGTAATACATTAAAACAGGGGATCACCGGGCCCAGCTACCTGGCTAGCTCCCATCGTAAACTTGCCACAAGTCACTTTATTCCTCGGGTTTTCTTTTAAAAGAACATGCCTTTATCGTTTCATAAAACATTCATGATATATGCATTTCATAAAATCATGCAAATTAAAAATTTAGCCCGTCAATATATATTTAATTCCTTCATTTAAAACATTATCATACATAACATACTACATATATAATTAAATATATATCCACGGGCTCCTATATTTTCTATTCTGGTCAAGGACTGGTCCAGGGGCTTGGCCCACTACTTCTAAGCCCAAAAGAACCTAGACTTAATTTAAAATTGGAACTTGCCTAATACATGACTTGACTCATAACATAAAATTAACCTTTAAAATTCCCAAAATCCTCCAATTTTGACTTTAAAAACTCCAAAAACTAATTTTGACTAATTAAAGATTCAAAGACCAATTTTGACTAACTTAAAATCCCATGACCAGTTTTGACTTATTTAAAATCCCAAAGACTCCAATTTTGACTTAAAACAAATAAAGTATTAGGTCCAATTAAATTAAAAGTTTTACTCAATTTAAAACATTTGATCAAATTCAACCAACTTCTCGCCTCTCGACCTCCCTGCCCCAGCAACCCTGGCCGGAGCCCCGCCGGCTGGACCACAACCAGGTCCAGCCGGTTCCATTGGGACCAGCCATGGCCCCATACATGGGCTACAACGAGCACACGAATGCTGGTAAGGGGGCTGATCGCCCACGGCAATCGATGCCGCGCAACCTTATGAACCAACCCCTGTTCAGCCATGTCTAGCCCTCTTATCCTTATCTATGGACCACCATGAGACCTCCTAGGACCCCTATGAACCACCTCCAACTCCTGTTGAACAGCCCTTGGCCGAAACAACACGATATCAAATCAAAAACCTAATGAAAAACATGAGTCATGCATGGATATAAAACAATTGTGCATAGATTAAAAAAATCAAATTAAAATCATGCATTGAACATTAAAAATAGTTTATTATGGTGTAAATGGTGAGAAAATAAATCTATATTACATGTCTGGCTTGGAGAAAGGGAAGATCTGCGAGTGGCTCAAAAGAGGGCGGGGAGTGATCGTCGGTGCCAAGAGGTTGCACGGACAATGAGCGGCTCCTGACATGATTCTAGAGGCGAAGGGGCACATGAATGAACCGATCCCACACCGGAAAGAGAGGGATTACGAGACTAGGAAGCTATAGATGTAATTGAGGTTAGTTGAGGAAGGCTTATAATATTTAATTGGTACTACTCATACCAACAAGATGTATCTTCTTTTCAGGAGCTCATCACTTAAGAACTCCAAAGTTAAGCGTGCTTGACTTGGGAAATTTTGGGATGGGTGACCACCTAGGAAGTTTCTCAGGGTGCGTGCGAGTGAAGGCAAAACATGCTGGAAAGATCAATGTTGGCACAGTGGGGACAGTCATTAAATTTGGGTTGTTTCATATCCACTCATCTCATAGCGGCTAACAACTAGACCAACAGGGAGATGAGGAGCACGGTATTACCGCTCGTCCTCATTAGAAGCATCCTGGTACACACGGGTTAGCACAACATCAAACTGCTAACAAGATATGAGCTCAACACGGAAAAATGGGTTTATGCTAATGCAACAGCTTGCAATAACAATCATAGAATATCAGCAAGCAACAACAATACAATATCATACACACTGCACAACATACAAGCAAACATAAAAATATATCCAAGCTTATCCCAAAGCTGTAATACAAGCTCAACCGTACCTTAGCTTCTGTGCTACAATTACAACAACAAGAGTCTCGAACAACTCAGATCTGAAACCTGCTTAGTCAAACACAATAATCAGCTCAGGGACAGTAAGCACAAAATATCGTACTGGAAACCACCAGCTCAACCCAGTTTTATCCTACCCCTTAAACACGATAGCTAGCTCTAAACGAAGCGTAATGGAGGATCTAACACTTACTCGACAGCACTACCTGAACGGAAGACCCAATCGGTCGGAATACGAACCGATAGCACACTGTAGCTCCTTCGCGCTTACTCTTCTTGTCCACAAAAGCCTTCGAAAGAGGTGTAGGAAGAAGTGTCTTGGAAAGAGGAACTCAACGCTACCAACCTAGCTCAAATCTACGTCGTCTACTGCCGAGAATCGGAGGAAATAAGTTACGGTGAACAGTAGTTAGGGTTCTAAGATGGGCTGGCATGTCGAGCTCTCAAGAGGAAATATTTCCTAAGTGTTGGGAAGAATGGCGTGCGCACTGATATATAACTTAAGTCTCCCGCGATCTGGTGAACAGTAGCCACTAACAGCTCAGGGTCCAAACTGATATACGTCATCCAGTTTATGCTACCAGAACAGATCACACGTACACAGTAGCAACATATTACACCTTGGCCAGCTCACGCGGACCATCCAGCTAGCGTCTAAGCTGATATCGTTAAACGACATCGTACCACACCTCAGCTGGGGAAAACCAGATCATGCGTACGTAGACCAGCTCGCACACGTCCAGCTCTTGCCTAAGCTGATACCCCTGAACCGTGCCGGTCTACACTAAAACTACGAACCAGGCCGGTCCACACAATATTACCAGATTGTGCCTCTCTAAGCTGGTTTCTCCAAAATGACGTCGCTTCGCTACCAGCTCAGGATATCCTGCTCAGAGTACCCAGAATAGCTTGCGACGACCATTGTAAACATACAACCCTCCAGCTCGAACTGTTCTACGACAACTAAACCAGAGCTGATCCATGCACTGACCAGCTCACAACTGGAAGACTTTCTCAGCGTTCTACGACACGTAACAGCTCAGAGCTGTTCCATCCACACAGACCAGCTTGCGCTCCCTAAAGCATACCAGCTCAGGGTTGGCCCGTCCCACATCAGCTCACACCTGATCCGATCTATGCTAACCCAATTAATTATCAAAATTAATTGTTAACCATCCAGACCTCACATTTCTCCCACACTAAAAAAGGATTTCGTCCTCAAAATCAGACAACAAACTCCTGAATCGATCAAAACCTCAGCATCACAGAAATGTCGCCACATCATCAGAACTGAGAATACGTAAACATACTACGCACAACAGTTCTAAACCACACAAAACAACTACTAACCATGGGTTTAAGTTAAATTGGAAAACAACATCCAGATTTATATCTACGGAAGCTAGTAAGATGCACACTGAAACAGATGAGGCCACCCACGCTGCATCTTCTCCTCTAACTCCCACGTAGCTTCTTCCCTTCCATACTTGCTCCACTGAATCATCACTAAGGGAATGGTCTTGTTCCTGAGATGTTTCACCTTCCTGTCCAAAATCTGCAAGGGATACTCAACATAACTCAGTGTTCGATCTAGCTCTACCTCGTCAGTTTGTAGCACATGTGAAGGATCCGGTTCATACTTCCTCAACATAGATACGTGAAACACATTGTGAAGTTGTAACACCTAAAAATTCCTGACTACGTAGAAATGAGTGCATGACTAGGGGGAAAATAATTTTAGATGATTACATGCCATCTTTTATGATTTTATGCTGCATGGTATGCATGGCTTGTTTTTCAGCCTGTTTGAGTTACGGACGCGTGGACGAGACTGGGGACGATCGGAATGAAAATAATTTGAGATTTTAAGTTATTAGATTTTTAAAAATAAATTTATTTTATTAAGCAATTCTTTTCTGAAAATTGGGGTTTTACTATTATTTTGGAGGGGAACCCGTTTTTGACCTATACGGGCTCTTTTCTTGGATTTTAAGGTGTTTTAAAATTTGAGGGGACTTGGATTTCGAAAATTTATATTCCTTAAGCCAAGATAAAGATTTTGATTAGCTTTTCAATTAAATGGAGGGGCAAGCATGTCATTTTTCCTTCCCTTTTCTTAATTAAATCAATAGGGGTCATTTGTGTCACACTTTATTTCAAAACACAAAGTTTAATCAAAACCTAGCCCCTAAAACACAACCAGCCGTCCTCCTCCTCCCCTGAAGCAAAAGTTTTCGAATTTTCTTCAAGTTTGGTGATCCAAAGCCGATGGTGCCCCGATCTCGCGTCTACAGCGTCGGTAACTCGCAGTTCTAACTTCTCTACGAACCAGGCATGCAATATCTATTCTTTATTCCACTATTTAAGCCATATTAAACTATTTTTAATGAAAACTTGCATGAATTGTATGTGATTCATTTAGATCTATGCATTTCGTTTGAGATCCATGCATGTTCCATTATTTTCAACACGTTTTTTATTCGATCTCATGTTTCATCGGTCATGGGCGGTCCAAGGGACTAATTTTGATCTAAGGGTGATTCAGATAATTATTAGATCAAGTTAGGATCACATAGATCCAAACGGGAAGCGATTTGGTCAAGGAATGAATTAGTTACGAATTTTATGATCAGCACGTGTCATGACTTGTCGTCTATGCGCTACAGTAGAGTTTTTGGGGTTGGGTAGGTCTCTCTATACGTTCTGTGGTGTCAAGGATGATTTTAGGGGAAATAGTATTGAGTTAGGGTCACGTAGGTCCAAACAGGAAGCAATTTGGTCAAGGAATGATTTAGTTATGAATTTTATGGCTAGCACGTGTCCTGGTTGCAATCGGCGCATGGATAGTGGGTTTGCGGGCGTCGGGTTGGTTTGTACTGAATCTTTTTTGAGTTTAGTTTGTTCCATTGACTAGTATATTTAGTTAGGTTGATGTGTTCCTGTTAGGACAAAATTTATTAGTTTTGGTGATAACAAAATAAGACAAGAATTTAACAGGAGATTATTTTCAGTCGACGTGTTGTATTTCAGCAGTTGGAGTATTCGTTGGAATTCAGCAGATGGTTTGCAATCAATTGATTCTTTGATTTCAACAGGTGAATTAGGTTCGAACGCAATCATTTGAGAATTAGCGTGTTTTGCTAAGGATTGCAAAACGACAGCGTTCGAAGTAGTCAAAACGACACCGTTCGAGTACGTTGGAACGACGTCGTTGGAGTGCACATTTATATATCAGCAGTTGAACCAGTCAAGGTAATCAGCAGAAAGAGTTCTTGAAGAGAATCAGCAGTTGCATTAGAATATTCCGTTGGAGAATTCAAAACGACAGCGTTTAGATAAGTTGAAACGACGGCGTTTTGGGGTACCGCTAGGATTCAGCCGATGGAGTTTGCGCATAGCCAATCGCTGGTATTTCAGAAGATGTATTATTTAAAGTAAATCAGCAGACAGTTGGTCACTTCAATAGTTAATATATTTCTGCAGATGGCTACAATGAACATTAACCAGCCGTTGGTAGTTGATGACAACGATAACAAAACGGTGTCGCTTGAATAAGTTGACACGACAACGTTTTGACTTAACGCTAAAGATCAGTCGTTGTGCTTGAAAAGGAATCAGTCGCTGGAATAACACACATGTTGAAAAGAAACCAGCAGGTGCATTCATTCAAATGTTTCCAGTCACAGAATTGCAAACGATGATGGAGTTAGAGCTGGTTATCAAAGTAATTTCAGGCGCAAGTTTAAATTGATTCAAATACGATCGTATACTCAAAATAGAAAAGATCATCAGGATCGTACTATTGCCTGGAATTAAGAAGACAAGGTAGGTACTATTTTGGGTAAATAGTACGATGTACAGAGGCCGTTTTTCATTGTTTGCACAGAAATGGAAATACGACAAATTGGCTCTGTCAATGGGAATTTTACCTTGTAGTGGAGCAGTAATTACGGCGTACTATTTGACAGTGATTCAAATGGCATTTATTTTCCTTTGAAGCATTTATGACCGTTGCAATCGAAGCTTATAAATACCAGGAGCTGGATTGAAGAAACAACCCTTCGCTATTATTATATTGCGGTCACGCTGTCAAAATCTCTCTAGAGCTTACACTTCGTTGAAAGCATTCAAAAAGCTCAAGCACTCGAAGAATCTTCATTCGTTGATATTCATTGTTATACCTTCGAGTTTCAATCTCTGGTTCATTCCTTGAATCTAGTTTCTTTGTTTAAGAAACCTAGAGATTTTACAGTACTCATAGCTTTGTATTCATTGTTAAATCAATTGAGTCTGGTAACGAACTGCTTCTCAAAAAGCCGTTTGAAAATACTGTTAAGTGGTGTAAACCAGCAGCTGCGTCTGCGTGTTAGATTGTGAAGTGTCTAGGAGTTCATACAAGTGCTGCTTGTGTGATCGGTTGGTTGCAGAAGGCCTGTAATCAGCAAATCTTCTAGTGATACCTTCCGAGGAGGAAGAAGGGGAGACGTAGGATATTTATATCCCACTTTTCAAGTTAACCGAGAAACTTGCATAAAACTGAGATACCTTAAGTCTGGTAACTCGGACTTAAGTTAAGCCATGCTAGCAAAACATTTTAAAAGATTTCAAATATCGAACGGAGTTCATTCAAACCCCCCCCCCCCTTCTGAACTCCTATTTACTTATTGATCCTATTTCTGGGACCATCAAGTGGTATCAGAGCAGGCACATCTCATTTATTGAACAGCTATCTTTTTGTGCATTATATTATCTAAATATGTCGATCTCTCACAACAAGATTCCTTTGTTTTCGAGGGAAGAGTATGATGACTGGAAGATTAGGATGCAAGCACATCTAGCGGCCATGGATGATGACATGTGGTATGTCATCACAGAAGGACCGTTGAAAATAATGAAACCAAATCTGGCGGTTGCAATAACAAGTGGCGAGCCTCAGTTTCTCTTGAAAGCCAGACATGAGTACACGAATGAGGACAAGAAAAAGGCAAATCTAGACAACGTGGCAAAGGAAATATTATTCAAGACGCTGGACAAAGACAAGAATATGTTCAGCAAGGTCAAGAATTGTCCTACGGCAAAAGACATCTGGGAAAAGCTGACCCAGATCTGCGAAGGCAATGATGAAACCAAAGAAAACAAACTAACAGGAGTTGGCGTTGAAGGTCATGAAATATGAAGCGATCAAAATGAAGGATGGAGAAACCATGGCTGAGTTTGACGAAAGATTTAGCGCTGTGGTGATTGAGCTGAATAGTTTGGGCAAAGAATACATCAATAGGGAGTTGGCGTTGAAGGTCATGAGAGCGCTACCCAAAGAATGGGACGTGAAGACAATGGCCATGAGGGAGTCAAAAGACTTGAACAAGCTAGAACTACACGATTTGTTCGCCAACTTGAAAGCATATGAGTTTGAGTTGGAGACAAGATCGGAAGCTGGACCCTCCACCTCCCAGCCGACAAAAGCCCTAGCTGCTACAACTGCCGAACCATGCTCACCTAGCACCAGCAAGTCTGCTGACCAGCTCAGCGACGATGAAATGTCCCTCTTCGTCAAGAAGTTTGGGAAATTCATGAGAAGATCCTTCCACCCTTCCTCTCCTTACAATAATTTTAATAAAACTGATAAAGTTGCATCTGACTTGATATGATATAACTGTGATCGTCCAGGTCATTTTGCTGCTGATTGCAACAGACCCAGGAAAGATGACAGATACAGACGAGACAACAAGAAGGATGAGCGACACAAAAGAGAGCAGGAAGATGATGAAAGAACTGTTGATAGGTCCAAAGACAAGTCCAAGGACAAATTCAAAGAAAGATCAAAGGACCGGCGGATGAGGAATAACAGCAACAAGAAACCCAGCCGCAAGCATGACCGGAAAGTATTGGTTGCTGAGGAAAGAACCAAGAGCTGCGCAGGCAGCGATTCAGAGTCATCCAGCAGTAGTTCCTCCTCAAGTGACAGTGAACAGGAGGAAGTTCATTGTCTCATGGCTGACCAGATGGATGACGATGAGGTATTCGACTTTTCTAACGCTGAATTTACACGTGATGACCTTGTCACTGCACTAAATGACATGGTCAAAGAGTACAGGAAGCTTTCTCGCTCATTCGAGGAAGTGAAGGCTGAAAACATAAGTCTGCAAAATAGTTCGACTGAATCAAGTTTTGTTGAGCTTGAGAACGTTGACAGTTTAAAGACTGAGTTGAGTAGGCTAACAGCTGAGAATGAGGTGCTGAAATATGAGACCAGTGAGCTCAAAGATGAAATCGAAACATTGAATCAAGTAGTGAGCGCCTGGAATCGATCTTCCCGCTCTCTCCACAAGCTGCACGAAACCCAGAAACTAGCAAGTGATAGAACTGGCCTGGGGTTCAATAGCAGCAATAGTAGCGATGGAGAGACAAGTACTCAGTCACAACCAGTGTATGACAAGTTCAATAAAATGGGCTTTGTCAAAGCTGACGTGATATATGGTTGTTGCGAGTCGATAAGATATGATGACCAGAAATCTTCCCAGTCAAGTCATGAATAGAAAGGAAAAGATGGCATCGGCTATCAAAGGCCTGAGAGTTCCAAGCCCAGCTGGTTAAAGAACAGATTGGACAAGGACAAAGCGAAAGCTGGTTCCAAGTCCTATGTTCCAAACCAGCCGCGGCGTAACTTTAGGAAGGAAAAATATGGTTGGAAAAAGACTTGGCCGAGAAGAGATCCTGTTGGTCAACATGTCAAATATAAACTCCATAGATCGCACAATTTTGCACAGACTTTTGTGGACCCACACACTGGAAAGACCGTAAGGATAATTCAAGTTTGGGTCCCGAAAGGGGTAATCCAATCTGGACCCAAGTAAAATTGGGTACCAAAAGCTGCTTGTTTGATTGCAGGATAACATGTACAAATCAGCAGCTGAAACAACTTTGTGGTACCTGGATAGCGGATGTGCAAGACACATGACAGGAAATAGAAAGCTGTTAACACATGAGATTCCTCACAAAGGAGCTAAATTTTATTCGGCGACAACGCTTACGGTAACACTGTGGGTAAGGGTAAGCTTATCCACGGTAACATTTCTATTGCTGATTTCCTTGTTGTTGATAATCTTAAATATAATTTGATTAGTATTAGTCAATTATGTGACAAAGGTTACATAGTCAAGTTTCAACAACACACATGCACGGTTCAGAGTCCAAGTGGTCTGACTTTGTTGGTAGGAAAATGTTCGGGAAATACCTACATTATCGACTGGTCAGATCAGCAGGAACCTGAACAGTTGTGCCTTGCAACTTCTTCTTATAAGAGCTGGTTGTGGCACCAGAGAATGAATCACTTGCATTTCAAAACTATTGCTAAATTGAGTCAACATGACATGGTTTCTGGTCTGCCAAAAATCAGCTTTTCTAAAGACAAGATTTGTGCAGCATGTCAGCTGGGAAAACGAATTAAATCTACTTTCAAAAATAAAGGCGTAAAACGTTCTACCCGTTTCCTTGATCTCTTGCACATGGATCTTTTTGGTCCTATTTCAGTCACGAGCTTAGGGGGAACGTCATACACCCTTGCAGTAGTTGATGATTTTCAAAATATACTTGGGTGTTATTTTTAAGAGCAAAATCTGAAACCACGGACCAGCTGATAAGACTTTTAAAACGTTTGCAAAATGACAAATCTTGTTCAGTCAACCGGATAAGAAGTGATCGCGGTACTGAATTTCTAAATTTTAAATTAAGTTCTTATCTGGAGGATTTGGGAATAAAGAATGAGCTATCAGCAGTGAGAACTCCTCAGCAAAACGGGTTAGCTGAAAGGAGAAACCGCACTCTTAAAGAGGCTGCAGTGAGAACTCCTCAGCAAAACGGGTTAGCTGAAAGGAGAAACCGCACTCTTAAAGAGGCTGCTAGAGCTATGATTGCATATTCCGGCATTTGTCAAAAATTCTGGGAAGAAGTAGTTAACACAACGTGTTACACTCAGAACAGGCCAATGATTAATAGGATGCACGATAAAACCCCCTATGAGATCTGGAATAGCAAGAAGCCTGATATCTCTTATTTCAGGATGTTTGGATGCAAGTGCTTCATTCAGAACAATGGCAAGAAGCATCTATCTGCCTTTGAACCTAAATCTGATGCAGGAATATTTTTAGGGTACTCGGCAGTGAGCAAGGAGTATAGATTATTCAACAGCAGAAGCTTAACTGTTGAGGAATCCGCTCATGTGGTTTTTGATGAAACCAGCTTCAAGTCAAATTCAGCTGCAAGCCTCCATGATTTGTGTTCACGTCTGGAATCAACATCCCTTGAGGAATCAGATGATGACGTGCCACACATATACTCAGCTGAGGGGGAACAACCAGCAGTGGTCACAACGCACAACTATATTCAACAAGATCCAACAGGTAATCCAGTTGTTATTGATTTAACTAACGTGGATCAGCCGCAGGATCAAATTACAAGTGCACCAACTACTGGAGGAGAAGCGTCGAAGAATCAAGATCATATACAATCAGACGACGCTCAACCAACAGCTGGACAACCAGCCGCAAGGAATGATCAATTGGCATTTGGACCAACTACTGGACAACCAGTCGTGAGTCCTATTCAATTGGTATCGTGTCCACCAGCTGGTGAACCAGTTGGTAGCACATCTAGACCACCATCTGGTCAATCAGCAGCAAGCACTTCTTACCAGCAGGAAGCAGACGCAGACACTAACAATATTAAACATCAAATTGCGTCTGCTGATCCAGTCGTTGCAAACCATCCAGCAACACAGGGGGAACAACAAAGAACAAATCCCATTGGACTTGATCTTCGGTGGAATAGAAATCATCCACCTGAGCAAGTCATAGGTAATTTCGAATCCCCTGTTCGCACGCGAGGCCAGCTATCTCAGTATGATCATTTCGATGCTGCTTTTATTTCGCATATAGAACCTAAGGTAATAGATGAGGCCTTAGAAGACCCAAGATGGATAGACACTATTCAAGAAGAGTTAAATCAATTTGCACGTAATAAAGTATGGCAACTTGTACCTAGACCTAAAAATCATTCAGTCATAGG
>KV012857.1:61967-75623 GCA_001598015.1 Dorcoceras hygrometricum
TCAGAACATCACAATGTTCCCTACCAATGAAACATGGTACTTCGCATCGCAGATACTAGTCTCGAACTCGGGCGGCCTTATCCTCATTTTGACGGCCCAATCGACTAGGAACTAATTCAGAATACACAGTGACTATTAGATGTGTTTCATGATAGTCGTCATACCCACTATCACATCTAACATACACTTTAGTGTATTCTAGGTCTTTACTCAACGCAATTGTTAATCATCATACAACATAATGAAAGTAAATAATGCCATATAAATGAATGCGAATATCATATATAAATATTGTTTCATACAAGAGTCTATGAACCCACACGCCACAAGTTGGCTAGTTGGGCATCTACTCTAACAATCTCCCACTTGCCCTAAAGTCAACTACTCATCAGACGCAGTCCCATTGTTTCGCGATGTTTTTCAAACAACGGTCCATACAAGGGCTTCGTAAGTAGATCAGCAACGTTGTCCGCAGAGGCGACTCTCTCAACTGCTATGTCACCTCTAGCCACAATATCCCGGATTATGTTGTATTTCCTCAGTATGTGTTTGGATCTTTGGTGAGACCTAGGCTCCTCTGCTTGCGCAACCGAACCCGTGTTGTCGCAGTACACCGGGACTGGACCAACTCCATTAGGAATGACGCAACTCTTGGACGAAATTCCTTATCCAAACGGCCTCCTTAGCAGCAGTTGATGCTGCGATGTACTCAGCCTCAGTGTTTGAATCCACGATGGTGTCTTGCTTGGAACTCTTCCAAGAGACAGCACCACCATTGAGCATGAATACAAATCCAGAGGTTGACTTCGAATCATCCACGTCACACTGGAAGCTAGAATCAGTGTAGCCTTCCAGTTTCAGTTCACCACCCCCATATACCATGAACATATTCTTAGTCATTCGTAAGTACTTAAGAATATCCTTCACAGCCTTCCAATGTAATTGGCCGGGGTTGCCCTGGTAGCGGCTCGTGACACTCAAGGCATATGCGACATCTGGTCTAGTCGAGATCATGCAATACATAATACTACCTATTGCCGAGGCATATGGCACACGTGTCATACTCTCTATCTCCTCATCAGTCTTCGGACACATAGACATATTAAGCAATTCTTTTCTGAAAATTGGGGTTTTACTATTATTTTGGAGGGGAACCCGTTTTTGACCTATACGGGCTCTTTTCTTGGATTTTAAGGTGTTTTAAAATTTGAGGGGACTTGGATTTCGAAAATTTATATTCCTTAAGCCAAGATAAAGATTTTGATTAGCTTTTCAATTAAAGGAGGGGCAAGCATGTCATTTTTCCTTCCCTTTTCTTAATTAAATCATTAGGTGTCAAAATTGTCACATTCATTTTTCTTAAAACCAAAAATTATAAAAAACCTAGCCTCCTCAACACAAGCAGCCGTTCCCTCCTTCCCCTCAAGCACAAAGTTTTGAAAATTCCATTCCTTGGTGAAGCTTGGTGATCCAAACCCAGTCGTGCCCCGATCTCGTGTCTACAACGTCGGTAACTCACAGTTCTACCTTTTCTACAAACCAAGCATGTGATATCTTTTGTTTCTCGACATTTAAGCCATATTAATCTGTTTTAATGAAAATATGCATGAATTATATGTATTTATTTCAGATCTATGCAACCTTGTTTGAGCTTCATGCATGGTCCACGTTTTTCACTATGTTTTTGATTCAATCTTTTGAAGCTTCGGTTGAGGCAGGTTCTAGGGACAATGGCTCAGTTAAAGGGGGTCCTAGGGAGTGCTAGAAGTGGTCCATAGGTGGGAGATCATGGTCGAACCATCGGATATATGCGAAACACCATGCGCTGCATGTTTCTGTGCAACGCGGTGCGCCTCCTTTCCATGGCTCGTGCTCCCTCGTGTGGCTATGGTTGGGACCGTGGCTGGTCAGGTTAGGACAGGCTGGACCTGGGGGTGGTCCATCCGGCGTGGCTCCGGCCAGGGGAGGCCTGAGGAGGGTGTGCGAAGGAGATGTCGTCGGTGGGTCGCGTCTGTGCGCATGCATGTGTGCGTGTGTTTCGGTTTAGGGTTTTGCTTTGGGTGGTTCGATTCAATTGAACTGGTTGGTTCGGTTGGATCGGGTCAGTTCATCGAGTCTCGAGTCCTAATGTTTTAAAGTTGATCCGAATTATTTTAATTATTGACCTGTTATTTTAATTTTAAGTCAAAAGTCCAATTTTAATGAAAATGGTCAAAGGTTTTAATTTGAGTCAAACTTTGATTTAATTGAGTTTGATGTTTATTTTCTTAAGTTTTAGGTCAAAATTGGAGTCTTTGATTATTAATTAAGTCAAAACTGATTATTGGATTTTAATTCGGTCAAAATCAGTCTTTTGGTCAAAATCGGTCTTTTAGTCAAAATTAATTTTGAAATTAGTCAAAATTAGTCCTTTGATTTTAAAAGTCAAAATTGAGTTGATAATTAGTCAAAATTGAGTTGATTTTAAAGTTATGAATTTTAAAGAGGAACTCCTAAGTCGATGGGTATGTTAAGTCTAGAAGTAGTGGGTCAGGCTCCTAAACCAGTCCTTGACCGAAGTAGAAAATGTAGAGGCCTGTAAATATATATATTTAATCATATATTTAGTATGCTATGTACGTAAATGTTTTAAAGGAAATGATTTAATATACAGTAACGGGCTAAGCTTTTAAACTTGCATAATTTTACGAAATGCATGCATCATGAATGTTTTATAGAATGTTAAAGGCATGTACTTTTAAAAGATAAAACCCGAGGGATTGAATGATTTGTGGAAACTTATGATGAGGGTATGCGGGATACCGGGCCCGTTGAACTTCTGTTTCAATGTATTACGAGCTTATGGATCCATGTGTTCACGGCATGGTGAAGTGGCAGCATAGAGGTGTGACATATAGGGATCCCGAGGTAAGGTCGGGTGAACCACACCGCCACGTACGTTGGTTTATAGATTGATCCATAGACTATGGTCCACACTTTAGGATACGACTCATACATTTTTCATGTTATGCTATGTCATGCCTTAAGTATGTATATGTTATGTATGATATGAAATGTATGAAGCACTGTTTTAAGATCATGCACGCATTCATGTTTTAACGTTATTTGATTACAAGTATGAGCTTGCATGCGATTTTATTAGTATGTACTTTGTTATGATACAAGATAGAGAATGATGAGACTCTAGGCTCACTAGGTTTAAATGGTGCAGGTGATGATCCTGCTGTTGAGTACATCCCGACTGGCGCTGAGGACCTCTGAGCGCCTGCTACAGCAGTACCCCGTGACCACATTTATGTTTCACTTCTATTATGATAAACTTTTCATGTTTTGACTTTAGACATGTTTATTTTCAGTACTTCTGGTTTTAAACTTTATGGATGTTTAACGTTTTTAAATATTTCTTTATTTATGTTTAAAGTATTGTTGAGAAAATGATTTAGAAATGTTTAAAATGAAACGAGCCATACTTACAGTTTAGGTTTTCCGCAAACGTTTTAAAAAAAATATATTTCTAGAGTCTGGTTCGTTTCAGAAGTGAGGACAGCTCGGGTGGCAACAAATGATAAGCCAAAGGACCGATCCTTTCCACAATTTCATAAGTTCCAACATAACGAGAAGCTAATTTTTCCGTATGTCCAAATCTCATAACACTTCTAAAAGGAGAAACTTTCAAGAACACTTGATCACCAACCTAAAATTCTAAAGGTCTATGCCTTCGATTTGCATAACTAGCTTGGCGATCTTGTGCAGCCTTCATACGCTGTCGAATTAGATCAACCTGATCCTTCATTTGATGCAAAAATTCCGGTGAAGACAGCTGCTTCTCCCCTACTTCCTCCCAACAGATTGGCGACCTGCACTTTCTAGCATATAAGGCTTCGAATGGGGCCATTCCAATCATTATTTGGTAGCTGTTATTGTACGAACATTCCACCAAGGATAAGGAATCCTGCCATCTACCACTGGCATCCATTACAACAACTCGTAGAATATCCTCCAAGGTCTGTATAGTCCTATCAGATTTCCATCGCTTTGGGGATGATAGGTTGTACTCATAGCCAATCATGTGCCTAAGGCTGCTTGCAAACTCTTCCAGAATCCAGAAGTAAACCTCGGATCTCTGTCTGAAACTATGGATATATGTACTCCATGCAATCGAACTACGAAATCAATGTACTGTTTCGCCATTTTCTTCGAAGAATTCGTCATATTGTAGGGAATGAAGTGGGATGACTTCAAAAGTCTATCAATCACCACCCAAATAGCATCGCATCCTTGGTTGGAACGAGGCAAATGGGTCACAAAATACATAGCTACATTCTCCCAATTCCATTGGGGCACCTCTAAACTCTGCAATAGCCCGCTCGGTCTCATCCTTTCCGCTTTGACCTGCTGATAATTCAGACAACGAGAGACAAAGTCAGCAACATCGTTCTTCAAACCTGCCAACCAATAGTGTTGTTTCAAAGCATGGTACATATTCCTTGCACTAGGATGGACACTATATCGACTGCAGTGAGCTTCCCTTAAGATCATTTCCCTCAAATCAATCAAGTTAGGCACTACTAACTGCCCCGAAACCTCAAACAACCATCAGATGCGACAGAGTAATCTTCCAGCTGTCCAGCTTGAGTCTTCAACTTCAGCTCATGGATATAGGGGTCAGTTCTCTGAGCTGCCCTGATGTCCGAAACAATTTGTGGCTATGAAAAAATGAAATCACAACGTAATCATCACCTGTGTATAAATGCCAACCAGTAGTGCTCAGATGCTCATGGACCTTTGAGATATTTAGCGATGCAAGCATCGACACTTGAGCTTTCCAGCTAAGCACATCAGCAACTACATTCACTTTCCCAGGCTGCCATCTACGCTGTCTCATATTCAAGTCGGACTGGGAGAAGAGATACTGAAGACTCTTTTGGTCAGTATACATCACAAACTATTCGCCATAGAGACAGTGCGCCAAATCTACAAAGCAAAGAAAACGGCCACCAACTCCAAGTAATGAACTGGGTATCGAGACTCATGGGGTTTCAACTAACGGGAAGAATACGCAATAACCCGACCATGCTGCATCAAAACACAATACAATCCACTAAGCGAAGCATCAGAACATACCACAAAGCCTCCGGAACCTGAAGGTAAAGCTGACACTGGCACTGAAGTTAGCTTCTCTTTGAACAGTTGAAAGTTGTTCTCGCATTCCTTCGTCCAAACAAATCTCTTATCCTTCTGGGTCAGTTGCATCATAGGATTAGCTATACTAGAGAATCCCTCGATGAAGCGTCGATAATAGCTAGCCAATCCTAAAAAGCTACGAATCTCCGGAACGTTCTTGGGACATTCTGTGAGGATTGAGAAATTCGAATTTAGAATTTTCGAATTTTCAGATTTTAGAATTTCGAATTTTTGGTGAAATATGAATTCCTAGCGTTTTGAAGAATAACTCTGTCGTTTTGTGAAATCAGACGTAGCGCTATTGCGAGAAATCAGTTGTCGCGCATTTCAGATGTCAACGCGAGTCAACGGTACTGTAGCGCCAGCTGATGAATCTGATCAGTTGTTGATGGCACGAGTGATGGTCGTCGTTTCGCTATTCAGTAGTAGCGCTTGAAGAGATATCTGCTGGTAGCAGTTGCGCGGGTGAGAGGATTAACGAGAAAGTGACATGTGTTGGTCAACCTTTTTGGTGTTGACTGCTGAATTGTAGCGCTATCAGCTGTTGCGTTGTGAGGAATTATCCCAGCCGAGTGACCAGCTGTTGGTTTGAGGAACCAATCGCTGATGAGAGCCGACGTCGTTTTGATAAGTTAAAACGCAGCGTTTTGGGTGCAACGCTTTTGATCAGCTGTTGGTAGCAATGGTGACGTGTCCTTTACGTCGTCGTTTGAGTTGTTTAACGCGACCAGCTGCTGGTTGTTTTGAAAGGAATCTGTCGTCAGCTGCTGGAGCGATGCGGTGTCGTTTTGATTAGTTGATGCAACGTCTGTTGGTTTCTGCTGATTTTGTTGAGAGCAACTGCTGGTTTCTGTTGTAAGATATCTGCTATTTCAATGTATGCTGATTAATTGAGAACAGCAGCTCTTGGATTTAAGAGATATATAGACAAGTGTTGATCGACACTTAGGATTATTGAGAGCCTGATATTTCTTATCTCCAATTTCAAACCCTCGTTCTAGCTACTGTTCATCCGAGCATTTCGTTCTTTTCTTCGTCGATTTCAGCCTCTGTTTTGGACAATTTAGGTGGCGCTAGGTTCCTTGAGACTTCCTCTTTTGATTTGCTACCTTGTTAGAGGTTGTAGAACGAATTGAGGAAGAAGCGCAGAGTTGCTGCTCGTTCGAAGATTCTTGAGAAATCTGGTCCGGTTGTTCATCCGTTAGTTTCGAACTTCTGGGTAAGAGTTCTTCTTGGTTTTGAGATTTGCCCTTGTTGTTAATACCTACGTAGACTTGTAGAACCTGTTTGAGTTCAAAGCCGTGGGTAGGATATTTAGAAGTTCAGACCTGGACTGGAATTGATTTGAATTATGTGATGCTTTAGCATATTTCAGCTCCTGGAAGTATTCTGTCATGGTTGAGGAAGCCCGGAGAGATCTGGTAGCCTAGGCCGTGAGTTTCAGTGCCTTGAGAGAAATCTGTTGAGGTAGAATCAGCAGTTGAAGGTATGAATTGAGCAGATTTAGCAGCTTTGAGCGTGAACATGGCTGTAATTGATGTTGTGAAATCTGCTGATATGCTTCTGTGATTTACGTGATACAGCTTGTGAATTGATTGAGTTTTACATTCTGTTTTCACGTATTGAATTGTATGCATTGTGCATTGAATATTGAATTGGCATACATGAATACATCTTGAGCCTGATTGACAGATTGATTGATGACCTGATTGGAAGCCACGTTGTGACTGGCTGACTGATTAGTTGTGCCATACTACTGGGTCTAGCTATCCGATCATTGATAGCCCTCATGCATTTCATAGCATTGATTATAGCATGTTGCATGATTAGTTGTTTTGATAGCTCTTCGTACTGAGGCTTGACCTCGTACTTGTTTTCCTGCTTTTGTGTTGTTTGGGTCAGTGTTACCCATTTGCAGGATCTTCAGGTAACCAAGCTGGACCGAGTGGAGTGCCAGCTGGTCGATCCCCGTTTCCTTGAGTCCCAGTTTACTTTTATTATGTATTGAACCAGGGGATGCCCTGCGTTATTATGTATTTTGAGGATCGTTGATGATTGATATTTGTTGTTACCTGTATTGTATGAGTTTGAGTCAACTCGTATTTTGAGTATCGATATTTTGAATGTATGTTTTGAGTTCAGGCCCAAATGATTTCGAAAAATTTTTAAGCCCTTTTTTACGCTTCCGTGATTATGTGCTTAATTATGCTCTAATCTTGTGTGATTAGCACGGGGCCTGACACATTCCCAGTTCACTACGGCCTCTACCTTACTGGGCTCAATAGATAATCCTTCATCTGAAATGACATGACCCAGAAACAACACTTTATTCAACCAAAACTCACATTTAGAGAACTTGGCGTACAACTGTAAGTCTCGAAGTGTTTGGAGGACAGCCTTAAGTTCTATTTATGTTGCATGAGAGTCTTCAAATAAACCAATATGTCATTGCTTAAAATGATCATGAACTGATCGATGAACTATCTAAAGACTCAATTCATTAAGTCCATGAAAACAGCAGGGGCGTAATCAAACCAAAAGACATAACCAAAAACTCATAATGCCCGTACCTCGTTCTAAACGCAGTTTTCGGAAAATCCTCCTCTAGAATTCGCAACTGATGATACCATGAATGCAGATCGATCTTAGATTATACGGATGAACCTTGAAGCTGATCGAATAAATCGTCGATACTTGGTAACGGGTACTTATTCTTCACAGTAGCCTTGTTCAGTTGCCGAAAGTCAATGCACATCCTCATCAAACCGTCTTTATTTTTCACGAACAGAATAGGATCTCCCCACAGTGACATGCTTGGCCGAATAAAGGCTTGTCCAGTAGATCACTGTGTTGTACCTTCAGCTCTCTCAACTCGGCTGGTGCTAAACGATACGGGGTTCGCGAGATAGGAGCTGTACCAGGCACCAACTCAATGCTGAATTCAATCTCCCTTCTTGGAGGAAAACCAGGAATCTCCTCTGAAAACACATCAGAAAAATCACGAGCGACGGGGATGACACTAAGCTTGACACACGACTTCGAGGATGCTTCCAAAGCATAAATCATGAACCCTACATTATCCAACGACAGTAGGCTAAACATATCCATAGCAGAGACTAACGGAGTTTTCGATTGGGAATCATGGCCGTAGAAATTCCACTTCTCACCATACTGGGGCCGAAAACTCACAACGTCATGGAAACAATCCACGGTGGCCCTAAAACTAAACAGTACGTCCATTCCCACTATACAATCGAAATCCCACATAACAATCCTGATCAAATTGGCTATCAGCATATTCTCGCCAAACCTAAGTATGCCATTTGACACCATCTCTTGGGAGAACAGGCTCGCGCCGGCAGGAGTCGCAACAGAAACAACATCACGCAAAAGGGTGGTACGCAAACCATGCTCAACAATAAATGCATCAGCTATGAATGAATGTGATGCTCCAGTATCAAACAACACACGTTCTTGAAAGTAAAAAACAATACAGGTACCTGAAATCACTCCTCTAGGCGTGCCCTCTGCTTGCTCCCTGGTCATGGCATTAACTTGGGCCTGCTGGGGCCCTGAGAAATGGGGTTGGGAAGACTGTCCAAAACGCGAAGGACCAGGCTGCTGGAATGACCTGTGCTGAGTTTCCCCTATCCTCTGCTGCTGAACAGGGAAAGAACGACCTAGAGATGACCCGCCAGGATGGCTCTGCGGTGGGGCAGCGGTATGCTGAGATCCAACCAAAGGACATACTCTCGCAAAATGCCCGTACTGCCCACAAATATTGCAAACACCCTGAACCCCTACACACTGCGTCGAAGGGTGTTTACCTCCACATTGACCACAAAAGTTAGACCTGGGACTGCTGCTGCTGCTCGAACTTCCTGAATCGGAATAACTAGAACCCGGCTTCTTCTTCAACTGATGGCCACGGGGCCTGAACCTGTGACGTACAGATTGTTGTGATTACTGTTGGGGCTGCTGGGATGACTGAGAACATTGGGGAGGTTGTGCACCTTGAACGTTGGGACGTGTACCTTGAACAGCTTGCGGCCGAACCCGAGACCTACGGTTTTGTAACCCTTCCTCAATATCCATCGCCTTGTCTACCGCATCCGATAGCCATTAGAGGAACTTGCTGTTAGAGTAGATGCCCAACTAGCCAACTTGTGGCGTGTGGGTTTATAGACTCTTGTATATGACAATCTTTATATATGATATTCGCATTTACTTATATGGCATTCTTTACTTTCATTGTGTGTATGATAATTTACAATTGCGTTGAGTAAAGACCTACAATGCACTAAAGTGTATGTTAGATGTGATAGTGGGTATGACGGCTATCATGAAACACATCTAATAGTCACTGTGTATTATGAACATGTTCCTAGTCAATTGGGCCGTCAAAATGAGGATAGGGCCGCCCGAGTTCGAGACTAGTATCTACGATGCGAAGTACCTGTTGGGATATGGATCACGCCCCCCGGTGAGGAAGCGGAAGAACAAAAAACATGTGCCGGGAGACGATCAATACGATATAAACAAATCAAATTCTATGACATTAATAGGGTGTTTTATAGGAATACCTTACTGGCAACTCGTGCCTGGCTCCAACCGGAATTACAAGAACGCCGGCTCTTCATGTTAGGTGGCGGTAGATCCGTCAATCAGGTCCACGCCCTAGGTCTTTACTCAATGCAATTGTAAATCATCATACACACAATGAAAGTAAAGAACGCCATATAATAAATGCGAATATCATATATAAATATTGTCATATACAGGAGTCTATGAACCCACACGCCACAAGTTGGCTAGTTGGGCATCTTCTCTAACAATCTCCCACTTGCCCTAAAGCCAACTACTCATCAGACGCAGTCCCATTGTTTCGCGTTGTTTTTCAAACAAGGGTCCTGGCAAGGGCTTCGTAAGTGGATCAGCAACGTTGTCCGCAGAGGCGACTCTCTCAACTGCTATGTCACCTCTAGCCACAATATCCCGGATTATGTGGTATTTCCTCAGTATGTGTTTGGATCTTTGGTGAGACCTAGACTCCTTTGCTTGCACAACGGCACCCGTGTTGTCACAGTACACCGGGACTGGACCAACTCCATTAGGAATGACGCCCAACTCTTGGACGAAATTCCTTATCCAAACGGCCTCCTTAGCAGCAGCTGATGCTGCAATGTACTCAGCCTCAGTGGTTGAATCCGCGATGGTGTCTTGCTTGGAACTCTTCCAAGAGACAGCAACACCATTGAGCATGAATACAAATCCAGAGGTTGATTTTGAATCATCCACGTCACACTGGAAGCTAGAATCTGTGTAGCCTTCCAGTTTCAGTTCACCACCCCCATAGACCATGAACATATTCTTAGTCCTTCGTAAGTACTTAAGAATATCCTTCACGGCCTTCCAATGCAATTGGCCGGGGTTGGCCTGGTAGCGGCTCGTGACACTCAGAGCATATGCGACATCCGGTCTAGTCGAGATCATGCCATACATAATACTACCTATTGCCGAGGCATATGTTACACGTGCCATACTCTCTATATCCTCATCAGTCTTTGGACACATAGACTTGGATAGAGTGACCCCGTGGCACATAGGTAGGTGTCCTCTCTTGGACTCTTCCATAGAGAACCTCTTAAGTATGGTATCGATGTAGGTAGCTTGGGTGAGTCCGAGCATCCGTTTAGATCTATCCCGATAGATCTGTATTCCAAGAATATAGGATGCTTCACCCATGTCCTTCATCGAAAATCTACTAGACAACCATACTTTAGTTGACTGCAGCATTCCTACATCATTCCCAATGAGTAGAATGTCATCAACATAAAGCACGAGGAACGTCATAGCGCTTTTAACTACCTTCTTGTAAACACATGGCTCCTCGGGATTCTTGATGAAACCGAATTCCTTAATTGTTTCATCGAATCTCAGGTTCCAACTTCGCGATGCTTGTTTGAGACCGTAGATCGATCTCTGAAGCTTGCATACCTTATGCTCGCTTCCAACGAATGTGAAACCCTCAGGCTGCGTCATATAGATCTCTTCCTTAATGTTTCCATTAAGGAACGCCGTTTTCACATCTATTTGCCATATCTCATAGTCGTACCATGCGGCTATGGCTAACAAGATTCTAATCGACTTGAACATTACGACTGGCGAGAAGGTTTCATCATAGTCAACACCTTGCCTTTGAGTGTAACCTTTCGCCACCAGTCGTGCCTTGTAGGTCATTACCTTACCATCAGGCCCAAGTTTCCTCTTGTACACCCATTTTCACCCAATAGGAACAATTCCTTCGGGAGGGTTAACAAGAGTCCAAACTTGGTTATCATGCATTGAGTCAAACTCAGAATACATTGCTTCAAGCCACAAATTAGAATCAGCATCGGAAATTGCCTCCTTGAAAGTCCTTGGATCAGATCCAACAACTTGATCACTTTGATCATCTTCAAGGAGAAAACCATATCTCTCACGAGCTCTAGGAATCCTTTCGGATCTCCTAGGTGCGACCATTTCTGGTACTGTCTATGTAGGTGCAGGAGACTCACCTGGTACTTCGATTGGATCTCGAACCTCTTCGAGTTCTACTATTTTGCCTTTTCTATCAAGTAGAAATTCCCTTTCCATAAAGGTGGCATTCCTAGAAACAAACACTTTTGTTTCACTGGGATAGTAGAAGTAGTATCCAATGGAATTCTTTGGATACCCAATGAAGTAGCATAAGATGGATCTCGTATCCAGCTTATCTCCCACTGTCTGCTTCACGTAAGCAGGACATCCCCAAATCCTCATAAATGAGTACTTTGTTGTTTGCCCATACATATCTCATACGGAGTCTTATCCACTTCCTTGGTGTGGACATTGTTCAACAACATTACCGCCGTTTCGAGCGCATAGCCCCAAAACGAGATGTGAAGTTCAGTGAAGCTCATCATAGATCGAACCATGTCCAACAAGGTCCGGTTACGACGCTCCGCTACAACATTGAGCTGTGGTGTGTCCGGAGGGATCCACTGTGAGAGAATCCCATTCTCTTTCAGATAGTCTTGAAACTCAGCACTTAAGTATTCACCACCTCGATCGGATCGAAGTGCTTTAATATTTTTGCCTAATTGATTTTCTACTTCAGCCTTGAATTCTTTGAACCTTTCAAAGGATTCAGACTTGTACTTCATCAAGTACAAGTACCCATACCTAGAGTAATCATCGGTAAAGGTGATGAAGTATGTGTGACCATATTTAGTACCAATACTAAAGGGGCCGCACACATCAGTATGGATCAAATCCAATAGGCCTTGAGCACGCTCACCCTTGCCCTTGAAAGGTTGCTTGGTCATCTTTCCCTTTAGACAAGACTCACAAGTCGGTAGAGAGTTAATGTCTGACAAATCAAACATGTCACTCCTAACTAACTTGTTCATCCTACTTGGAGAAATGTGACCTAGCCTAGCGTGCCAAAGTTGTGCTGGGTTCAAGTTATCGTGTTTCCGTTTAATCTTTGTGGTATGTGCTTCGACATCACGAGTTGGAACGTCTTTTAATTTTAAGGTGTATAAATCGTTTTCGCGTTCCCCAATTCCAATTAAACATTCATTCTTGTAAATATTGCAAATCGAATTAGCAAACATACAAGAATATCCATCACTATCAAGCATACCTTTCGCAGTTCCCAACTGCTCGAGGTACTCCTTGCAGTTCCTCCTCCAATGCCCAGCCTTGTGGCAGTGGTGGCAGACATCCTCAGACTTGTTTGGTTTTGAAGCCTTTGCCTTTGGATTCTTGGCGGACTTTTCCTCCTTTGCAGGAGCAGAACGCTTCTTGCTCTTGCGTCTGGGCCCCTTTTTCGCAGAGGAAGAAGAACCCAGAAGGAGGACGGGTTTGTCCTTCTTTATAGTCCCTTCAAACACTACAAGCATATTAACCACCTCTTCGAGGGTGGCTTCCAGCTTGTTCATGTTGAAGTTGACCACAAAGGGGTCAAATGCAGCAGGCAGCGAGAGGAGAAGTACATCCACAGACAGCTCGTGTGGAAGTGCGATATCAAGGCCCTACAGCTTTTCAACGAGCCCAATCATACGAACCCCATGCTCGCGGACCGAAGTCCCATCGCACATGTGGCTCTTCATAAGCTCCGACAGCCGTGAACCTCTCATGTCGAGAGTTCTCCCCGTACAGCTCTTTGAGATGAAAGAGTATGGCAGAGGCATACTTTGTCTTCTCAAAACGCCGTTGCATTTCGTTGGACATTGATGCCATCACATAGCATCGAGCTTTAACCTCGTCGTCCCACCATTGGTTAAGCGTAATCAGCTCCTCAGGGCTGATATCGGCAGGGGTTTCCTCCGGAGGGGACTTCTCTATCGTATAGAGGAGCTTCTCCGAAGCCAATACAAGATTGAGATTCCGGAGCCAGTCTTGGTAGTTCAGACCGGTGAACCTGTTGCTATCCAGTATAGCAGCGAG
>KV012857.1:76085-87226 GCA_001598015.1 Dorcoceras hygrometricum
CGGGATATATGGATTGAAAGGACCGTACTGTACGCTAACCACGACCAACTGGTTCTTGCAGGCACTATCAGTGATACCTAGGGGATCATAGGGCGATGTTGCTAGACGCTCTTACCATGATCCGTTGGGCAGGTCCGGAATTGTGATTTCGAAGCCACAATGGTTGTGGGCCCACGGCTAGCTGTATCCCTGAACCACTGAGGGTCACACAAATTTAAAATTCGAGATTCCCGCACGGATACTCAGCTCAATGTGTTGAGCATACGAAGAGGATTTTGGGAGGTGCGACTTCCTAAAAGTCAACAGGGGTCAAATCGTGATTTCCCGCTGTTGAGGGGCAAAACGGTCATTTTGCACTGGGGTTCTGAAAAATGGTTTTTCAGATCATAGTATTCAGTTTTGTAAACTGAGTCGATTGGTCTGATCTGATCGGCGATCGGAGTTACGATGAAGTCTCGGTGATAGGGATGAACCGAATGTTCATCCGTTGGACCCGGGCCCGTTGGGCCGGATCCAAACCCATCACCAAGTCTACTTAATGTAGACTTAGACTCATTAACTCACACTAATCACTTCACAACTTAACCCTAATCCTAGAAGTGGCCGCCCCCTATCCTCAACCTCACGCCGCCGTGCGCCGCTCGCCGCCGCCATCGCCTCTTCGCCGGAAATTGTTCCGACTAATCTTGACGAGGAGAATCCGTCCGCGCCGATCTCGTCAGGCCTTCTAGTGCAGGCTGATGAAGGAATCCCGTCTCCGGTCATGGACCTGATTGAAGATATCTACCGCCGCCTACCGTGAAGTGCCGTTTTCTTTACGAAACTGGTCGGAGCCAGGCACGAGTTGCCAGCAAAGTAGCAATCTTAAACGCCCTATGAATGTCATATTGTGTTGTTTTTATCGTATTGATCGTCTCCTGGTATTGTTTTTCGTTCTTCCGCTGCCTCACCGGGAGGCGTGATCCGGATCCCAACACTTGCCAACACCAAACAGTAAATATTTTCGTTCAGCCCTTCCAAGAATTTGTTTCTCTTCGCTCTCTCGTGACCGGACACATGAGGAACATAAGTGATGGTCCTAGAAATAGGATCAATAAGTAAATAGGAGTTCAGAAGGGGGGGGGTTGAATGAACTCCTTAGATTTTGAAATCTTTTAAAATGTTTTGCAGCACGGCTTAACTTAAGTCCGAGTTACCAGACTTAAGGTATCTCAGTTTTACGCAAGTTTCTCGGTTAACTTGAAAAGTGCCGAATAAAACCGATTGACTTGTGAACAGTAGATAAACACAATATATAAGTGCAATATGTAAAAGATAAGGATTCAGGATTTGTTTCTGGAAGTTCGGATATAAATATCCTACGTCTCCCCTTCTTCCTCCTCGGAAGGTATCACTAGAAGATTTGCTGATTACAGGCCTTCTGCAACCAACCGATCACACAAGCAGCACTTGTATGAACTCCTAGACACTTCACAATCTAACACGCAGACGTTGCTGCTGGTTACAAGTAATGAAATGATATTTTCGAACTGCTTCACAAAGACAGTTCGTTACAGACTCAATAGATATGACAATGAATACAATTTCTGAGTGCTGTAATATTCTCTGGTTTCTAAAACAAAGAAACTTGATTCAACAATATGAACCAGAGAATGGACTCGAAGGTTTGTCTATGAAAAACAACAGTAGTGTTCTTCGAGTCTTGAGCTTTTTGAATATGTTCAACAGATAGAAAGATCTGAATATTTTGACAGCGTGACCGCAATGATAATGAGAGTGAAGAATAGTTTCTTCAATCCAGCTTCTGGTATTTATAGGCTTTGATTGCAACGGTCATAAATGCTTCAAAGGAAAATAAATCCCATTTCAATCACTGTCAAATTTGTACGTCGTAATCACTGCTCCACTACAAGGTAAAACTGCTCATTGACAGAGCCAATTTGTCTTCTTTCCATTTTTGTGCAAGCATTGAAAAACGGCCTCTGTACATCGTACTATTTACCCAAAATAGTACCTACCTTGTCTCCTTAATTCCAGGAAATTGTACGATTCTACATATCTTTTCCATTTTGAGTATTCGATCGTATTTGAATCAATTTAAACTTGCGCCTGAAATTACTTTGATAACCAGATCCAATTTTCTTCGTCGTGGTTTCAAATGTTGCGACTGGAAAATACTTCCAAGTATGCGTCGACTGGATTTCCATGTGCGATTTTCCAGCGCCTGATTCTTTATATAACCCAACGACTGGTTTCTAGCACGAAGTCAAAACACTGTCGTATCAACTTATTCAAGCGACATCGTTTTGTCATCGCTCTCCTCAAATACCAACGACTGGTTCTTTTATAAAGGCTATCGACTGGTTAGTTAAAACGTTGACGTTTTAACTTATCCATACGACATTGTTTTGTAAACACCCTCGACTGGTTAAGTGACTCACTATAGCTCTCGTCTGGTTTCAATACGGTGTCGCTTCAACTTACTTAAACGCTATCGTTTTGCACACGCTACCATTTGACTTCTTGCGTCTGATTTATGAAGACACTGTAGCTTGCGTCTGGTTTACCGATACTATCCTGCGACTGATTCCAAGAGTACTGTGCACTGCGTCTAGATTTTCAAACTACTGTACACTGCGTCTGGATTATCAAAACATTATCTCTCGTCTTTTAATGTAACATGTCGACTAACACAAGATACTGTTGCTCTCGACTGGATACTCAACGTCTGAATCAAGGTTCTTTGCGTCTGAATACCCAATACCACTGTAGCTTGCGTCTAGATTGCCAAAGTCCTGTTTTGCGACTGGTTTTGAAACTTGCGTCTGGATAACCCACCCTGTCGTCTGGATACTTGCTAACTATTGACAACGTCTGATTATTCAAGAGTAACTTGTCCTATTTTGTTATCACCAAAACTATAAATTTTATCCTAACAATTTCCCCCTTTTTGGTGATGACAAAACTTAGCAGCCGATAAAAATAAATTTGCAAAGTAAATTGCACAACGACTGTTGAAGACAAATTTTCATTAACTGAGAAAAAGGTACAAAAGATTTGTACAAGAAACTAATGTCCTCTTCTCCTTAGTCTTCTTAGTCTCTTTTCCCTTTCCTTTTCTCTTTCCCGTCTATCTGCCTGTCTATCTGCCTCTCGAACCATTTCCGCAGCCTCTTCCACTCTGGTAACACGTCCATGGCCTGAACTGCTTTCAGCTTGGTTAGCCTGAGTAGGTAAAGGGCGGCGTTCCACACAAACAGGCGGCGGGCGGCGGCTGCTACTCCCTATTTCCCCCTTTTTGGCATCACCGCCACGTATGTGGTCGACGAGTTCGCCAATTTGGATGGAAATGCTAAGTATATCTGCTGCGATTTTTGCTTGAAATTCCAGAAGTTGGTGGGAGATGGCCTCCATGGTTGCCTCAGCATTTCTGCGAAGGATCTCCAAGTTTGTGGCCATAGCATCCACTTTAGCATTTAGCTCTTTTACCTCCCTTTGCATGTCAATTTAATCAAGAGTAGCGGCGGCAATCTGTGTATTTATCTGCCTCTGAGATGATTTAATTTCCAACGACAGAAGATTTCTTTGATCATTAGAATCTTTGCGCAATGTCCCAAACCATCTGTCTTGCGCGTCAAGGCGTGTTGTGAACTTCTTCTCAATGTCGTGGAGGTGCAGAAGAATGACGTCTTTAAGTGCAGCACCATTATCTTGATTGCTTATTCGATCAAGTGACGTTCGCAGCTGGTGTATCGCTTCTGTGATATCAGGAGAGGCAGTAGAAAAGCCTGGTTGAGAGATGGTAGGAGCAGGAGCAGCAGTGTCTGTATCATCAAAATTCATTTGAGAATCAGAATAGGAGCTGGTATAATCTTGAATCAGAAGCGGACGAGGAGGTGTGTAATGCCCAGATATTTTAGAGGCCACAAACTAGAAAGATTTGAGATTGAGGGATTACAATGCTATTCTATTTAACTCTGTTTCTATCGAGTTTCAGAATTCAGATATATATTGTTTAGCTTTTTATTATTTGAGAGCTAAATTTCAGAGGTTAGAATGCGATTGCAGCAGCTGTTTAGCCGATCATAGCAAGTCGATCGAATCCTTTTGTTTTAACTAAAATTGTTCGGTTTCCATATACATCATTTTTGTTTTAAAACAGAGCATGCTTTTAGAAGGCTTCGACATATTGAATTAAATGAGTTTCTTCTTTAGGCATTTACAAATCATATATATAGGATGTTAGCTGCTTCATGCATCATTATCTTCAAATCAAATTACTTTTAAGCGGTGCTCTCTATAAGAAACCGACCAAAAGTTTTAAAGCTTTTTAAAGGAGGCGATCAGAGTGTTGGTGATTTGCTGGATTTCTACTGCGGTTGTGTTCAAGAATTCAGGCAAGTAAACTATGTTTCTTGCTCACTCAGTGAAAGCATATATTCAATTCTGTTTGCAAAATTATATGAGATTTTAAAGAAAGGAAGATGGCTTCGGCTGTTCTTCAAAAACCAGAAAGTTCATGCTCTGTTTTTATGAAGGTTGCGTTTTACTGTATTTGATCCAAAGAGATGTTTTAGAAAATGGTTTGGTGATGTTCATCCAGTAGATTCTTGAGTTTTCTTCAGAAATTCCATCGAAGTAACTCACAAGTAGCTTATTCGATCATTTCCAGAAATTTCTTTAGATATTTTGAATTCTTCAGACAAAGGAAAACCACGACTGATATTTATTTATTGAAAATATTCTAAGTATAGATTTCAGCTGTCGCATTGTTTGAGTTCAGTAGTTGCGACCAGCAGTCGCACTATTTCATGTTCAGTTGTTGCGTATTTTATTGTTCATCAGCTGATAGTTTATTCATCAGCTGATAGTTTGTTCATCAGTTGATAGTTTATCATCAGCTGATAGTTTGTTCATCAGCTATTAGTATTCAGCAGATGCATTGCTTTCATAAATTCAGCAGATGCATATTGAGCAGATGCATTGCTTTCATAAATTCAGCAGATGCATACTCAGCAGTTGCGTTTGTAAAATCAGCAGATGCACTGTTCATCAGCAGGTGCATCTTTCCTTTGTTAGAATTCAGCAGTTGCGTAGTCTTCGTAACATTCAGCAGATGCACTGTTCACCAGCAGATGTATTCCATTTTGATATTTCAGCAGTTGCTTTATTTATTTCTAAGTACTGATTCATTTCAGCTGGTATTAGTCTTGCGACTAGTACTGTTCATTCTTCGTTTTCTTCAACAGATAACGAAATTTCAGAATTTGATTTCTTACTCATTTACACTTCAATTCAAATGAATCTTTCGACTTATCTGACAGATTCAACTATCTAATTTATTCAGTTTTCATCTTCGCAAACTTTACAGAGAAATCCTTTACAGTTCCAGAACATCATTAGACAAAAGAAAAAAACAGTAATTCGTGCAAGAGAAAAAGAAAACAGATTTTAGAAAGAAAAGAAAGAGCAGAACGATGTTTTAGAAAATATTTTTAGTTATGACAACAAAGAGGGTCCCCAGAAGAAGGGTGAGTGCGCGGCTGACGAACCGTGTGCCCTTTCAACAGAGGAAGGATCAGGTGTAGTGGTCGACGGATCTGTATATCCCTTCACCATGAGCCATAGTGCTAGAGACTGATATCAGGAGTTTGATCAAACGAATTGGACCAAAATGTTTAAAGTGTTGTCATAATTTCAGAAGAGCGCAAGTGTGATTTTAATCACAGCTCCAAAGAATGTTTAAAGAAAATGTTTTCAGAATTTGATTATGTTTTATGCTTTCAGTTTCTATCAGAATTCTCAGTTATATATATATATTGTGCTTGTTCATTCCAAAGCGTATTCAGATTTCAGTATGTATTCAGCTTCCAGATTCCAGTTTCAGTTTCTATTGCATGATTTTGCTATTCCAGATTTTACCTGCTGAGCCTTCGGCTCACTAGTTTTCATTGAGTGCAGGTAATGAGCAGTAGGGAGCTGGATGGAGAGTGGCTGGTTGGACAGTGTTGTTTATCGTGGACATCTTCCATTGTTCTTTTCAGCTTTTGTTTTGATGTACAGAACTTTAGTTATGGTTTTGTATGCTAACAGATTTCTAGTCCCTCATTTTGTAGAAATCTGTTGGTGTAAAGATATATGCAAGTTCACTCGTATTTTTATCAGCTGGTATATCAGTTCCGCGTGTGTTATTTTATCAGCCGAGGATTTAGTTCCATGTTTTGTATACCCTTCCAGCTGTTTTCCTTCACTTGTTATGAAAAGTGTTTATCAGATTTTAATTCTATTTCCGCTCACGTCATTGTTTCCTTGTTCCGCATTTCAGCAGCAATGAATTGTGTTTATTCGCAATTTAGTCCATAATTTTAATAACGACTTTTATGTTTATTAAGATTGAAATTTTTGGGTCTTTCAATTCGAACCCCAAATTTATAAATTTCTTTTGAGAAAAGTCCGGTCGTTACAAGGTGATTCTTGAATGTCAACAAAATAGAGGTTCTCCTCCTGTGCAGTAGGAGAGACAACTGGTCCTAGAGTAAAAGAATCATCAGGGGGAGAAGGAGAGCAATACACTGTAGAACCATCGGATGAATCTGAATCAATCTCTGGACTACTCTGTGCACGAGAACTACTGAAATATGCAACAAAAGTATCGGTATTTACACCCTGCTCAAAAACATCGAGAAGATAGTCTGGGATCCTTCAGAGAGAGTTTGCAGCTACTTCTCAAAAACTCAGGACCTTGAACAAATGTCCACAAACCATAGATTTGCACCATTGGTCGTACCCAGCATTTTGATTTTGACTGAGAGAAGAACTGGGCAAGTACAGCACCACTACCTATAGATGTATCAAGATACGTCGAAGTGCACGGTTGCTCTATAGGTAGGCCATTTCTTCTCTTTGCTGTGTAACAAGAACTTCGAGAGACTTCGAGTGGGCAGCAGACAAAATATCGATTATTTGAGACGCTGTTGCTGTCCACGGCTGCCCAGGAACAAGATATTTGCGATGAGATTCCAAGAATTTCCTAAGCAGCATCCCCCGATATTTCGCCAAAATGTATAACCTTCTCTTGACCGCAGTCTCAAGAGAATCAATGCCAGCCCATTCCAACATCAACTTTTCTATTTCTTTCAGAATCTTCAAACTGTCAGAATCAGGTAACTTATTTAAAGAAAAAGAATGAAAGAATTCCACAACATCTACCATCACCTGGTCTCGGAGTCTGACTAAAAACTCTACATCTCCACAAATCAATTCGACAGATTCGCGAGCAGGATTTCCTTTGACTGGTTCATCTTCAACTAGGGGTTCCTTCCCTTTGTCATGAACGGAGATCCTAGGAAGGCTGGCGTAGTACACTTATACTTCTTGGATATTGATGGACTCGCCAAGCCTTATTTTTGTGATCTCTGCCGCAGTGACGGAAGGCAGCATCGTGTCCTCAGAAATTTGAATCAAGAGATCATCTAGTGACATGAGCTCCTCAGGATGATGCTTGCTGCTCCTAGCTTCCTCACCAGTCTTAGCAACATCAAAATCGATTTTCTCCTCGGAATCTTGCTTCTCTTGCTCCGTAGTCGCAAATTCCTCATCGAAGGCCCTATCAAACCAAGTTTCAATCTTATCGCCTTGTGTTGCAGTAAAAAAGAATGAAAGAAATGAACGACATCTTCCATAACCCGATCTCGCAACTGGACCAAGAAATCAACATCGCCGCAAATCAACTCCATGGTTTCCCTCGCTGGATTCCCTCTAACAGGCTCATCTTCAACTAGGGGTTCCTTCCCTTTGTCATGTACGGAGATCCTGGGAAGGCTGGTGTAGTACACATCTCGTTCTTGTACTTCTTGGATATTGATGGACTCGCCAAGCCTGATTTTTGTGATCTCCGCTGCAGTGACGGAAGGCAGCATCGTGTCCTCAGAAATTTGAATCAAGAGATCATCTAGTGACATGAGCTCCTCAGGATGATGCTTGCTGCTGCTAGCTTCCTCACCAGTCTTAGCAACATCAAAATCGATTTCCTCCTCGGAATCTTGCTTCTCTTGCTCCGTAGTCGCAAATTCCTCATCGAAGGCCCTATCAAACCAAGTTTCAGTCTTATCGCCTTGTGTTGCAGCAGCTGTGTCCAGTTGAATCAAGATTTGTTCAATTATATCATCTGGATCAGCAGCTGGTTGCTCCTCACTAGCCGGTACATCAGTACTTGTCTCCTGTACACCAGTCGCACTCTCCTTGACTGGCTCATCAACTACAAGGTCATCATCCTGCTCCAGAACCAACCGCCTCTTTCGTGATTTTCTTTTTGGCACAGGAGGTAGCTCAGCTGGGACATCAGCTGTTGGTTCAATGGTTTGTAGCGGTACTGCCTCCAGTGCCATCGCAGCTGGTTTACCCTTTGTGGTGTGCTTCTTCTTGGCAATAGGAGCCACCTCAGTTTCACTGGACGCCAATCGTTCTTTGACACAGGTTTCTTTACGGTTTTCTTCATCGGGGTAGAACCTGCGGCTTTCTCCATGCCAATCTGTTCATTTATATGAATAAATCTGTGTACTGTTCTTTCAGTCAATACTCTATGAATGGGAAATGGGTTGGATTCACCAAGCTCCAAACCGGGCACCTTGCTCAACACTACACAGATCTGAATTGCGTAACCTTTAGCCTGCCGCGACCCGGGCGTGACCATTGCCTTCAAGACACCAAATAACAGACTACCCCAATTGATTTTCACATCAAACATGATGGCTGTCATAATCATGAATCGCTCGTGGGTCACAGCATCGAATGACCCAGCTTTGACAAAGAGCGTCTTTGCCAAAATATCATGGAGAAAGACGATATTCGATTTTCATTTCCTTTTTGAAACAGGAAATACTTACTTGTTCTTCGGATTCAGAAAACAGACTCCTCGCATCAAACACCAAGTCCTTAGGAACGTCTGACACATCGGTTAAACCCTCAGTCGGAAGACCGAACGTCGTAGCAAACATTCCCTCAGAGATCTCAACATTTATGCCTCTAATGGTGCAGACCACCACTCCGTATTCTCGAACGGACCCATTTTCAAAAAACTCTATCAGTGCAGCCTCATAGTACACAGCTGGGCAACCCAAAAAACCTTTTAACCCTGTTGCGATGAGCAGCTCAAACATCTGTGTTATAGTGGCGTCGTCCATCCCAAATACGGAGTCGAAATCAACATGGTGGCTATTGCTGATCAATGAAGAGGCCATTTCTGATGAATATGAGATGAGAGATTGCCTGAAAATATGATTTGCGAAAGACTGTGCAGAGAGAATACGAGAGTACTAGAGAACAAATTTGCAAGGTAAGAGAATATGAACAGTGTACCGTCATATATATATAGAATACGAAAAGGTAAAAGATTGGGAACGGTGTAGATGTGACTGTTGAAATGATGACAAAAACGTGTGTCAATCATCCAATGGAACGTACTATTTTTGGAAATGATTTGCAAATATTTTACCTGTACTTGAAAAAAATATTTAAAAACACGTGCGCCAAAATTTAATAAGTCACAACTGCTGCGTCTGGTTTATTAACCTTGCAACTGGAATTTAATATATCTCCAGGTAGGCAAAATCTGGTCATAAATAAGTATCAACTGTATATATGCAACGTCTGGGTGTTCAGACGCAACATATTCAGTCGACGTCACACTTAACAATCCAGATCTTGGTTCCCCCTGCGACTGGTACATAACTGCGACTGGCATACTCTGCGACTGGCATACTGTGACTGGTACCTTGCGACTGGTATACTCCAACGCAAGTTGAAACCCTCGACTGGTAGACTATTGTTCCCCCTCAACAAGAGACTTGCAGCTGAGGTAGACAACGGCTTTCAATCTGCAAATTTGTTAGCGCACAGACATATCATGGCAATTCAAGGAGACCTAATATGTTTCTAAAATAAGAAAACTTAGCGTCTGGCAGAGGTTTTGTGAAGATGTCAGCAACTTGTTGCTCTGTCGACACGTATTCCAACCGTACTTCCTTCTTGAGCACGTGGTCCCTTATAAAGTGATGCCTGATATCGATGTGCTTGGTCCGTGAATGCAGCACAGGGTTCGGGGTGATCGCAATTGCTGAGGTGTTGTCACAGAGAATAGGAGCTTCGGAAGCATCAATGCCATAATCCTTCAATTGATGTTGAATCCAGAGGATTTGAGCGCAACAACTGCCAGCAGCAAGATACTCTCCTTCGGCTGTTGACGTGGCAATTGATGTCTGCTTCTTACTAAACCAGGAGATCAGTCGATCCCCTAAGAATTGACACGTTCCACTTGTGCTCTTGCGATCAATCCTGCAACCTGCGTAATCTGCATCACTGTAACCAATTAGTTGAAAGCCGGAGTCTTTGGGATACCAAAGACCCACGTTAGGAGTACCCTTCAAATATTTCAATATTCTCTTTACAGCAATGTAATGCGATTGCTTTGGCTCTGCTTGGAATCTAGCACACATACAGACAGCAAACATGATGTCTGGTCTACTAGCAGTCAAGTATAGCAAAGATCCTATAATACCACGATACAAAGATACCTCTATGGACGTTCCAGCTTCATCTTTGTCGAGTTTGATTGTGGAGCTCATGGGAGTCGCTGCTGCTGAACTATTTTCCATTCCAAATTTCTTCAGAAGTTCTTTTGTATATTTCTCCTGGTTGATGAATATTCCATTCTCCAACTGGCGAACTTGTAAGCCCAAAAAGAAAGTTAGCTCCCCCATCATGCTCATCTCGAATTTATCCTGCATGAGCTTGGAAAATTTCTTGCACAGTTTGGGGTTAGTTGACCCAAAAATAATATCGTCAACATAAATCTGAACTAATAAGACATGATCATCCTTAACAAATTTAAACAACGTCTTATCTACTATGCCTATAGTGAACTTATGCTCAAGAAGAAAATTAGTGAGTGTATCATACCAGGCTCTGGGTGCTTGCTTCAAACCGTATAGAGCCTTGTCCAGTTTGTAAACAAATTCTGGATTTGTATGATTTATGAAGCCAGGATGTTGTGCAACATACACTTCCTCTGTCAAGACGCCATTTAGAAAGGCACTCT
The DNA here is from genome assembly GCA_001598015.1 of Dorcoceras hygrometricum. NCBI lineage: Eukaryota > Viridiplantae > Streptophyta > Magnoliopsida > Lamiales > Gesneriaceae > Dorcoceras > Dorcoceras hygrometricum. The sequence goes on from KV012857.1 coordinate 87,181, forward strand.
TGAAATCCATCTGAAAGACCTTGAAGTCTTTATATGCAGCATATGC
>KV012857.1:94807-122238 GCA_001598015.1 Dorcoceras hygrometricum
GCCCTCCTCGATGTGGATAGCAGTATCCACGGCCTCAGCATAAGACTTGGGCTTGCTTGTCAAAACGCTCTGGTACAGATCCCCATTCAAGCCCTCCACAAACCTGGTGCTCTTGGCCCTCTCCCGGCCAGCAACATGCGGAACATACGCCAACAAAGCAGAAAACTTGCGAGCGTACTCGCGCACAGACAACGAACCTTGCTCCAAGAACTCGAACTCCCGCTCACGGGTAGCTACATAGGAGTCGGGGACATACTCCTGCCTGAAGACCTGATAGAAAGTGTCCCAAGTAATGCCAACACCAGTCTCCAGTAAGGTACTAGACGTACCTCTCCACCAACGTTCTGCGGACTTCCTCAACAGTAGGGTCACCAACCTCAACCGGAGATCGTCGTCATACTGAGCTCGATCAAACAGATGTATGACGCTATGGAGCAAAGAATCCGCGTTCTCACTCGACTCATCACCATTGAAGATAGGAGGACTCATCTCTGAAACCGAGCTATGACCACATCCATTCTCTCTACCGGAGCCGGCGGAGCTACAGCCTCCTCCTCTCCACTACTCTCAAGAGTATGACTAGGCGCACTAGACTGATCCTCATTCTGCCCTCCTGATTCCTGGAATAGACCCCTACTACGACCACGACATCTAGGCGGCATCTAAAACACTCAACAGGATAAGGAAAACAGAACAGATACAGCAGAGAAAACATATAACACAAAATATGCAGCACGTAGTCACATAAGTCAAACACATGCAACACACAACACTGTGCCTAAACTCAAGTGTGATCAAAGGAATTGAGCTTATCCCAGTTTAAGCTCTGATACCAAAAATGTCAGGCCTCGTGCTCACAACAGATAAACACATGCGGAAGCTATCAAAAAGGGGGGTAAAATTTTCGCTTTTAGGCCCGACGGTTTTAAACTTATAATTTAAAATACAACAATACTTAAAATAAGTTTCCCAATTCGTAAAACAACCAACAATAAAGCATACATAATTCCAAACATGTATCAGACTCCCCTACGGGTACAACAACAAAGCACAGGGCATCTCCCTGGCTAACTGATACATATATATAAGTATGCTATATGCAACTGGGACACGCTATCCACCTCCTGGGGCACCACCAGCTGGGTTAAACCCAAGACCAGCTGTAGAACCTGGGTTTCCTGAAAACAACATAACAAAGAAACAAACCAAGCCCCGGAGGGACATGGGGTCAAACCCCAGTACGGAGAGCAACAGATAAAGCTAATAGAATGCATAAGATAAAATGCAGATGCTATGCATGAGACGACGAATAACAACGGAAAGCTCGACCCTCAAGGGAGCTAAGGGACTCAAACATAGCTCCAAGAATCATCGACAACGAATAGTGGCCACGGGGTGTGTTCACAGTGTGGTAGTGAGCCACTCACCGTGACACTACACCCACTTACCGGATGCATCAAACAACTCGACATGCTGTTGCCTCGCCCATGAACTGTGGTAGTTAACCACTCGGCGCATGGTGGCTAACGATCCCAGCAGGGAGATGAGAGTGCGGTATTGCCGCTCGCCCTCACATCCTGGTAAGAAATCAACAACAGTAATACAAGATATAAAGCTGCAAGACACAATACACATGGGACCTGAAATATGCGTGAACGAATGCGTGTATGCAATTCACAAGAAACAGCTAGCATAAACACCAATGCTCAGCAAGCAATACACAGATAAGTTCACCGAAACATCCCAGCAGCCACACATAATATCTCACGCCAATCCCAAGCTAAATCAAGCTCAAATCCGTACCTTAAACTGAGCAACAACTAACCCAGCGAGAAATCCCGAAGACTCTGGTAAAAGCCTGTTAAACACACGGCATACACAACGTAAATCTAACAGGTTGCTAATCAAGCTCACGGCTGGGAGTCTCACTCGACCAGCTGCCCAATATACCTCAACAATTACATAGCAAGCTTAGAAACTAAGGCTAGGAACAAGGTCTCACCGAAAACCAGAACGTAGTTCTACCAAATCGACGCAACACTCGAACGGCAGCAACTTCGCGTTCCTCGACTAGACAATTACAGCTTCTAAAACTGGTATGAATTGGAATAGCTTCTCAAGAGGAGTCCAACGCTACCTCGCACGAGCCAAAACAACCACCAAAACGACGGGAAATCGCCGGAAAAGCGCACGGCTGAACAGTGCTCTAGTGTTCGAAAGATAAGGAACGAAAGGCTGGAAATATTTGCTAAGTATGGGAAAAGATATCACAATTCGAAGACCAAGTCTTCCTATAAATAGTACTAGCAACGACTGGAAATCAACACCAACAATTGTCTACCGACAAAACCAGTCGACACTAACAATTTCCCAAACCAGCAGACGCAAGAACCAACAGCTGATGAAATCTAGAGCCACGCTAAACAAATCCAGCCGCTAACTACAATGATCATCTGAACAGTGCTCTAGTGTTCGAAAGATAAGGAACGAAAGGCTGGAAATATTTGCTAAGTATGGGAAAAGATATCACAATTCGAAGACCAAGTCTTCCTATAAATAGTACTAGCAACGACTGGAAATCAACACCAACAATTGTCTACCGACAAAACCAGTCGACACTAACAATTTCCCAAACCAGCAGACGCAAGAACCAACAGCTGATGAAATCTAGAGCCACGCTAAACAAATCCAGCCGCTAACTACAATGATCATCACCAGCTGCAAGCTACAGTAGCGAACAATCTCTCGCAGCTGGACAACCAGACGCTGTTTCAAAATACAAAAGCTGGACAGCCAGTCGACCGGATGCTAAAATCAATCACAAGGCAAACCATCGACTGGTCCTCAAAACAGAGTCGCACCAACTTATCCAGACGACGTCGCATAGGATGCTCAATCCTTAATACCAGCTACTGGTCATCCAGATGCAAAACACAAAACAACGCACAACGCTTCGCATAAAACCAGTCGCAGCTACAGTGCACAACCAGTCTCAATATACGAAACACCAGTCGCAACATCTCAAACAACGGCATTTCATGCCCTGCGCTACCAAAACAAGCTACGACTATTTTCGCCACCGACCATCTTTCGCCTCAAAAACTCAAAAACACGAAAGCATCCAGAATTGTTCAACGCACGAAATGGAACCCGAAAATGCAACTCAAAACAGAGATCTAAACCACAAAATCTCATAATCAACCGATTAATTCCAAAGATTAATCTCAATAACAAATCCAGGTCTCACATGAGTAACCTAAAAATATTCCTGCATCAGATTTAGGTTCAAAGGCAGTTAGATGCTTCTTGCCATTGTTATGAATGAAGCACTTGCATCCAAACACCCTGAAATAAGAGATATCAGGCTTCTTACTATTCCAGATCTCATAGGGGGTTTTATCGTGCATCCTATTAATCATTGATCTGTTCTGAGTGTAACACGCTGTGTTAACTGCTTCTGCCCAGAATTTTTGAGAAATGCCTGAATAATCATAGATCTTGCAGCTTCTTTTAATGTCCGGTTTCTCCTCTCAACTAAACCATTTTGCTGAGGAGTTCTAGCTGCAGAAAGCTCTTGCTTTATTCCAATGTCATCCAGATAAGAAAATAATTTTTGATTTAAAAACTCTGTTCCTTGATCACTCCTTATCCGGTTGACTGTACAAGATTTTTCATTTTGCAAACGTTTAAAAGCCTAATCAACTGGTCAGCGGTATCAGATTTTGCCTTAAAAAACACCACCCAAGTATATTTAGTAAAATCATCAACAACGACTAGGGTGTAGTTCATTCCCCCTAAGCTGGTTATAGAAACAGGACCAAAAATATCCAAATGCAAAAGCTCTAAGCTTCGGGAAGATCGTTTACCGCCTTTTGTTTTGAAATTGGATCGAATTTGTTTTCCCAGTTGACATGTTGCACAAATAAAAACTAATTTTTGGCAGACCAGAAACCATATCATGTTCACTTAACTTGGCAAGTGTTTTGAAGTTTAAGTGATTCATTAACAAAAAGGACATCAGCAATAAAAATGTTACCGTGGATAAGCTTACCATTACCCACAGTTTTACCATATGCATTGTCACCAAACACAATTTTAGCTCCTTTCTGTGGTGTGACGTCTGTTAGCAGCTTTCTATTTCCAGTCATATGCCTGGCACAGCCGCTATCCAGGTACCACAATGTTGTTTCAGCTGCTGCTTTGTACCTGTTATCCTGCAATCAAACAAGCAGCTTATGGTACCCAATTTTACTTGGGTCCAGATTGGATTACCCCTTTCGAGACCCAGACTTGAATCACTTTTACAGTTTTCCCAGTTTTTGGATCCACAAAAGTCTATGCAAAATTACTGTGAGATCTTTTGAGTTTAGATTTGACATGTTGACAATATGAATCTCTCCTTGGTTGAGTGTTTTTCCAACCAGTTTTTACCTTCTTTGAGCTACGCCACGGCTGGTTAGGAACAAACGGTTTTTGACCAACTTTTGTTTTGTCTTTATCCAGTTTGTTCTTTAGCCATTTAGGCTTGAATCTCTCAGGTTTTGAAAAGCCGATACCAACTTTTCCATTATCACTCAACTTTGGAGAGTTCTGATCATCATATTTTACCGACTCAAAACAATCATATATCACGCTGGCTTTGACAAAATTCCTTGTTTTGAACTTGTCATATGCCGGCTGTGACTGAGTACTGGTCTCTCCTTCACTGAAATCACTACCATTGAATCCCAAACCAGACTTATCATTGGCTAGTTTTTGACTCTCATTCAGTTTGTGAAGAGATCTAGAAGACCGATTCCAAGCGCTCACTACTTGCTTCAACACTTCGATTTCAGCTTTGAGCTCACTGGTCTCATATTTCAACTCATCATTCTCAGCTGTTAGCTTACTCAACTCAGTCTTCAGCTCATCAATATCCTCAAGCTCATCAGAACTTGATTCAATCGAACTACTTAGACTCATGTTTTCAGCTTTAGCTTCCTCGAATGACTGAGTAAGCTTCCTGTACTCTTTGACCATGTCATTTAGTGCAGTGACAAGGTCTTCTCAGGTAAATTCAATGTTGGAAAAATCGAATACCTCATCGTCATCTGTTTGGTTAGCCATGAGACAATGAACTTCCTCCTGTTCACTGTCACTTGAAGATGAAATGCTGGATGAAGATTCTGAATCACTATCTGCCCAGCTCTTGGTGCTTTCCTCAGCAACCAGTACTTTTCTGTCATACATGCGACTGGGTCTTTTGTCTCCTCTTGAGTTCATCCTTTTGTCTCTCGACCTTTCTCTGAATTTGTCTTTGGATTTGTCCTTAGATCTTTCAACAGTTCTTTCATAATCTTCCTCATCTCTCTTGTATCGCTCTTCTCTCTTGTCATCTCGTCTGTATTTGTCATCCTTCCTGGGTCTGTTGCAATCAGCTACAAAATGACCTGGACGATCACAGTTATAACATTTCAAATCAGTACTGACTTTTTCAGATTTATAAACATTATTGAAAGAAGTAGAAGGGTTGAAAGATCTTCTCAAGTATTTCCCAAACTTCTTAACGAAGAGGGACATGACGTCGTCACTGAGCTGGTCGGCAGACTTGCTGGTGCTAGGTGAGCATGGTTCTTGTTGGCTGGGAGGTGGAGGGTCCAGCTTCTGATCTTGTCTCCAACTCGAACTCATATGCTTTCAAGTTGGCGAACAAATCGTGCAGCTCTAGCTTGTTCAAGTCTTTTGACTCCCTCATGGCCATTGTCTTCACGTCCCATTCTTTGGGTAGCGCTCTCATGACTTTCAACGCCAACTCCCTGTTGCTGTATTATTTGCCCAAACTATTCAGCTCAATCACCACAGCGCTAAATCTTTCGTCAAACTCGGCCATGGTCTCTTCATCCTTCATTTTGATTGCTTCATATTTCTGCTGGGCTACTGTAGTTTGTTTTCTTTGGTTTCGTGAGCGACTGTTAGTTTGTTCTCCTTCGTTTCATCGCTTCCCTCACATATCTGGATCAACTTCTCCCATATATCTTTAGCAGTAGGATAGTTCTTGATCTTGCTGAACATGTTCTTGTCTTTGTCCAGCGTCTTGAATAGTATGTCCTTTGCCACGTTGTCCAGGTTCGCCTTTTTCTTGTCATCATGAGTATATTCGTGTCTAGCTTTCTCAAGAAACTGAGGTTCACCATTTGATACAGCAAACGCTAGATTGGGCTTCATTATTTTCAATGGTCCTTCTGTGATGACATACCACATGTCATCATCCATGGCCGCATCATACTCTTCCCTCAAAAACAAAGGAATCTTGTTGTGAGAGATCGACATAAGATAATATAACGCACAAAAAGATAGCTGTTCAAACTGAGATGAACCCGCTCTGATACCACTTGATGGTCCCAGAAATAGGATCAATAAGTAAATAGGAGTTCAGAAGGGGGGGGTTGAATGAACTCCTTCGATTTTTGAAATCTTTTAAAATGTTTTGCAGCACGGCTTAACTTAAGTCCGAGTTACCACACTTAAGGTATCTCAGTTTTATGCAAGTTTCTCGGTTAACTTGAAAAGTGCGGAATAAAACCGATTGACTTGTGAACAGTAGATAAACACAATATATAAGTGCAGTATGTAAAATATAAGGATTCAGGATTTGTTTCTGGAATTTCGGATATAAATATCCTACGTCTCCCCTCCTTCCTCCTCGGAAGGTATCACTAGAATATTTGTTGTTTACAGGCCTTCTGCAACCAACCGGTCACACAAGCAGCACTTGTATGAACTCGTAGACACTTCACAATCTAACATGCAGACGTTGCTGCTGGTTACAAGTAATGAAATGATATTTTCGAACTGCTTCACAAAGCCAGTTCGTTACAGACTCAATAGATATGACAATGAATACAATTTCTGAGTGCTGTAATATTATCTGGTTTCTAAAACAAAGAAACTTGATTCAACAATATGAACCAGAGAATGGACTCGAAGGTTTGTCTATGAAAAAAAACAGTAGTGTTCTTCGAGTCTTGAGCTTTTTGAATATGTTCAACAGATAGAAAGCTCTGAATATTTTGACAGCGTGACCGCAATGATAATGAGAGTGAAGGATAGTTTCTTCAATCCAGCTTCTGGTATTTATAGGCTTTGATTGCAACGGTCATAAATGCTTCAAAGGAAAATAAATACCGTTTGAATCACTGTCAAATTTGTACGCCGTAATCACTGCTCCACTACAAGGTAAAATTGCTCATTGACAGAGCCAATTTGTCTTCTTTTCATTTCTGTGCAAGCATTGAAAAACGGCCTCTGTACATCGTACTATTTATCCAAAATAGTACCTACCTTATCTCCTTAATTCCAGGCAATTGTACGATTCTACATATCTTTTCCATTTTGAGTATTCGATCGTGTTTGAATCAATTTAAACTTGCGCCTGAAATTACTTTGATAACCAAATCCAATTTTCTTCGTCGTGGTTTCAAATGTTGCGACTGGAAAATACTTCCAAGTATGCGTCGACTGGATTTCCATGTGCGATTTTCCAGTGCCTGATTCTTTATATAACCCAACGACTGGTTTCTAGCGCAAAGTCAAAACGCTGTCGTATCAACTTATTCAAGCGACATCATTTTGTCATCGCTCTCGTCAAATACCAACGATTGGTTCTTTTATAAAGGCTATCGACTGGTTAGTTAAAACGCTGAAGTTTTAACTTATCCATACGACATCGTTTTGTAAACACCCTCGACTGGTTAAGTGACTCACTGTAGCTCTCGTCTGGTTTCAATACGGTGTCGCTTTAACTTACTTAAATGTTGTCGTTTTGCACACGCTACCATTTGACTTCTTGCGTCTGATTTATGAAGACACTGTAGCTTGCGTCTGGTTTATCGATACTATCCTGCGACTGATTCCAAGAGTACTGTGCACTGCGTCTGGATTTTCAAACTACTGTACACTGCGTCTGGATTACCAAAACATTATCTCTCGTCTGTTAATGTAACATGTCGACTAACACAAGATACTGTAGCTCTCGACTGGATACTCAACGTCTGAATCAAGGTTCTCTGCGTCTGAATACCCAATACCACTGTAGCTTGCGTCTAGATTGCCAAAGTCCTGTTTTGCGACTGGTTTTGAAACTTGCGTCTGGATAACCCACCCTGTCGTCTGGATACTTGCTAACTATTGACAACGTCTGATTATTCAAGAGTAACTAGTCCTATTTTGTTATCACCGAAACTATAAATTTTATCCTAACAATAAGCAAGGAGAGAAGAAAACTTTCTAGCATACTCCCCCACATTCATGGTTTCCTGCACCAAGTTATCGAACTCGTGCTCCAGGGCATTAACGTAAGACTACGGGACGTACTCCTGTCGAAATGCAGTACAAAATCTGTTCCAAGTTATCCCCAATCCAGTCTCCTCAAGAGTTCGTGAAGCGCCTCTCCACCAACGCTCTGCATTCTTCCTCTGTTGAAAAGTAGCTAAACTCAGCCTATGTTCATCGTCATACCGCACTCGATCAAACAGCCATGTAATGTGTTGCAACCAAGACTCAACATCGGAATTAAACTTGTCACCATTGAACGTTTGAGGATTCATCCGCTGAAATCTCGCCATAATCAGTTCCATTTCGTCTATACGAGCTGCGAACACATCCACCTCGTCATCAACTTGTCTAGCATGCCTACGAACGGGAATACTACTCTCCACCTCCTCATTCTGAGCCTCAGATTCTATCGGGATCTGCATTCTAGCTCTACCCCTACGCTTAGGCGGCATCTACGAAAACACTAAGACAATAAGATCACACAGCAAAATAACACATAGTCAAGCACACACAACAAACGACAAAGTGCCTAGACTCAAGTGTGATCAAAAGAATTTGAGCTTATAACGGTTTAAGCTCTGATATAGCCCGGTGCACAAAACATAGATTAAACATGCAATCACAACTGCGGAAGCATTAAAGAGTGGCTAAATGTTTTTTTCTCTTTGGCCCGACTTAGAAAATATAATTTCAAAATACACTTATACTCAAAATAATTGTTTTACAACAACCAAAAACTTGCACACCTCAACTACAAATACAACAAGTATCTACATACAAAACCAACAGAAACCAAATCTAGTTACAACGGTAGCACGAGGCGTTCCCCGGAAACAAGCAATACATAGATATATACATACATATATATATATATATATATTCATCCTCTGTGGACATCACCAGCTGACTCACGTCCACGACCAGCTCAATAACCTGGAAAACCTAAATGGCACACAACAAACCAAACAACCCCAAAGGGACGGGGTCAAACCCCAGTACGGAGATCAACTTAAAACAGCAATTAGACAGCAATAGATATAGATGAATGCGCTATGCATGAGGACAACAAAATGCAAGGGAAGTAGGTTACAATCAAAATACGAAGCCATAGGAGCTCAATAACATCCCAACACCTTACACATGTCGAAAGAAAGAAAGAAGTGGCCACGATGTATGTGAGAGCGTGGTAGCTATCCACTCGTCCCAACACACTGTACCAGAAGCATAAGCCAGATTACTCAACCTGTTGTTGCCAAAGCTCATGAGAGCATGGTAGCTATCCAGTCGTATCATAGCGGCTAAAAAATAGATTAACATGGAGATGAGGAGCACGGTATTGCCGCTCGTCCTTGCCGCTCGTCCTCAATAGAAGCATCCTGGTACACACGAGTTAGCACAACAGCAAACGGCTAACAATATATGAGCTCAACAGGGAAAAATGTGTGTATGTCAATGCAACAGTTTGCAATAGCCAGCACATAATATCAGCAAGCAACAACAATACGATAGCATACACACTGCACTGCATACTAGCAAACATACAAATATATCCAAGCTTATCCCAAAGCTGTAATACAAGCTCAAATCCGTACCTTAGCTTCTGTGCACAACTACCAAAACCAGAGTCCCGAACAACTCAGATCTGAAACATGCTTAGCCAAACACAATAATCAGCTCAGGGACAGTAAGCACAAAATATCGTACTGGAAACCACCAGCTCAACCCAGTTCTATCCTACCCCTTAAACACGATATCTAGCTCTAAAAGAAGCATAATGGAGGATCTTATACTTACTCGAAAGCACTACCTGAACGGAAGACCCAATCGGCCGGAATACGAACCGATAGCACGCTGTAGCTACTTCGCGCTCACTCTTCTTGTCCACCAAAGCCTTCGAAAGAGGTGTAGGAAGAAGCGTCTTGGAAAGAGGAAATCAACGCTACCAAACTTGCTCAAAGCTGCGTCATCTACTGCCGGGAGTCGAAGGAAATAGGTTACGGTGAATAGTAGCTAGGGTTCTAAGACGGGCTGGGATTTCGAGCTCTCAAGAGGAAACATTTTCTAAGTGTTGGGAAGAATGGCGTGCGCACTGATATATAACTTAAGTCTCCCACGATTTGGTGAGCAGTAGCCACTAACAGCTCGGGGTCCAAACTGATATACATCATCCAGTTTATGCTGCCAGAACAGATCACACGTACACAGTTGCAACAGATTACGCCTTGGCCATCTCACACGTACCATCCAACTAGCGTCTAAGCTGATATCGTTAAACGACATCGGACCACAACTCAGCTGGGGACAACCAGATCACGCGTACGTAGACCAGCTCACACACGTCCAGCTCTTGCCTAAGCTGATACCCCTGAACCGTGCCGGTCTACACTAATACTATGAACCGGGCCGGTCCACACAGTACTACCAAATTGTGCCCCTCTAAGCTGGTTTCTCCCAAACGACATCGCTTCGCTACCAGCTCAGGATATCCAGCTTAGAGTACCCAGAATAGCTTGCGATGAATATTGATAAACATCCAACCCTCCATCTCGAACCGTTCTACGACAATAACCCAGAGCTGATCCATGCACCGACCAGCTCACAACTGGAAAACTTGCTCAACATTCTATGACACGTAAAAGCTCAGAGCTGTTCCATCCACACAGACCAGCTTGCACTCCCTAAAGCAGATCAGCTCACACATGATCCGATCTATGCTAATCAAATTAATTATCCAAATTAATTGTTAACCATCCAGACCTCACAAATAGTGAGGCTGATTCTTAATACAAATTGTTCCCAAACCAGATTAGAGATAATTAGAAATGAAACAGTTTTATACAAAATTTCATTCCACAAGCATAATGCGGTTTGAAGAAGCATGGAAGCTCAGGATTGTTGATAAACACACTCTCCCGATCTGATACAGCATGTCATCCACCTCCCACTAAACAACCATACCTGCACCTAAGAAAACTATTGAGCCTAGGGGCTCAGCAAGCAAAATCTGGGGATAAAAAAAATTCAAACAGTGCAGCCACAAATTAAAATCTTATAACGGAAGCTGTTTTAAATATATAAACTTTCTTATATTCTGCTGTTATAAAATAACCCATTGATCATAAATCATTTTCTTTAGAGATGTGGCTCGGATGCTCTCCTTAGATCATAATTACTTGATCAAGCACATCTAGAACCAGGCATGGCGAACTATTGAATATTATCATTCATGTTTGGAGGGGCACCCCCGTCGACCGACGTCCATACTACCGTAATTTGACAGGGCACACCGGTCCATCGAGTGACATCCACACGCCCGTAAGCTGACCGTCTGTTATCTTTTCCACATGTCATAAAACCTTTGAAATAAACTTCATTTACACAACCTTTTAAAATTCTCTCCTATGATCTGGTTAAGATCGCACACAAAAGCAGTTTCCCTGCTTTAAAAGCTCCTTTAAATTTTAAAATGACACTAGGTGTACTTAAGGTGTTCAAACTAAGGAAGCCTAGAATCAGCTCAGGCTGATATTTGAAGAACAATGAATCAAAGGTTTCGTTGCTGAGTTGTTTGCTTGAAATGAGTTGGTTGGTTCATAATACAATAGAACTAATCAATAGAACGACTCTATACAAACAAGGAAGTGAACTTAGTTCAAATAGTAGTCCAGAATAGACTCAAACTGAATCAGATCATGAGCTTAGAGTAGCTTAGACGAGGAAAATAGATAGCAAGCTTAGAGCAGCTCAGAGAGAAAAGCAGATCGTGAGCTTAGAGCAGCTCAGAAGAGGAAAACAGATTGCGAGCTTAGAGCAGGTCAGAAGAGTAAAGTAGATCACGAGCTTAGATTAACTCAGAAGAGGAAAATAGATCGCTTACTTAGGATTGTTAACTCTGCTTAGAACAAACATACCAGATTAGGATAACTATTTTGTATTGCTATCAGCTCGGAGAAGTTCGAATAGACCAGCCCAGCTTTTTAGAACAAAGTCCTACCTAGACCAGATTTTCCTATCATCTCGGGATCTCATCCTTAACCATCCACTACGACATATTCAATGGAAACATCCTGAAAAATTTTCTTTTAGGCTACTTTCGTACAACCCAGTATTTTGAAAGAAAAACTAACACCAAATTTCATATAATCAAATCTTTTAGACAAACTTGGATGATCAAACAACCTTCTGAGAACCCGTATTTATTTAGAAAATCACTTCAGCTTAAGCCAGAAACAATAAACTCTGAAGAACTTCGAGGCTCAAACATGAAAGCTAAAAAGAACATAATATGTTTTCAAAGGTGCATCAAAGAACATAAATACTTGCCACAAGGCTGAACAACAATGGTAAGGAATAACTCCAGCTTTGAATCTACCATAATCATGATCGAAAAGTTTAGAAAATTAATAGAAAAGAACTTCAGTTGGTTTCTTGATTTGGGAGATCACTTTACCGCCTCAAATATTTATAATGATGAAATAGTGTGTGTAGTAGGTTTTAAAGTACTTAAAAAAGTATGTGGTGTATGAAAACCAAAATCATTACTTTAAAATAATATTTCTTTTAAAAAAATTTAGACACTCTAATCGTGCTTGGGTTTATTTCTCCAGAAATACTCGCGAACCACGCCAAATCTTAAAACGTGAAATCAGCACCGACGCAAACTGAAATGCTAACGCTAAACTAACAATTTAATCCTTCAAGACAAATTAAATAGCTTGTGGGTTAATGGATTTTCCGGGCATTACATCTTATATTCTGGGAATACAGATCTACAGGTATAGATCAAAGAGGATGATCGGACTCGCCCTGGTGACCTACATCGACACCATACCTAAGAGATTCTCAATGGAGGAGTCCAAGATCGGACATCTACATATGTGTCTTGGGGTCACTCTATCTAGTCAATGTATCCAAATACTGACAAGGAGAAAGATAAGATGACACGTGTGCCATATGCATCGGCAATAGGTAGTATTATGTATGGGATGATATCTCCAGGGATGATTTTGCCTATGCTCTGAGCACCACGAACATATATGAAGCAAACCCCATCCAAATGCATTGGAAGACCGTGAAAGATATTTTTAATACTTGAGAAGGAGTAAGATGATGTTCATGGTCCATGGGTGTGAGGACTAGAAGTTTATTAATGGGTGATTAATCGGTTAATCAGATCTGGATGAGGATTAACCAATGGATGCGTTAGTTATCGGGTTTTCAGATTTGAAGGAATTGGTTTTTCTGTTGGTGATTTTGGATATTCAGATCTGAATTAGAACAGATCAGATGTGGACTGTTGGTTGCTATCGGGTGTCTTGGAGAAGGTGAGTTATTAGGATTCCCACGTAAGTGCTAGCGAGAATCAGATTTGAGATGTCCCTCGTGTGTTTGAGAAATTGGCCTGAGAGGGAACTGAAGCAATGTCGTTTTGAGTATAAGCAATACGGTGTCACTTGGTACATATCAGATTTGGTGTTGGCAGGGAGTGATTGGTACGATGTCGTTTAGCTAGCATCAGACTTGAGTTGAATTGGAATCTGGTGCGGCGTTGTTTGGTGAAAGTCAAGTGTTGGTCAACGGTACTGTGTGGACTGGTCCGGTTCGTGAGTTGGTGTAGACCGGCGCGGTTTAATGATTTCAGATTTGACCAAATCTGGATGAGCGAGCGGGTCTTTTACGCGAGATCTGTTGTTTTGAGCAGGACCCCTATGGTACCTCATTTTGCGGTAACGCGATGTCGTTTTAAGGTTGTGCGCTAGTATAGCGTAGCGAGGGCATATCTGAGTTAGCGCCAAGATCTGAATAGCGCTCAGATCTGAGTTTGTCGATGGTTGACTTTCATTGTAGCTTTGACTTGGGAATTTAAATATAAGTGTCGATTAACACTTAGTCGATTTAGAACCCCACATTTCTTATATTCTTCCCGAGAATCTTCGAATCCCTCACTGTTCATTCGAGCCCTTTTATCCGCCGATTTCCGTCGATTTACGCCATCGTTTTGGGCAAGATTGGTGGCGCCGGGCTCTCCTTCCTTAGGGCTTTCGATTGATACCAGTTTGGAGCATTAGATCGACGAGTTGAGGAAGCGCGAAGTAGTTGCAGTATCTTTGCGAGTTTTGGGAAGCAGTTCTTCTGTTCTTTAGAGCTTCTCGACCATAGACCGTAAGCTGTTTGAGCTTATATTTAAGCTGAATTGCTAGATATCTTGGCAGATTTGAGCTCGTAGGCATATTCTGTGAGTTCTGGAAGAGCTAGTAGAGCAGCTGAGTTGAGCAGGCTGCTAGAGTTATGTTCTGCATGATCTGTCGAGGTAGAAACTGAGACTTGAGGTATGAATTGAGCTTATTTAAACAGCTTTGGACATAAGCATGTGAACAATGCAGCATGATCTGAATGTTGTGATCTGGGTGTTTACATGAACAGACCTGACTTGGCTGTTAAGTGATTTACTTGTTCTGTTTACATTGATTTATGTATGTGAGAATTGATATTCCTGGCATTCATGCATACATATTGAGCCTGATGTTTGATTGATGACTCGAGTCGAGCTAGAATTGTGATCGACCGGCTGAGTTGTCGTACCTGATAGGTCCAATGCTATCATCGAGGTGGTGGCCGGCTGACCACTGATCTGTGATGGTCGAAGGACCTGAAGATCACGGATCGATGATTTCCACCGGCTGATTGGTTGTGCGTGGTGTTGAGGCTCAATTGAGATTTGCCAGCTGATTCGTTGGCCTAGATGACCGATTTTCCTTGACAGCCTCATGCATATCATGATGTGAATGTTGCATGTTTTATGAATTGCTGTTTTATGAGTGCTCTTCATACTGAGGTTTGACCTCATTTTCTGTAATGACCGGACTTTTCTCAAAAGAAATTTAGAAATTTGGGGTTCGAATTGAAAGACCCAAAAATTTCAATCTTAATAAACATAAAAGTCGTTACTAAAATTCTGGACTAAATTGCGAATAAACACAATTCATTGCTGCTGAAATGAGGAACAAGGAAACAATGACGTGAGCGGAAGTAGAATTAAAATCTGATAAACCCTTTTCATAACAAGTGAAGGAAATCAGCTGGAAGGGTATACAAAACATGGAACTAAATCCTCGGCTGATAAAATAACACACGCGGAACTGATATACCAGCTGATAAAAAATACGAGTGAACTTGCATATATCTTTACACCAAAAGTTCATACAGATTTCTACAAAATGAGGAACTAGAAATCTGTTAACATACAAAACTATAACTAAGTCCTGTACATCAAAATCTGAAAAGAACAACGGAAGATGTCCACGATAAACAACACTGTCCAACCAGCCACTCTCCATCCAGCTCCCTACTGTTCATTACCTGTACTCAATGAAAACTAGTGAGCCGAAGGCTCAGCAGGTAAATCTGGAATAGCAAAATCATGCAATAGAACTGATACTGAAACTGGAATCTGAAAGCTGAATACATAAATGAATTCTGAATACGCTTTAGAATAAAACAAGCTCAATATATAACTGAGGATTCTGATAGAAACTGAAAGCATAAAACATAATCAAATTCTGAAAACATTTTCTTTAAACATTCTCTGGAGCTGTGATTAAAATCACACTTATGCTCTTCATTCATTTTCTGGAAAATTATGACAACACTGTAAACATTTGGTCCAATTCGTTTGATCAAACTCCTGATATCAGTCTTAGCACTATGGCTCATGGTTGAAGGGGTATACAGATCCGTCGACCTGTAATCCTAATCCTTCCTGGTTAAAAGGGCACACGGTTCTTCAGCCGCGCACTCACCCTTCTTCTGGGGACCCTTTTTCATTGTCATAACTTAAAACATTTCTTAAAACGTTTCATAGCTCTTTCTTTCTTTCTGAAATCTGTTTTTCTTTTCTTGTTCGAGTTACTGGTTTTTCATTTGTTTAACGATGTTCTGGAACTGTAAAGGATTTCTCTGTAAAACTTGCGAAGATGAAAACTGAATAAAAGCTCTCAAATCTAATCAATTGGATCGAATAAACCTTTTGAATTGAAGCGGAAATGAATAAGAAATCAAATTCTGAAATTTCGTTATCTGAGGTAAAGTGAAACGATGTCGTTACACAATGAACTGTACTTAAAAACAATAAAGCAACTGCTGAAATATCAAAATGGAATGCATCTGCTGGTGAACAGTGCATCTGCTGAATGTTACGAAGACAACGCAACTGCTGAATTCTAACAAAGGAATGCAGCTGCTGAATTCTACTAAAGGAATGCACCTGCTGGTGTTAGCAAAGAAATACACCTGCTAGTTTTGGCAAAAGAAATGCATCTGCTGAATATGCATCTGCTGAATTTATGAAAGCAATGCATCTGCTGAAATATGCATCTGCTGAAATATGCATCTGGTGAATTTAACAAGGAAAGATGCATCTGCTGGTTTTCAACAAAGAAGTGCAACTGCTGATTTTATACTTAGAATATTTTCGACAAGGCAATATCAGCAGTGGTATAAGAACCAAATTTCATACTTAACATGTAGATAACCATAAACTACGAAGGTTACCTTCCTCTAAAGACTTCGACATATCTTATGAAACTTCTGGAAAAGATCGAATAAGCTACTTGTAAGCTACTTCGATTAATGAATCACTGAAAACCTCAGGAATTCATTAGAAGAACATCATCAAAACATTTTCTAAATCATCTTTGAATCAAAATACAGTAACTCAACTTCTTTCGAAAACAGATCATGAACTGTCTGGTTTTTGAAGAACAGCCGAAGCCATCTTCCTTTCTTTAAAAATCTCATATAATCATGCAAACAGAATTGAATATATGCTTTCACTGAGTGAGCAAGAAACAGAGTTTACTTGCCTGAAATCTTTAACACAACAACAGCAGAAGATCCAGTAAAGCCGCCTGTTTCCTTTAAAACTTTGAAAGGATTTTTTTCGGCTTATTCAGAGAGAGAACCGCTTTAAAGTAATTTGATTTGAAGATAATGATGCATGAAGCAGCTTATCATCCTATTTATATGATTTAAAAGGTCTAATGAAGGAAAACACGTTTAATCAATATGCCAAAGTTTTCTAATAGCGTACTCTATTTTTAAATAAAAAAGATGCATAAGGAACCCGAAAAATTTTAGTTAAAAACAAAGGATTCAATCGGCTTGCAGAGATTACCTAGAGATCTGTTGTTATTATATTCTGACATCTGAATATCAACCCAAGACATAAGAAAGGTTGATCGTTACATAGTCATGAAATCTGAATTCCCATATCATGAAATCTGCTATTTAGCTTTTGAAAAAAGAAAGCTAAACAATACATAGATAAAATCTGAAACTCGATTAATCAAGAGTTGAATATAATAGAATTGTAATCCCTCAATCTCATAACTTTCTAATTGTGGACTTCTAAAAGATCTGGTCGTTACATTTTCTTTCCCTGTTTTTGGGCTCCTTGGGTCTTGGTTGGCCTTTTGCAGGTGCTTCAGGTAACCAGGCTGGATAGAGTGGAGCTTCAGCTGGTCGATCCCCATTTTGATTTGAGTCCCAGTTATAACTATGTATTGATATTTTGAGCCAGGAGATGTCCTGTTCCATTCTTTATGTTTGGGTATCTGTAGTTGATTGACTACTTATTGTTTACCTGTTTTGTTGTTGAGTTTTGAGTTAAACTCCAGTATTTTGACTATGTGTATTTTGATGTGATATTTTGGATCAGGCCCAATTTGAAAAAAAAAATTTAAGTCCTGATTTCATGCTTCCGTGTTATTTGGATTAATTGAGTAATTGATCTATGAAAAAAATTTAAGTCCTGATTTCATGCTTCCGTGTTATTTGGATTAATTGAGTAATTGATCTATGTATTAGCGCATCGGGCCTGACATTTTGGTATCAGAGCTTAAACTGCGATAAGCTCGATTCTTTTCCATCACACTCGAGTCTAGGCACAGAGTTTGAGCTTTGATTTTGATTGACTCTGTGATTTATCTACCTCTGTGATTAATTGTTTTGTTGCTTCTTACCTCTGAGATTTTGGTAGATTCCGCCGAGGAGAGTTAGGAGTAGAATCGCTAGGTAGACTGGTGAGGAGTCTAGAGCTCCGGGTAGTGATGAGGATGTTGATCAGCAGAGTATACCTTTGAGTCGTCGCTCTAGACAGACGGAGGTAGAGGATGTGACTAGACAGATTGGCGAGATGGAACTAGTGTTGGCTAGGTTCTAGAGGATGAATCCCATGATATTTACTGGTGCCGAGGGTGGTTTGATGGCTGAAGGTTGGTTAGAGCATATGGAGGAATTGTTTGATGAGGTGGAGTACTCTCAGGAGAGGAGACTGAAGCTAGCGATTTTGCAGTTGAGGGAGAATGCTCAACGCTGGTGGAAGGGTACTTCCCGAGTCATGAGAGAGAGTGGTACTCTGATTTCTTGGGAGAGCTTCTGTGCAGCCTTTCGACAGGAGTATACCCCTGAGTCCTACTATAATATCCAGGAGCGGGAGTTCGACAATCTGAAGCAAGGGAACTTGAGAGTAGCTGAATATGCTAGACAGTTTTCGTCGTTTTTGTCGTATGTTCCCCATGTGGC
This sequence comes from Dorcoceras hygrometricum, assembly GCA_001598015.1. Lineage (NCBI taxonomy): Eukaryota > Viridiplantae > Streptophyta > Magnoliopsida > Lamiales > Gesneriaceae > Dorcoceras > Dorcoceras hygrometricum. The sequence goes on from KV012857.1 coordinate 113,702, forward strand.
TAACCAGGAGAGGACGAAGAGGAATAAGTTTCTGAGAGGTTTGAGGCCTGAATTGTTCCGCATGGTGTTGGATGGTTCTCCTGCGACGTATGCTAAGGCTGTGGACAGCGCCGTGGATATTGAGGAGAGTCTGTAAAAAGACACAGACTCAGGTTCAGCCGACAGCTGGACGCACTTTTTAGCCTGTTCCGGAAGCGATGCCTTCGTTTCAACCTCCTCAAACTTCACAGCAGTCGAATCGCCAGAGGTTTAAGCCTCGTGCGAAGTAGTTCAAGAGACGATCAAATTCGAGTTATTCTAATTCCGTGAGTTCTGGTAGTAGTGGCTCTGGAGGAGTGATGTGTGGTCAGTGCGGAGGTCGCCATATGACTATATATTGTCGTGGAGTTCATGGTCTTTGACATAATTGTGGGCAGCCTGGACATTTCGCTAGGGCGTGTCCGAGGGGAGCACAACCTTTGAATAAGTCGCAACAAGGTTCAGCTGGTGGTTCTCGTAGAGATCGCAACCTTTCGTTCAGTACCAACGATCAGGTTTCCAACCACGAGAACCGTCTAGGTTCGGAGGATCTTCGATACCTCAGTTTCCGGGACCACAGCAAGCTCAGGTGAACGCCTTGACAAGAGACCATGCAGAGGATATGCTTAAAGGAGTTATTGCAGGTACTTGTGCTATCTTTGATTTTCCTGCACGGGTTTTATTTGATACAGGAGCATCACACTCCTTCATATCTGATTTGTTTGTGCATGAGTGTGCGTTGAGTGTTACCCCACTGTGTGATGTAATGTCTGTATCTACTCCTGTTGGTATGTGGTTGAGTTCCCGTGAGGTGGTCGTGGATTGTGTGAATAGATTTGATGAGCATGTGCTGGTGACTAACCTGATTGTTTTGGAGATTAGAGATTTTGATTGTATCTTGGGTATGGACGTGTTGTCCAGTTATAGAGCGACTGTAGATTATTTCCATGGTGTGGTGAGGTTTAGACCTCTAGTTGGGGGGAAGTGGGATTTCTATGGCGCTGATTCACGATCGAAGATCCAACTAGTGTCTGCCATGGAGATGTTCATCCTGTTGTCTCTAGAGAATTCAGGGTTTATGGTTTATGCCCTTGATATTTCTTGAGAATCACGGATGGAGCTGAGTGATGTTCCGATTGCTCGAGAGTTCCCAGATGTGTTTTCGGATGAGATTCCTGGATTCCCTCTGAGACAAGAATTGACTTCAGCATAGAGTTGGTGCGAGGAACTACCCCGATTCCTAGAGCTCCGTACGATTGGCGCCAGCTGAGCTGAAGGAACTCAAGGATCAGTCGTGTGATCTTTTGGAGAAAGGCTTCATCAGACCGAGTATGTCGCCGTGGGGAGCCCCGATTCTTTTTGTGAAGAAGAAGTATGGATCTATGAGGATATGTGTGGACTTTCGGCAGCTGAATAAAGCAACGATCAAGAACAAGTATCCTTTGCTGAGGATTGATGACTTGTTTGATCAGTTGCAGGGATCGACGGTGTACTCTAAGATGATCTGTGATCTGGTTATCATCAGTTGCAGATTAGAGACGCTGATGTGGCGATGACGGATTTCAGGACGAGATATGGGCATTATGAGTTTCTTGTGATGCCATTTGGATTGACGAATGCTCCTGCTGTCTTCATGTATTTGATGAATCGCATCTTTAGTGAGTACATCGATCATTTTATGATTGTCTTCATAGATGACATCCTAGTGTATTCGAGGAAATTCAGAGAGCATAAAGAGCATTTGAGATTGGTGTTGCATAAACTGAGAGACTCATAGTTGTATGCGAAGTTCAGCAAGTGTGAATTCTGGCTGGATAAGGTAATATTTTTGGGTCATGTCATATCTGCAGAAGGTATTTAGGTGGATCCGAGTAAGGTCGAAGAAGTTCTTAATTGGGAGCCTAGGAACGTTTCTGAGAATTCGTAGCTTCTTCGGTTTGGCTGGCTATTATAGACATTTTATCGAGAAGTTTTCTTTGATAGCCAAGCCGATGACTCAGTTGACCAAGAAGGATAGAAAGTTTGTTTGGACAGATGAATGTGAGTCGAGTTTCCAATTGCTCAAGGATAAGTTGACTACTGCTCTTGTGTTGACATTCGGGTTCTGGAGGTTTTGTAGTGTGCTATGATGCTTCTCTGATTGGTTTGGGCTGTGTGTTGATTCATAACGGGCGAGTGATAGCTTATGCGTCTCGAAAGTTGAAGCCCCATGAGACGAGATACCCCGTTCATGATCTGGAGTTGGTCGCCATCGTGTTTGCGTTGAAGATTTGGCGTAATTACTTGTATGGTGAGTAGTTCGTGGTGTACACGTACCATAAGAGTTTGAAGTATATCTTCACTCAGTCAGATCTGAATATGAGGCAACGTCGTTGGATGGAGTTTCTCAAAGATTTTGACTGTGAGATTCAGTATCAGCCTGGGCGAATGAACTTAGTAGCGGATGCTTTGAGTAGGAAATTCCCAGCCTGCGATGTTGACATCGATGAGTATATCCAAAGTCCATGAGGATTTGGGGACTTATGGATGGCTTTTTCATCCGAGTGATCGGTATTTTGTGGTTTCTTCTTTTCAGGTTGAGCCACAAATCGTTGCAGACATTAGAGCAGCGCAGAGGACTGACCCGTATATTCGTGAGTTGAAGATTAAATCCCAAAATGGTCAGTCAGAAGATTTTCTATTGCTTCTGATGGATGTCTGAGATTCCGTGGTAGATTGGAGGTTCCGAACCTGATTGATTTGAAAGAGATTATTTTGAATGAAGCCCATTGTAGTCGTTACAGTGTGCATCCGGGCGAGAAGAAGATGTATCATTCCTTAAAGTCTCACTACTGGTGGGAAGGTATGAGAAATGACATCTCTGGATTTGTAGCACGATGTTTGAATTGCCAACAGGTCAAGGCAAAGAGAATGAGACCTAGTGGATTGCTACAGAGTCTAGAAGTGCCTCAATGGAATTGGGAGCACGTGGCCATGGATTTTGTGAGTTACTTGCCTCGATCAAATATGGGATGTGATGTGATTTGGGTTGTTGTTGACAGGCTTTCGAAGTCAGCCCATTTCATTCCCTATGATGTGAGGTGTTCGATGAAGAAGATGGTGAAGTTGTATGTCGACCATGTGGTTAGATTGCATGGAGTGCCAGTTTCGATAGTGTCCGATAGAGATCCAAGATTTACTTCCCGATTCTGGAAGAGCTTGCAAGCAGCTATGGGTTCGAGGTTGGCTAAGATTAGAGCTTATCACCCGTAGGCAGATGGCCAATCTGAGAGGACCATTCAGATTTTAGAATATATGCTGCGAGCTGTGGTGTTGGATTCCAGCGGTGGCTGGCAGGATTCTTTATCCTCGGTTGAATTTTCTTATAATAACACCTACCAGGTGACTATCGGAATGGCTCCATTCGAAGCTTTGTATGGTCGAAAGTATATATCTCCAATTTGTTGGGAAGAGATTGGTGAGAAACAGTTGTCTACTCCTGAGTTTATGCAGCATATGAAAGATCAGATTGATTTAATTCGGAGTATAATGAAAGCTGCACAAGATCGCATGCGAGTTATGCTAACAAGAGACGTAGACCATTGGAATTTGAAGTTGGTGATCGAGTATTTATCAAGGTTTCTCCTTTCAATAGAGTGATGAGATTCATATTTAAGGGTAAATTGGCTCCTAGACTCGTTGGTCCCTTCGAGATTGTTGAGAGGATTGGATCTTTGGCATATATATTGTGTTTACCTGCTGAGTTAGCAGCGATGCATATGTGTTTCATGTGTCAATGTTGAGGAAATATGAGACAGATCTGTCCCATGTGCTGAGAACTGATGAAGTGGAGCTGGATTCTACCCTGAGTTATGTTGAATATACAGTGCAGATTCTGGATAGGAAGGAGAAGCAGCTGAGGAACAAGCGTATACCGTTGGTGATGGTCCAATGGAGCAAGCATGAAAGAGATGAAGCTACCTGGGAAGTTGAGGAAAAGATGAGACAGGAGTGGCCTCATCTGTTTGAGCTTTGACAGTAGCATTCCAGATAATCTTCTAGCTTGTTGTGTCAGGCCTCGTGCTCACAACAGAGTAAAAACCCAAACATATGCGGAAGCTAAACAAAAAATGGGTAAAATTTTCGCTTTTAGGCCCGACTGTTTAAAACATATAATTTAAAATAGAACAACTCAAAATAAGTTCCCAGTTAACAACCCAACAAAAGCAAGTATAGCATCAGAATCCAAATACTGAATACAACGACAAAGCACAGGGCATCCCCTGGCTAACAATACTGATACATAATATATATGCTATAAGCTACTGGGATACTCAACCACCTCCTGGGGCACCTCCAGCTGGGCCAGCACCACGACCAGCTGTAAAACCTGAACAACACAACAGGCAAGGAAAAAAAATCAAGCCCCAGAGGGACATGGGGTCAAACCCCAGTACGAAGAGCAACTATAAATCAGCAATAAACAGCAAGAATAAAATGCAGATGCTATGCATGAGATGCTGAACAACGACCAAGGACTCTAACCGAGAAGGAAGTCAAGGAACTCAATGCACAGCTCAACTGAATCTGCAACAAACGGTTGCCACTGGGAGTGTTCCAAGTGTGGTAGCTAGCCACTCGCCGGGACACAACACCCGAATACCAGATGCATCAAACAACTCGGCCTGCTGTTGCCCAACCTATGAACTATGGTAGTTAGCCACTCGGCGCATAGGGGCTAACATAACCCAGCAGAGAGATGAGAGTGCGGTATTGCCGCTCGCCCTCGCATCCTGGTAGAATGGAACAGCAACAACAAGGCAACAATGGCTGCAAAAGCTGGAAAGAGATGCAAATACGTGTATGCACATGCTGGAAATAACAAGCATATAAACATATGCACAACAACTATACCAACAGCATGTATACAACACATATATCACGGACAATGCTACAAACAGCAGCCTCACAAGGCAAACAATACACGGCCTCCAGCAAATAGCCACCTCACAAATCATTCAAGCCGTTCATACGCTGCAATTTACAAGCTCAACCCGTACCTTAATTCCCACAAGGACGAAGCAAGTCACAGACTGCACAAATCTGCCAAAACACGATGCACAGATTTTAGGGAAACATAATAAATCTCACGGCCAACACAAAAAAGCTCACGGCTGGGATTCCCACGCTCCACCAGCTAATCATCATCCTAAAACATCTTAATAGGAAGCTTAAACAACAACTAAAGGTCAGATCTCAACCAATAAACCGAGAGAACTACCAGCGCACAACAACTACACGAACAGGGACAAACTGTTGCTGCTTCGCGATCTCACCCTGGACAACCGTATCTTCCAAGATTGGTATAGGATGAAAGAGCTCTTCGAGAGGAGTCCAACGCTACCTCAAACGTGAAAAACGGTGGCCGGAATCGATGGGAAAATACTGGAGAAGTTCACGGTGAACAGTGCCAAGGGTTTGAGAAAACAGAGAACGAAATCGGGAAATATTTCTCTAAGTATGGGATCTGGTGAAATCAAACGAAGCCAACGCTTCTAATTTATAGGCGCGAGCGATCTGTTTAAATATCCACCGACAAAACAGACCTCACCAACGCACGCTAAACCAACCAGAATCCCCAAAAACGACGTCGCATCCACCATACCGCTGAGAAGTCTGCTTACGTAAGCAAGTCTGGTCACTACACTAATCGCACGCAACACAACGGAGAAATCTGCATACGTCATCAAGTCTGGTTCAACACTACGCTACAACACTTCCCGTGCCACGTCAGCAAATCTAGTCCCTAAAACCAAACGCTAGAAACACGCTACAGGAGAGTTGACCAGCGTTGACATCTGTTTTCAACAATCCAACAAAACTTCATGCATGCAACAGATCTCTCATCACACGAGCTGACCTCATGCACCCGCTAAACCAGATCTCTCCTACACAATACAAAACAGATCTCACGCACGCAAAAAAATTCCAGACTTCATGAAACGACAGCGTTTTAGCTCCTACGCTACAAAACACGACGCTCCATTACAAAGGCACTAGCGACCAGATCTCATGGAAACGACGACGTAAAGGACTTCTTGCCAAAAACCAGATCTCTCAAGCAGCAACGCTTACGTCAGCCACCCAACGACAACACACGCTGCTGACGTCATGAAATCTTCCACCAGATTTCACCCACAAGACTCAAACCAGCAACGCTTATGTCATCCACGCTAAGCAACCACGTGATGCTGACGTCATGAAATCTGCCACCAGAATTCACCCAAAATTCGAAAATCTCGAAATTTCCAGAATTGTTCCGAATGTGATTCTCGACCCGAAAATGCAACCCAAATATTCAAAATGAAATCTGAATCACCAGAAATCACTAAGACCCGATTAATTCAACAATTAATCCTTAATACAATTTCCAGGTCTCACATTTCTCCCCCACTAAAAAGGATTTCGTCCTCGAAATCAACAACAATTCAAATACAAAAACACAGCAGCAAAATACAAAGCAGGAATTCGCCCAACACAGGACAATAGTTCAAGATAACTGAGCAAACAATCAACAACAACTAGGGAAGAAATACAACTAAAAGCTACAAACTACTAGAAATTTAGCTCAACAGCTACTCAAACAGATGCGGACACTCGCGCTGCATCTTTTCTTCCAGCTCGAAATCAACAACAATTCAAATACAAAAACACAGCAGCAAAATACAAAGCAGGAATTCGCCCAACACAGGACAATAGTTCAAGATAACTGAGCAAACAATCAACAACAACTAGGGAAGAAATACAACTAAAAGCTACAAACTACTAGAAATTTAGCTCAACAGCTACTCAAACAGATGCGGACACTCGCGCTGCATCTTTTCTTCCAGCTCTTAAGTAGCTTCTTCCCTACCATGTTTGCTCCACTGCACTATTACCAAAGGGATGGTCTTATTCCTCAACTGTTTCTCTTTTCTGCCAAGGATCTGCAAAGGATATTCCTGATAACTCAACGACTGATCTAGCTCTACCTCGTCAGTCCCAAGCACATGAGACGGATCTGGCTCATATTTCCTCAACATCGACACATGAAACACATCGTGAAGAGAGGATAACTCTGACGGCAACAACAACCGATACGCTAAAGGGCCAATCCTCTCGACAATCTCATACGGACCAACGTAACGAGGGGCTAACTTTCCCTTGCGTCCAAAGCGCATCACACTGCGAAACGGAGAAACCTTGAGAAATACATGATCACCAACCTGAAACTCAAGAGGTCGACGCCTCTTATTCGAATAACTGGCCTGGCGATCCTGGGCAGCTTTCATCCGCTGTCTGATTAGATCGACATGATCTTTCATTTGCTGCACAAAGTCAGGGGCAGATAGCTGTTTCTCCCCCACTTCTTCCCAACATACCGGCGATCTGCACTTTCTGTCATACAAAGCCTCAAAAGGCGCCATGCCAATCGTCACTTGGTAGCTGTTATTATATGAAAACTCGACCAAAGACAACGCCCTTTTGCCAGCTACCTCCGAAATCCAACACAACAGCCCGCAACATATCCTCTAACGTCTGGATAGTTCGCTCAGATTGGCCATCTGTCTAGGGGTGATACGCGGTACTCATCGCCAATCTAGTACCCAAGGCTGTTTGCAAACTCTTCCAGAACCTGGAAGTAAACCTCGGATCTCGGTCAGACACGATTGAAACAGGCACACCATGCAATCTAACAACAAAATCAACGTACAGGCCAATCCTCTCTAAGATCTCATAAGGACCAACATAACGAGGAGATAACTTTCCCTTGAAACCAAATTTCATCACAACACGGAAAGGAGAAACCTTAAGGAAAACTGGATCACCAACCTCAAATTCTAAAGGCCTACGCCTTTTATTCGCATAACTAGCTTGGCGATCTTGTTCAGCTTTCATTCTCTGGCGAATCAAATCCACTTGATCTCTCATCTGCTGCACAAACTCTGGAGAATACAGCTGCTTCTCCCCCACTTCTTCCCAACATATCGGCGATCTGCACCTTCTGCCATACAAAGCTTCAAATGGTGGCATCCCAATCGTGACCTGATAGCTGTTACTGTAGGAAAATCAACCAAAGACAACGAGTCTTGCCAGCTACCACTAAAGTCCATCACAATAGCTCTTAACATATCCTTTAAAATCTGGATAGTTCTCTCTGATTGGCCATCTGATCTGTCTAGATACGCGGTACTCATCGCCAATCTAGTACCCAAGGCTGTTTGCAAACTCTTCCAGAACCTGGAAGTAAACCTCGGATCTCATCTCGAAACGATCAAAACGGGCACACCATGCAGTCTAACAGCAAAATCAACGTACAGCTTCGCCATCTTCTTCAACGAGAAGGTCATCCCATAGGGAATAAAATGTGCAGACTTCGACAGACGGTCTATAACCACCCAAATAGCATCGCATCCTCTGCTGGAACGAGGCAGATGCGTCACGAAATCCATATCAATGTGCTCCCAATTCCATTGGGGCACCTCCAAACTCTGCAACAG
>KV012857.1:125719-142758 GCA_001598015.1 Dorcoceras hygrometricum
ATTGAGCGTACTGAGAACTCTGAGACGACTGAGCTCCCTGACCAACAGGTCTACCACCCTGCACTGCCTGCGCTACCTACGCTCTATGCGTACGATGGCTCCTCATGCCCTCCTCAATGTTGATAGCACTATAAACGCCCTCAACATACGTCTTGGGTTTGCTCGTCAAGACACTCTGGTACAACTCTTCATTCAAGCCCTCCACGAATCTGGTACTCTTGGCCCTCTCCCGGCCAGCAACGTGCGGAACATAAGCCAACAACGCAGAAAACTTGCGAGCATACTCGCGCACAGTCATCGAGCCCTGATCTAAAAATTCAAACTCCCGCTCACGGGCAGCCACATACGAATCGGGGATATACTCCTGCCTGAAGGTCTCACAGAAAGTGTCCCAAGTGATACCAACTCCAGTCTTCACTAAGGTACTAGACGCGCCTCGCCACCAGCGCTCTGCGGCCTTCCTCAGCAACAAGGTCACTAACCTCAACCGGAGTCCATCGTCATACTGAGCCCGATCAAAAAGATGAATGACGTTATGGAGCCACGAATCACCATCCTCACTCGACTCGTCGCCATTAAATATAAGAGGGTTCATCCTCTGAAACCGAGCTATAACAACATCTGTTCTCTCCACCGGAGCCGACGGAGCCTCAGCTTCCCCTTCTTCGCTACTCTCATGAGTATGACTAGGAGCGCTATACTGATCCTCGTTCTGACCTCCTGATTCCTGGAACTGCCCCTACCTCTACCACGACGTCTAGGCGGCATCTACGATACACTCAACAGGATAAGGAAAAACAGAACAGATACAGCATAGAAAGCATATAACACAAATATGCAGCACGTAGTCACATCAGTCAAGCACATGAAACACACAACACTGTGCCTAGACTCAATTGTGATCAAAGAAATTGAGCTTATCCCAGCTTAAGCTCTGATACCAAAAATGTCAGGCCTCGTGCTCACAACAGAGTAAAAACCCAAACATATGCGGAAGCTTAACTAAAAATGGGTAAAATTTTCGCTTTTAGGCCCGACTGTTTAAAACATATAATTTAAAATAGAACAATACTCAAAATAAGTTCCTAGTTAACAACCCAACAAAAGCAAGTATAGCAGCAATACATGTATCAGACTCCAAATACTGAATACAACGACAAAGCACAGGGCATCCCCTGGCTAACAATACTGATACATAATATATATGCTATAAGCTACTGGGATACTCAACCACCTCCTGGGGCACCTCCAGCTGGGCCAGCACCACGACCAGCTGTAAAACCTGAACAACACAACAGGCAAGGAAAACAAACCAAGCCCTAGAGGGACATGGGGTCAAACCCCAGTACGGAGAGCAACTATAAATCAGCAATAAACAGCAAGAATAAAATGCAGATGCTATGCATGAGATGCTGAACAACGACCAAGGACTCTAACCGAGAATGAAGTCAAGGAACTCAATGCACAGCTCAACTGAATCTGCAACAAACGGTGACCACTGGGTGTGTTCCAAGTGTGGTAGCTAGCCACTCGCCGGGACACAACACCCGAATACCAGATGCATCAAATAACTCGGCCTGCTGTTGCCCAACCTATGAACTGTGGTAGTTAGCCACTCAGCGCATAGGGGCTAACATAACCCAGCAAGGAGATGAGAGTACGGTATTGCCGCTCGCCCTCGCATCCTGGTAGAATGGAACAGCAGCAACAAGGCAACAATGGCTGCAAAAGCTGGAAAGAGATGCAAATGCGTGTATGCACATGCTGGAGAAAACAAGCATATAAACATATGCACAACAACAATACCAACAGCAGGTATACAACACATATATCACGGCCAATGCTACAAACAGCAGCCTCACAAGGCAAACAATACACGGCCTCCAGCAATTAGCCATCTCACAAATCATTCAAGCCGTTCATACGCTGCAATTTACAAGCTAAACCCGTACCTTAATTCCCACAAGGACGAAGAAAGTCACAGCCTGCACAAATCTGCCAAAACACGATGCACAGATTTTAGGGAAACATAATAAATCTCACGGCCAACACAAATAGCTCACGGCTGGAGAGCTTTCCAAGAGGAGTCCAACGCTACCTCGAACGTGAAAAACGGTGGCCGAAATCGACGGGAAAAGGCCGGAGAATTCCACGGTGAACAGTGACAAGGGTTTGAGAAAACAGAGAACGAAAGTCTGATAAATTTCTCTAAGTATTGGATCTGGTGAAAAGAAACAAAGCCAACGCTTCTAATTTATAGGCGTGAGAGATCTGTTTAAATATTCACCGACAAAACAGACCTCACCAACGCACGCTAAACCAACCAAAATCCCCAAAAACGACGTCGCATCCACCATACCGCGGAGAAGTCTGCTTACGTAAGCAAGTCTGGTCACTACACTAATCGCGCGCAACACAACGGAGAAATCTGCATACGTCATCAAGTCTGGTTCAACACTACGCTACAACACTTCCCGTGCCACGTCAGCAAATCTGGTCCCTAAAACCAAACGCTAGAAACACGCTACAGGAGAGTTGACCAGCGTTGACATCTGTTTTCAACAATCCAACAAAACTTCATGCATGCAACAGATCTCTCATCACACGAGCAGACCTCATGCACCCGCTAAACCAGATCTCTCCTACACAATACAAAACAGATCTCACGCACGCAAAGAAATTCCAGACTTCATGAAACGACAGCGTTTTAGCTCCTACGCTACAAAACACGCCGCTCCATTACAAAGGCACTAGCGACCAGATCTCATGGAAACGACGACGTAAAGGACTTCTCGCCAACAACCAGATCTCTCAAGCATCAACGCTTACGTCAGCCACCCAACGACAACACACGCTGCTGACGTCATGAAATCTGCCACCAGATTTCACCCACAAGACTCAAACCAGCAACGATTACGTCATCCACGCTAAGCAACCACGCGATGCTGACGTCATGAAATCTGCCACCAGATTTCACCCAAAATTCGAAAATCTCGAAATTTCCAGAATTGTTCCGAATGTGATTCTCGACCCGAAAATGCAACCCAAATATTCAAAATGAAATCTGAATCACCAAAAATCACTAAGACCCGATTAATTCAACAATTAATCCTTAATACAATTTCCAGGTCTCACATGTTGTTTTTGTGATTTGAGTTGCTTTGCATCTTGAATTGTGACTTGAATTAGCATTGAGATTTTCTGGTTGGTTTTGAGATTTAGTTTTGGTGATTTTTTGGTGTTTTCTTAGTTTTGATATGTTGTTGAGAGTTGATTTCGAGGACAAAATCCTTTTATAGTTGGGGAGAATGTGAGGACTAGAAGTTTATTAATTGGTGCTTAATCGGTTAATCAGATCTGGATGAGGATTAACCAATGGAGTCGTTAGTTATCGGGTTTTCATATATGAAGGAATTGGTTTTTCTGTTGGTGATTTCGGATATTCAGATCTGATGTAGAACAGATCAGATGTGGACTGTTGGTTGCTATCGGGTGGCTTGGAGAAGGTGAGTTATTAGGATTCCCGCGTAAGTGCTAGCGAGAATCAGATTTGAGATGTCCCTTGTTTTTTTGAGCAATTGGCCTGAGAGGGAAGTGAAGCGATGTCGTTTTGAGTATAAGCAATACGGTGTCGTTTGGTAGATATCAGATTTGGCATTTCCAGGGAGTGATTGGTACGACGTCGTTTAGCTAGCATCAGATTTGAGTTGAATTGGAATCTGATGCGGCGTCGTTCGGTGAAAGTCAAGTTTTGGTCAACGGTACTGTGTGGACCGGTCCGGTTCGTGAGTTGGTGTAGACTGGTACGGTTTAATGATTTCAGATTTGACCAAATCTGGATGAGCGAGCGGGTCTTTTAAGCGAGATCTGTTTTTTTGAGAGGGACCCCTATGCTACCTCATTTTGCTGTAACGCGATGTCGTTTGATGGTTGTGCGCTAGTATAGCGTAGCTGGTACGGTTTAATGATTTCAGATTTGACCAAATCTGGATGAGCGAGCGGGTCTTTTAAGCGAGATCTGTTTTTTTGAGAGGGACCCCTATGCTACCTCATTTTGCTGTAACGCGATGTCGTTTGATGGTTGTGCGCTAGTATAGCGTAGCGAGGGCAGATCTGAGTTAGCGCCAAGATCTGAATAGCGCTCAAATCTGAGTTTGTTGGTGGTTGACTTTCACTGTAGCTTTGACTTGGGAATTTAAATATAATTGTCGATTAACACCTAGTCGATTTCAAACCCAACATTTCTTATCTTCTTCCCGAGAATCTTCAAAACCCTCACTATTCATTCGAACCCTTTTCTCCGCCGATTGCCGTTGATTTACGCCACCGTTTGGAGAAATATTGGTGGCGCCGAGCTCGCCTTCCTTAGGGCTTTCGATTGATACCAGTTTGGGGCATTAGATCGATGAGTTGAGGGAGCGCGAAGTAGTTGCAGACTTCGAATATCTTCACGAGTTTTGGGAAGCAGTTCTTCTATTCTTTAGAGCTTTCGAGTAAGTGATTTCTTCTCATTTTAAGCTTTGATTGAGCTTGTTGGTCTTACGTATCATAGTTGAACTTGGGTTTAGTTCTCGACCGTAGACCGTAAGCTGTTTGAGCTTATATTTAAGCTGAATTGCTAGATATCAAGGCAGATTTGAGCTCGTAGGCATCTTCTGTGAGTTCTGGAAGAGCTAGTAGAGCAGCTGAGTTGAGAAGGCTGCTGGAGTTGTGTTCTGCATGATTTGTCGAGGTAGAAACTGAGATTTGATGTACGAATTGAGATTATTTAAACAGCTTTGGACATAAGCAAGTGAATATTTCAGCATGATCTGAATGCTGTGATCTGGGTGTTTACGTGAACAGACTTGACTTGGCTGTTATGTGATTTACTTATTCTGTTTACGTTGATTTATGTATGTGAGAATTGATATTCCTAGCATTCATGCATACATATTGAGCCTGATGTTTGATTGATGACCCGAGTCGAGCTATCATTATGATCGATCGGCTGAGTTGTCGCGCCTGAAAGGTCCAATGCTATCATCGATTTTTAGCTGATTGGTTGTGCGTGGTTGTGCGTGGTGTTGAGGCTCAATTGAGATTTTTCAGCTGAGTTGTTGTCCTAGATGACCGATTTTCCTTGACAGCCTCATGCATATCATGATGTGAATATTGCATATTTTATGAATTGTTGTTTTATGAGTGCTCTTCGTACTAAGGTTTGACCTCGTTTTCTTTCCCTGTTTTTGGGCTTCTTGGGTCTTGGTTGGCGTTTGCATGTGCTTCAGGTAACCATACTGGACAGAGTGGAGCTTCAGCTGGTCGATCCCCATTTTGATTTGAGTCCAGTTATAACTATGTAATTGATATTTTGAGCCAGGAGATGTCTTGTGCTCTTGGTTGGCGTTTGCATGTGCTTCAGGTAACCATACTGGACAGAGTGGAGCTTCAGCTGGTCGATCCCCATTTTGATTTGAGTCCAGTTATAACTATGTATTGATATTTTGAGCCAGGAGATGTCTTGTGCCATTCTTTATGTTTGGGGAGCTGTAGTTGATTGACTACTTATTGTTTACTTGTTGTGATGTTGAGTTTTGAGTTAAACTCCATATTTTGACTATGTGGTATTTTGATGTGATACTTTAGATCAGGCCCAATTTGAAAAAAAAAATTTAAGTCTTGATTTCATGCTTCCGTGTTATTTGGATTAATTGAGTAATTAATCTATGTATTAGCGCACCGAGCCTGACAATGGGGGTGGAGAATTGAAACTGGAAGGCTATATCGACTCTAGCTTCCACAGTGATGTGAATGATTCAGAGTTGATCTCTGGAGTTTTATTCATGCTCAATGGAGGGGTTGTCTCTTGTAAGAGTTCCAAACAAGACACTATTGCGGATTCAACCACTGAGACTGAATACGTTGCAGCATTAACTATTGCTGTTGGATCGAAAATAGAGTTAAATATCAGCTCGGAAGTTTAGGGGGGGTGAATGAACTCATTCACAATTTTTCACATAACTCTTTTCAAAAAGACTTTTAAAGCCTTCGGCTAACCTCTAAGTTGAGTTATCAGCTTTGAGGATCTGAGTGAGCTTCTGTATTCTCAAGTAACAAAGATTTGTGCGGAATGAACTCTATTGAACAGTAAATAGATATATAAAACTGAAAGCTAAAATAATATTAAAAACAGAATGAAGTAAAGTAAAAGAGACAAGAGTTTGTTTATGAAAGTTCAGATTTTAAACTTCTACGTCTCCTCTTCTTCCTTGTATATGAAGGATTCCACTAGAAGATTTGATTACAGAAGCTCCTGCTCTAACCCGATCCGACATCCCGCAAGATGCAAGAACTCCTAGCACTTCTATGACAGAAACAGACTCGTTGTCAGGCCCGGTGCTCTTAATCAGAGATTAAGCACACAAAAACACGGAAGCTTAAAAAGTGGATAATTTTTTTTTCTTTTTGCCTGACTTAAACTCAAAATATAGACTTTAACTCAAAAGACATCAGAAACAACCCACAAAGAATACATACATGCAATTCCAATCGAATCAACAACAACAAATACACAAGACATCCCCCGGTAATGACTAGATACACCATATATATAAATAACTGTGAACTCAACGCCTGGGACTCCACCAGCTGACTCAACTCTCTGAACAGTTGATCAACCTGCAAAGGCCTGCAATGGCCAACACACGGCCAAAGCAGCCCCAAGGGGAAAAACAAACGAGATCAAAACTCAGTACCAAGAGCAACTCATACAGCTTGTCAAATCAAGCATGAAACATGTCATGTCGTGTCATATAATGCATGAGGGCTGTTAATAATATCGGGGATCAAAGCCAACGACTCAGCTGGCAATCACGACTCAGTGAAAGCGTTTGGATTCTCGGGCACGATGAATCAGCCGGCCAATCATGTCTCAGTGATTATATCAAATTCCAAAGCACGACGACTCAGCCAGAAAATCACGACTCAGTGATTATTCGGTATCAAAGGAATTCAGGCTCAATATGAATGCGTGTAAGCAATGCCAATGAAATATGAACAATATGCAATATATCACAGAGCAGCTAAATCAAGCAGCTGTAAATTCGCACGCAGGTAATAAACAGCATAATATAAATCACATGCACAACAGCACGACCATACAACACAGAACCGTACACTCTGCAGCCATATAAATTCGCATGCAGGTAACAGGACACAGCACAGATCTGGCTCTCCCTTGCAATTCTAGGCTGAGCAATTTAGCTCACGGACACACATCATAACAAATAGTGCCGCAACTCTGTTCGCGCATAAATACTAGGGCACTTAGCACGTCAACATCTTAGACTCATAAGCATAACACAGGAAAATCAGCTCGGTTTCTCAACGCAAGCATAACAGATTACACTCGATAGGACCAAGGCCGCTCAGCCTACATCCACCTATTCAACACGCTTATCTTAAAGCTGTAATTCAAGCTCAGAATTCGTCCTTTGCTCAAATCTTACCAGAGATCCCCAATCCAAGTTCACGGCTGAAATAGCAAGCTCGCTGCCCAAACCCTAGCTCTCGGCCAACAGCTCAGGTCAAAAACTCAAGAGAGCTAAGGATCTGCAAAACATCTACGGGAATTAACACAGAATCACGCTCAAACAGCTCAAGGCCTAAACCTCAAAGGTCGGTCAGCTCAAGCTCTACTGCTAAGCTCAAACCTTGTCCAAATAAAGATATCGAAGGGCCAAAATAAACACTAGAAACTTCGGTTACCTCAAACTCAACTCAACTCAAACTGGCAGTGCTACAATCAAACACCCCAGTTTCCTTCTACTTCTCTATTCCAGTCACTACCGGCCTCAAAACTGGCACGAAATTAAAGCTTTTGAGCATATTCTTCCAGCTACGGCACACCTGCTCAAAACCAATCGGCCTAACTCCAGCAATCAAAAGAGGAGGGTCTCGCATGAACAGTACTGACTAGGGTATCCAGGGAGATATTTCGAGAGAGAATGAGTATCAAAATGTGTGAAAAAATAAATAAGTGTCGGTCGATGCAAGGGTATTTATACTCGCCACCCAACAGCTCTCGGCTACAGTGAAATCAGCACAGATCAAGCTTCCTCACTGTCTCGCACAGCTCAGCACGGATCATCAATTCAGGTTGGGTGTTCAGGACAGCTCTCATATCCAGATTAGACCGAACACCTCAGCTCATATCACACTCCCAGATCTGATCTCCCTTAAAGTATCTTCAGTCATCTCAGACCCAGACACTGTTCCAGCTTAGGCACGACGACACTACTCAGCTTACGCACCAACAGCTCACGGCCTCAACAAATTACGCTATTAGGCATATCACGCTTGCAGATCAGACTCGCGCAACTAACAGCTTTTGCTATCCAGCTTAGCTTTCGCGCTCAGACCAGCTCAGAGCATTCATCTCACGATGCTCTACTCAGCGTACAAGGGTCAGTTCAGCTCACAAAGTGATCCTACAAATTTTCTCCAAGTTGTACGTCACAACAGCTTACGACCAGGCTGATAACTTCTAACAGCTCAGGCACTACTTGTGATTTGTCTACACAGACTCATAGTAACAGCAGCTTGGTTCAGCTCACAAACCCAACACGGCTGAACACAATCTAGTCCTTTCCTGGCAGTTGCACCATTAAACATATCAGCTTACAGGGCTCTCATCCAGCTTACGGGCACTGTCCAGCACAGCATCTCAGTTCAGCTCAGAACCTAAGCTGTTCTTCACCAACTACCAATCACGCTCAGATCTCGTATGCTGTCCAGCTCTCACGTACACTCCAGCTTACAAATCAAATCAGCTTACTCGCATCTCAACAGATCACACTCACAACACAGGTCAGCTCTCACTCAAAGCTGATCCTCACCAACAGCTTTCATCCAAAGCTGAGGACTCGAACAGCTCTTGCCTCCATCGTGCATTTCTATCAGCTTAAT
The DNA here is from genome assembly GCA_001598015.1 of Dorcoceras hygrometricum. Classification (NCBI taxonomy): domain Eukaryota; kingdom Viridiplantae; phylum Streptophyta; class Magnoliopsida; order Lamiales; family Gesneriaceae; genus Dorcoceras; species Dorcoceras hygrometricum. Next base: position 134,669 of record KV012857.1, read on the forward strand.
CCAAAAAGCACGGTACATTTCCCAAAATCTGATCCCTCAGCTCAGGGCTTCTAGAACATCTCTAAGCTGATCCTAGCTTACACTCACACGGGAAATTCCAGGGCTAATCGTCTCTAAGCTTTTGTACTCAAAACAGCTCGCCCAGAAACTCAAACCAAGCACAATACAAAACAAGTTCAACCCAAAAATGTTCTACCCAGATCAGCCTGCGCCTGATCTATTCCATGCCACCCGAGGGCTACCAACAGCTTACACCAAATCTCCTAAGCCGATCACCAAGACATTGCCTCCACTAAATAGCTTACGCTCTACAATTCATCTCAACGCCTAAAATCGATGTTCAACCCAGCCATTCCGCCTAACCAGCTCACACCAAATCTGGTCTTGGTTAAGCATCAGGATCTACCAGCATCCCTCTGAGCTGGATCTCCGTTTAATTCCAACCGAATCTACACACTGAAACAAAATAGCATCAAGGGATGACGTCTAAGATGACACACCCCAGACAGCTCGCCAATGCTGATCCAGCTCAGAGCCGTTCCACAAGAATATAAAACTCCTCATAAGGCAACTCTATGCAATATCCCCTATCAGCTTAGCACGAACTACATGATCAGCTCGCATACCAGCTGGCCCACTCATGTCGATGCTCCTTAAGCTGATATCCTCTTGATTATTATCATTAATCTGGGCAAGTTAAACCGTCAAGGACCTTGGCTAATTATGGTCCTCACACTCGTGATCTATTCTGCAAATACAATGTTTTCTTCTAAGCTGCTTCAGCTTACACACGCTCTATACACTTTGTTTATGATTTACAGTGAATAAACAAGGCTACATAGTGGTTACAAGTTAAATGAATGAATATAATGCTTTTGAGAGCAAGTTTGTAATGAAGATGATAATGAACAGTGAGATTTTGTGCGCGATGTAATTTATGTAGTGTAAAAATGATAGCAACAGTATGGTTCACAGTCTCAGTTTCTCGTGAAAGTTCTCTCGTAAAATTGTTTTACTGCTCCTGTTCATCGTTATTTATATAGATATCTTCAGCTCCATCGATCTACAAAAGATTTGCGCTACTGCCTAGTTGATCTTCTTTCCATCTTTGAAGAACTTTCCTTTTCTTCATACGAGAATCACAGAAATGATACCGTTAGGCACAAAAATATCATCTGTTAATTTAGGCAGTGATTTAGCACTTGATCGATCTGATTTGATTTGATATTTTCACGTCTAAGCTGATAGACAGTACGCTCTAAGATGTTCTCTGTAGATGTGATCTGAGAGCTTTTAGCTCTGAGCTGTTACGTGAAAATATGAAAAGATGCTCTTACGATCTGATCCAAAATTGTCTGAGCTATTCTCTGCTGAACTGAACCTTTTCCGAGTCTGATCTAATACCAATACTAAGCTGATCTGGAAAAAGTTCCTCTAAGGTGTTATGTAAAATGATAATATAAGTACTGACCTGAGACTTAGCTCTTCACGCTCTGATCTGAAATCTCATATGCTCTAAACTAAAACATGTTCTTGAGCTCTGAGTTGTTCTCTGTGCTATTTGCGCTTTAAGATGTTTCTGTGCTGTATTCGCTCTAAGTTGTTCGTTCCCATAGTCTACTGTAAGTTGTTCTATGTACGAAGCTCCGATCTAATTCTTCTCAAAACTGATTCCTACACTAAAGCACTGTTTTGATTTTGAAGCTCCAGTCTGATATGTTATATGTTTCTCTAACCTGTTCAGCTTGATCTGAACTGAACGACGATTCTATAAGCTGATCTGTTTGATCTGAGCTGAGTCTCGATGTTCTAAACAGTTATACTTTCTCTAAGCTGAAATCCGACGTCCTGAGATGATCGATATGCTCTAAGATTTTTGATTTGCTCTGAGCTGATCTGCGACGTCCTGAGCTGAATTGTGATGATGTGAGTTGTTCTATTTTCTATGAGCTGAAATGCGTCGTTATGATCTAATCTACACGCTCTGAGCTGATCGAAAAGCTCTGAGCTGATCTGTGACATCCTAAGCTTTTCTGTTCAGCTCTTCATCATACTGTTGTAATCTGTTCGAGTTCTTGAATTTGTTATCACAAAAACTTAAAATATTGTTCTTCACAATTTCTCAATTTTTGGTGATGACAAAAATTAGCAGCTATATAGAGAACACCAAAATTTCTCTTTTATAAAAAACGAAATTAGCTAAGTACAAGAAATGTAACTTTCTGAACTGATCCTCAAAGCTGAAAACAAAATTTTCTCAAAAGTGTTTCTCGAAATCATCTGCGCTTATCGTTGCTGCTACCTTCTTACTTACCGTTGCTGCTACCTTCCCTTTTTCTTCTACTGCTGCTACCTTCTCCCTTTTTAACATCACCAGCCCTTTTATGATGAGCAACTACTTCTGTGAGCTGAGAGTTGAGGGAGGCGAGGCTCGAATTAACTTCAGACTATGATTTATGTACCTCATCATGTACCATCAGTCTTGTCGATGTAAGCTCCGAGGAGAGTTCGGTTTTGACTTTATCTCTCTGTCATAGCAAATCCAGTTGTTGTTTCCACTGTTCATTGAGCAGTGCAAGGTGTGACTCCCGTATATATTCAACACCGAGCTCTAGAGACTTAATTTCTGATCAAAATCTGACTTTAAGGAAGTCAACAGCTCTTGAGATTTCAGATTCTTGAGACGAAGATTGTCTACTGAGTCGCTTAGCTGAGCAGCTGTCTGGTTACGTACCAAAATTGTGCGAGAGTCTTCCTTGAAAAATCCACAAAAACATTCAACACGTTGCCCGTGCTTAAAGGCTCTGAAAATTGTATCCGGAATTGCCGTTGAAATTTGTACTGAAGAGAAAACCAGCAACTCTGTACAATGACTTACCTCAGCATGGACTATCCTGTATGACTTGACAGAGGACGCGTCTCTTCCAACTGTCATCCTTTTGCATTTCACCACTGGGTGAGCAACGTTTGCAGTTCTGGAGCGCATATCCTCCAACTTTTTAGCCTTAGTTGCTTCTGATTTCTCTGCGTCCCCACTCTCTGCTTTTCCTCAAAAAAACTCCGCTGGAGAAGATATCTGCAAAGAGAATATAAAAGTGAGAAATTTGCAAATTAATCGAAATGTTAGAGACGATAGAGTGTAAAAGAAAGTTGAATCTGTGAGAGAAAATGTAGGTTGAGTGTGATATGCTCTCTGACACAGCACATGTCGAGCATCTATAGGTGGGTTTAAATTTAAAAGGACATTTCTAAGTTTTTAGATAAGCAAAGAAAAGAAAAGAAAAAGTTCCGTAGTTGAAAGAAAATAAATCGCAATCGTTGATTTAATATATCAGCTGGGCTAATATCAGATCAGCTCTGGGATAAGCAATAGCTGTATACTTGTGTAATATGAATGGTTCCGGTCACGCAAATTCAGTGACTTAGAGCTTATTATATCTGATCTGAAGGTTCCCCCTAACTGAGGTTCTCCTCTAAGTTGAGGTTCCCTTAAGATGAAGGTTCCCTAAGCTGAGGTACCCTAGTGACTCGTCAATCACCTGAAATCGACAAATTATGACAGTTCTAAGAGAACAAGAACATTTCTAAAATAAGAAACTTAGCGTCAGGCAGTGGCTTGGTGAAGATATCAGCAACTTACTGTTCTGTGGAAACATATTTCAGCATGACGCCTTCTTGAGCACGTGATATCTTATGAAATGATGTTTGATGTCGATGTACTTGGTCCTAGAGTGCTTCACAGGATTCTGCATGATGGCAACAACACTTATTTTGTCTCAGAAGATTGGCACTTCAGAGGCATCAATTCCATAGTCCCTGAGCTGATGTTGCATCCAAAGAATTTGAGCACAACAGCTCCCATCTGCTAAGTACTCTGCTTCAGCTGTGTACGTAGCGATTGAAGTCTGATTCTTACTGAACCATGAGATCAGACATATCCTAGGAATTGACATGCACCACTTGTGCTACGCCTGTCAATGCGACATCCTGCGTAATCTGCATCACTGTACCCGATCAGTTGAAAATCGGAGTCTTTGGGATACCAAAGACCCACGTTGGGAGTACCTTTAAGATATTTTAAAATTCTTTTGAAAGCAATGTAATGAGATTGTTTGAGCTCTGCTTGAAATATATCACACATACAGATAGAAAACATGATGTCTGGTCTGCTAGCAGTAAGGTAAATCAAGGAGCCTGTTATAGCACGATACAGTGCTATCTCAATGGAAGTACCAGATTTGTCCTTGTCTAGCTTGATTGAAGCACTCATCGGGGTAGCTTTTGAAGAGCATTTTCCCATCCCAAACTTCTTCAGAAGTTCCTTTGTATATTTTGCTTGATTGATGAATATGCCATCTTCAAGCTGTTTGTAGTCCTAGGAAAAATTTTAGATGCCCCATCATGCTAATTTCGCCGATCCTGCATCAGCTTGGATAACAAGCTCTTGGTGCTTGTTTCAGACCATACAGAGTTTTATCCAGTTTATATACATAATCTGGTCTGTTATGATCCAAGAAACCAGGAGATTGTGCAACATACACTTCCTCGTTTAGGATGCCGTTTAAAAATTCTTTAACATCCATCTGATAGGCTTTAAAATTTTTAAAAGCAGCATATGCAAGAAATATGAAAATTTCTTCTAATCTGGCTACGGATGCAAAGGTTTCATCGAAGTCTATTCCTTATTCCTTCCGAAAGCCTTGTACCACTAATCTAGCTTTATTTCTTACAACATTACCATTTTCATCTAATTTGTTTCTAAAGACCCATTAAGTTCCTATTACAGACTGATTGGTTTGTCTAGGAACTAAGTGCCATACTTTGCTGCATTCAAATTGACTACGTTCGTCTTGCATAGCTTCTATCCAGCTTGGGTCAGCTAAGAATCATCTATCTTCTTAGGTTCTATCCAGGAGATGAATGCAGAGTTAAAATATTCGTCTATCATCTGGCCTCAAGTCTTAAGAGGTGCAGAAGGGTTACCGATGATCAGTTCAGGTGGATGATTTTTACTCCATTGGAAACAAGGTCTGTAAGAGGTTGATGCTTCCTCAGGTAGAGTAGTTCCTTCGTCCTCCTCATCCTGGTTGATAACTGATTTGTTCGAGTCATCAGATTTCGCATGATATGCATCATCTTGCGTGTGATCTGCATCAGCTTGCGCCTAATCTACCTCAGCTTGGATGACTTCTACTAGTCTTCGAACCTGTAACTCATCATCGCTTGATTCAGGAAGATTAGTAGCATCTAATTGATTGTTAATATCATTAAGTGGGGTGATAGACTTCGAAGAGAAAATAGACTCATCAAATTTAACATGTATTGACTCTTCAACTATCAGGGTTCTATTGTTAAAAACACGATAACTTTCCTGTAGCAGAATAACCAAGAAAAATGCCAACGTTAGAATGTGCATCAAAAGCAGTTAAATGCATTTTACCATTATTATGAATGTAACATCGACAACCAAAAACTTTAAAAGTAGCAATGTTTGGTTGCTTGCCATTCCAGATCTCATAGAGTGCCTTTTGCTGTTTCTTGTTAATCATAGATCTGTTTTGTGTATAGCATGCAGTGTTCACCGCATCAGCCAAAAATTTTTGAGAAATCCCGGAATCAGCAAGCATAGTTCTCGCGGATTCTTTTAAAGTACGATTAGGGCGCTCAGCAATCCTGTTCTGTTGAGGTGATCTAGCTGCAGATAACTCATGTCTGATTCCTTTGTGTTCAGCGTAGGAGGATAATGTTTGATTTAAAAACTGAGTACCACGATCACTCCTAATACAATCAGAATATTTCTCATTTTGAAGTTGGTTTAAAATCTTCACCAGCTGGTCTGTGGTCTGATCATTTGATTTTAAAAATATTACCCAGGTAAACATGGATTAATCATCGACAATCACTCGGGTGTACTTCGTTCCCCCTAAGATAGATATCTAGACAGGACAAAATAGGTACATGTGCAACAGTTCTAAACTCCGGGAAGAGGATTTACAACCCTTGTTCTTAAAAGTAGACCTGACTTGCTTTCTGAGCTGACATGCTGAACAAGTTTATCTTTTGTAAAATCAATTTTGGGTAAACAGGTGACCAAATCTTGCTTACACAAACTGGTTATAGTTTTAAAATTTTTATGATTCATGCATTTATTCCACAACCATGCTTTAGAAGAATATGCAACCAAACATGTAGGTTCAGTCACCAGCTGATCTGACCATTTCACTTTGTAAGTGTGTTAGGATCAAATATGCAACAAAAACCATGCCTGTTTAAAATTATTAGACAAACAGCAAGGTTTCAGATCTGAGCTGCGGTCAAATCTGGTAGATCTGGTCTGAAAAAAAAATTGAGCTGCAATAGCTCAATGTTTTTGAAATATTCTGCACAGAGAAGCAGATTGGGTATGATTAAAATCATGCGAAAACAACCCAAACTGGTCTCCGAAAATCGAAAGATCATCCAACAGATTTTATGAAATATGCAATGCTGAAAGCTGTAAATAACGAACATATTTGTTTCTGTTAGAGTAGATGCTCAACTAGCCAACTTGTGGCGTGTGGGTTCATAGACTCTTGTATGAAACGATCTTTATATAAGATATTCGGATTTATTTATGGCATTCTTTACTTTCATTGTGTTGTATAATGATTAACAATTGCGTTGAGTAAAGACCTAGTGTATGTTAGATGTGATAGTGGGTATGACTACTATCATGAAACACATCTAATAGTCACTGTGTATTCTGAACACGTTCGTAGTCGATTGGGCCGTCAAAACGAGGATAAGGCCGCCCGAGCTCGAGACTAGTATCTGCGATGCGAAGTACCATGTTTCATTGGTAGGGAACATTGTGATGTTCTAAGCATGCAGATAGATAATGACCTGGTGATCTATCGAACTACCCTCATTCGGATTTTCCAAGTGGTTACCATTTGTCGAGTGGATAAGTCCGAGGTCTTGGTTGTACTGATTAGTCCTCACGACTCGAAACGTCATTGAGACTCTGCATGATATGTGTCTCACTTTGACCCGTTTGCCGACTCACTTGGGGTCGTTAGGCGGCGGGATTGGGTGAGGCCCCGATGCATGTAGGAGTCAATGCATCATTGTCGAGGATTCACCGCTCGTAGACATGCGTGGATATCCTATGTTATCTGAGGAGACGATAGTGTATAAATCTCTGGCCAGAGTACTAGAAGTGTTTTTGGTAAATGGGTTTACCTAGTTACACTAGTGATGTCACTATTCGATCTCCAAGATGTGTGCATAGCTATCGGATCTATAACGACTCTCGATTTACCAATGGTCGTTGATCTGATCGGGATATATGGATTGAAAGGACCATACTGTACGATAACCACGACCAACTGGTTCTTGCAGGCACTATCAGTGATACCTAGGAGATCATGGGGTGATGTTGCTAGACGCTTTACCATGATCCGATGGGCAAGTCCGAAATTGTGATTTCCGAGCCAAAATGGTTGTGGGCCCACGGCTAGCTGTATCCCTGAACCATTGAGGGTCACACAAGTACTGGATTCAAGATTCCCGCATGGAAACTGAGCTCAATGTGTTGAGCACTTGAGGAGGATTTTAGGGAGTACGACTTCCTAAAAGTCAACAGGGGTCAAATCGTGATTTCCCACTGTTGAGGGACAAAACTGTCATTTGGACTAGGTGATCTGAAAAATCGTTTTTCGCATCATAATATTCATTTTTGGAAACTGAGTCGATCGGTCCGATCTGATCGTCGATCGGAGTTATGATGAAACCGTAATGAATTAAACGAACCGAATGTTCATATAGGGACTTGGGCCTGACCCTAAGTCCAATGGGCCGGTTCAAGCCCAAGTATATTTAATATATACACTAATGTGATTAGGGCTTAATAAATTGATTACCACACTACTCTAAACCCTAGAGCACCCATTCGGCCGCCCCCCTCTCCTCACTAGCCGCCGCCATCGTCGGCCACCACGCCGCCGCCGTCGCCCCTCGCCGGAGTTGCTCCGGCCAACTTTTCGAGGAGTTTCTGTCCGCGTTGATTTCGTCAGGCCTTCTAGTGCAGGCTGACGAAGGAGTCTCCCTTC
>KV012857.1:155495-172153 GCA_001598015.1 Dorcoceras hygrometricum
CTGAGGAGACGATAGTGTATAAATCTCTGGCCAGAGTACTAGAAGTGTTTTTGGTAAATGGGTTTACCTAGTTACACTCGCGATGTCACTATTCGATCTCCAAGATGTGTGCATAGCTATCGGATCTATAACGACTCTCGATTTACCAATGGTCGTTGATCTGATCGGGATATATGGATTGAAAGGACTATACTGTACGCTAACCACGACCAACTGGTTCTTGCAGGCACTATCAGTGATACCTAGGGGATCATGGGGCGATGTTGCTAGACGATTTACCATGATCCGATGGGCAAGTCCGAAATTGTGATTTCGGAGCCACAATGGTTGTGGGCCCACGGCTAGCTGTATCCCTGAACCATTGAGGGTCACACAAGTACTGGATTCAAGATTCCCGCACGGAAACTGAGCTTAATGTGTTGAGCACTTGAGGAGGATTTTAGGGAGTGCGACTTCCTAAAAGTCAACAGGGGTCAAATCGTGATTTCCCACTGTTGAGGGACAAAACTGTCATTTGGACTAGATGATCTGAAAAATCGTTTTTCGCATCATAATATTCAGTTTTGGAAACTGAGTCGATCGGTCCGATCTGATCGTCGGTCGGAGTTATGATGAAACCGTAATGAATTAAACGAACCGAATGTTCATATAGGGACTTGGGCCTGACCCAAGTCCAATGGGCCGGTTCAAGCCCAAGTATATTTAATATATACACTAATGTGATTAGGGCTTAAGAAATTTGATTACAACTATACTAAAACCCTAGCCTCCAATGATTACCTCTCGGCCGCCTCCCTCCTCTCCAAGCCTCATGCCGCCGCCGCCTTCCCTCGCCGGACTTGTTCCGGCCATCGTGAAGAGGAGTTTCCGTCCGTGCTGATCTCGTCAGGCCTTCTAGTGCAGGCTGACGAAGGAACCTTGCTTCCGGTCATGGACTTGATTAGACGTAATCTACCGTTTGAAGTGCCGGTTTCCTCGTGAAACTGGTCGGAGCCAGGCGCCTAGACGCCAACAAGGTAACAATCAAAGAACCCCCTATGAATGGTTTGTTGATTTTATTGTATTGAACGTATCCCGGCGCTTAAATTTTAAACTTCAGCTGCGTCGCCGGGAGACGGGATCCGGATCCGACACCGCTATCCCAACAGTTTCTGGAAGTTCGGATCTCAATATCCTACGTCTCCCCTTCTTCCAAATCTGTAAGGCATCCATTAGAAGATTTGATCCGCAGACCCGATCAGATTTGGGACTTATCCACTGCCCAAATATGAACTCCTAGAATCTACACCAGCTCTCACCTGTGTTCACTCAATCACTTCTTTTATGCCTCAATGAGAAAGGCTACATACACAGAGTTTAACGTCCTCGTGCAAGACACAGATTTGGTGTTTGGTTTGTGATTCACTCATTGTACTGTTTCGCACATCTATCGTATATATGTGAGTGAATCTCTGTTTGTGAGTTTTACAGTGTAAGCACAACTCTCGAAAATATAATCTCAGACAGCTGGGAAGAGATTCTTCAAAGCTGAATTTAGCTCAGCTGTGAACTGATACAATAAGCTCCTCTGTTTTTGAAAGTTGACAGCTTCGCTTCTGGTTTATCTTCCCGTTGAACAACTTTTCATTGTTCATCGTCATTTGTCTTCATCAGTTCTACTTGTATAAATAGCCTCCCACTTTGATATATCCGTTGGACACAAGTTTTCTTCCCGTTGTAAAAGTCTTCCGACAATTTGTACCTTGTGTCATTTGTATATAATGTTTTTGCAGGCTTTATTGACTTTGTGTGTACCTTTAGCTCTTTTCAAGGCACATGCGTGGGTGTGAATATTTAAAGTTCTTTGTCTTCTTGTGAATTGAATGGAAAATACTTTCGTTTGAATTTACTTATTCAGATCTGATTCACCCGTCTTCTTTGTTTTTCTTCAATGCTCCTGTTGCTCTCAGATCTGATTGCTTTGTTCTTTATAGCTTCTGATTCAGATCTGAGCTCATCTTCTTCACATCTGATCGAGCTTCGAGATCATTTGCTCTTCACATCTGATCCAGCGTTGAGCATATATTCTCTTCACATCTGATCCAGCTCTTCTTTTCTTTTCCCGCTCGCTTCCGATCCGGTTTGCTATAGTGTCAGATCTGGTCAGCTTTGACTGCTTATGTGCATTATTTAGATTAGGTTAGTGCTACCCCCTCCGAAACGGTCCAACGAGCAAAACTCACTACAACGTAGTGAGCTCCATTGTTTTTGGCCAAATTCCTTCGTTTAGGCCTCCGAAATCACGTTTTCCTATTCTCAGATCTGGTTCAGCTACAGTATCAGATCTGGTTCAGCTACAGTATCAGATTCTAATCAGATCTGGTTTAGCTGCAGTATATTGGATTTCATCTGGTTCAGCTACAGTACCAGATCTGGTTCAGCTATAGTACCAGATCTGGTTCAGCTACAGTAATAGATCTGGTTCGTCTCTAAGTCAGATCTGCAAATCTCAATTAAACTTTTAGTAAATAATCAGCAGGTTTTGTGCATTTCAAAATTCAGATTCTGATCTGTAAACACAGATCCAACAATCTCCACATTGTTTATTTACACAAAACCTGAATTAACATATGCACGAATGTTTATGGCTTGAATTATTTCTCCCCAGCAAGGGGTATATTTTTTTTTAAAAGAAACCGATTTTGGGAAGACATATTTTGAAAAGCAGCATGCTGTGAGATTTGAAAAACAGATTCTGTGCTACTTGAATATTCTCTTATATTGAGACCAGAGGAGTAATTAAGGATTCAATTTACAGAATCTCTTCCATTTTTCTCTAAGATTTAGCCTTGCCAAACCTAGAGATCTTGGCCTACCCACAGATATCGCGCAATTGTGTCAGCTCATCAGAAGAGATATTGCTGCAATTTCCTGTCGATAAACTGCTCTGCAATTCAATTGACATTACTCTCCCTATCTTCATAAAATGAGTTTTTAAAACTCTTAAAATGATTTTGTAGCACAGAGAGCTTTCGCAAGATAAAAACAGATTTGAAAACACTATCAGAGCTGCAAATATTTTAAAACAATAAACATTTTCGATTTAAAATGCACTTTCAAGAACAACCCGCTCTGATACCACTTGTTAGGATCGAATATGCAAAAAAAACCATGCCTGTTTAAAATTATTTGACAAACAGCAAGGTTTCAGATCTGAGCTGCGCTCAAATCTCGTACCAGATCTCACGAGATCTGGTCTGAAAAAAAACTGAGCTGCAATAGCTCAATGTTCTTGAAAGATTCTGCACAGAGAATCAGATTGGGTATGATTAAAATCATGCGGAAAACAACCCAAACTGGTTTATGAAAATCGAAAGCTCATCCAACAGATTTTATGAAATATGCAATGCAGAAAGTTGTAAATAACGAACAGATTTGTTTCTGGAAGTTTGGATCTCAATATCCTACGTCTCCCCTTCTTCCAAATATGGAAGGAATCCACTAGAAGATTTGATCCGCAGACCCGATCAGATTTGGGACTTATCCACTGCCCAAATATGAACTCCTAAAATCTACACCAGCTCTCAGCTGTGTTCACTCAATCACTTCTTTTATGCCTCAATGAGAAAGGCTACATACACAGAGTTTAACGTCCTCGTGCAAGACACAGATTTGGTGTTTGGTTTGTGATTCACTCACTGTACTGTTTCGCACATCTCTCGTATATATGTGAGTGAATCTCTGTGTGTGAGTTTTACAGTGTAAGCACAACTCTCGAAAATATAATCTCACAGAAACGGGAAGAGCTTTTTCAAAGATAAATTTAGCTCAGCTGTCAACTGATACAATAAACTCCTCTGTTTTTGAAAGTTGACATCTTCGCTTCTGGTTTATCTTTCCGTTGAACAACTTTTCATTGTTCATCGTCATTTGTCTTCATCAGTTCTACTTGTATAAATAGCCTCCCACTTTGATATAGCCGTTGGACACAAGTTTTCTTCACGTTGTAAAGTCTTCCGACAAGTTTTACCATGTGTCATTTGTATATAATGCTTTTGCAGGCTTTATTGAATTTGTGTGTACCTTTAGCTCTTTTCAAGGCACATGGGTTGGTGTGAATATTTAAAGTTCTTTGTCTTCTTGTGAATTGAATGAACAATACTTTCGTTTGAATTTACTTATTCAGATCTGATTCATCCGTCTTCTTTGTTTTTCTTCAATGCTCCTGTTTCTCTCAGATCTGATTGCTTTGTTCTTTATAGCTTCTGATCCAGATCTGAGCTCATCTTCTTCACATCTGATCGAGCTTCGAGATCATTTGCTCTTCACATCTGATCCAGCTTTGAGCATATCTTCTCTTCACATTTGATCCAGCTCTTCTTGTCTTTTCCCGCTCTCTTCCGATCCGGTTTGCTACAGTGTCAGATCTGGTCAGCTTTGAATGCTTATGTGCATTATTTAGATCTGGTCAGTGATACCCCCTCCGAAACGGTCCAACGAGCAAAACTCACTACAACGTAGTGAGCTCCACTGTTTTTGGCCAAATTCCTTCGTTTAGGCCTCCGAAATCACGTTTTCCTATTCTCAGATCTGGTTCCACTACAGTATCAGATCTGGTTCAGCTACAGTATCAGATTCTAATCAGATCTGGTTTAGCTGCAGTATATTGGATCTCATCTGGTTCAGCTACAGTACCAGATCTGGTTCAGCTATAGTACCAGATCTGGTTCAGCTACAGTAATAGATCTTGTTCGTCTCTAAGTCAGATCTGCAAATCTCAATTAAACTATTAGTAAATAATCAGCAGGTTTTGTGCATTTCAAAATTCAGATTATGATCTGTAAACACAGATCCAACAATCTCCACATTTTTTATTTACAGAAAACCTGAATTAACATATGCACGAATGTTTATGGTTTGAATTATTTCCCCCCTTTTTGTGGGAATCAAAAAGGGTTACGAAATCTTATCTTTCCTTCAAGATTTAAAACAAGTCTCCCCCTCAACGCAGCAAGGGGTATATTTTTGTTTGAAAAGAAACCGATTTTTGGGAAGACATTTTTTGAAAAGCAGCATGCTGTGAGATTTGAAAAACAGATTCTGTGCTACTTGAAAATTCTCATATATTGAGACCAGAGGAGTAATTAAGGATTCAATTTACAGAATCTCTTCCATTTTTCTCTAAGATTTAGCCTTGCCAAAAATAGAGATCTTGGCCTACACACGGATATCGCGCAATCGTGTCAGCTCGTCAGAAGAGATATTGCTGCAATTTCCTTTCGAGAAACTGCTCTGCAATTCAATTGACATTACTCTCCCTATCACAAATTGCATATTCAACTCTTTGTGTCACACTATCTTCTATACACACACTCTGTAGTTTTGAGTCTACATTGTAAATCATAAATGGAGAGTGTTGATGTAACGCCTAGAAATTCCTGACTACGTAGAAATGAATTTAGCACTAAGAGGAAAATATTTTTAGATGATTACATGTCATTTTATATGATTTATTTATGATTTTATGCTGCATGGTATGCATGTGTTGATTTTCAGCCTGCTTGAGTTACAGACGCGTGGACGAGATTAGGGCCGACCGAAATGAAAATGATTTGAGAATTTTAAGATATGAGAATTTTAAGAATGAAATTATTTTATTTTAAGCAACAATTTCTAAAAATTAGAGTTTTTGTAATTATTTTGGAGGGAAACCCGTTTTTCGCCTATACGGGCTGGTATATTGAGTTTTAAGGTATTTTAAATTATGAGGAGGCCTTGACTTCGAAAATAATTAATCTTTAAAGCCCAATTATGATTTTTAAGTGCCTTTTAAATTAATTAGAGGGGCAAGCCTGTCCTTTTCTCCCATTTTCTTTATTAAACCCATAGGGTCAATTGTGTCACTTTACATTAATTCATAACTCAAAAATTTACACAAACCTGCTTAACCTAGTTACTTCAGCCGTCCCCTCCTCCCCATAACACAAAAATTTCGAAACCATTCATCCATTGGATGGTGATCCAAAGCCGATTGCGTCCCGATCTCGCGTCTACAACGTCCGTACCTCGCAGATCTACCTCTTTTGCAAACCAGGCATGTGATATCAACTTCTTTTCTCACCATTTAAACTGTATTATATCATTTTTTAATGATTTATGGCCTGTATTGTGTGCGATTTATTGAGATTCATGATGCTTATTTTTGGATCATGCATGCACCCTATTTTCTAACATGAATTTCGATCCCAATTTGTGATGCTTCATTCCAGGCGTGTTCTACGGGCTTGGTGGTGGTCCTTATTGGTATCATGGTGGTTTCTAGGTGTCAATACGTAGGCTGGTTCGAGCAAAAACCATGGCTGGTCGAGGTGGGCTCGCGGTGCGTCGCGCAGGGGGAGCAGCCCTCTTGTCACCTATCGTGCATGCACTGTAGACCTTGGTTGGGGCCATGGATGGGCTCGTTGGAACCGGATGGACCTGGGGGTGGTCCAGCCGAAGGGGCTCCGGCCATGGTGGCCGGAGCAGAGAGCACGAACGCCGAGAAGTGGGCGTCGCGCAAGAGCTGGGCGGCGGCTCACGCGTGGAGTAGGGCGACATGTTGGGCCGGCCGGTTCAATCAAACCGGTTTGGTTCGGTTGGATCGGTTTGGTTCATCGAGTCCCGAGTCAAAATGTTTTAAAATAGGTCCAAGTTATTTTAATTATGGACCTGTTATTTAATTTTAAGTCAAATGTCCAATTTTAAAGAAAATAGCCAGATGTTAAGAATTTAGTCAAACTTTTAAAGTTATGTTTATTTTTAAGTTTTAAGTCAAAATTAGGCCCTTTGAAATTTTAATTAAGTCAAAATTGATTTTTGGGATTTTAATTTGGTCAAAATCGGCTTTTGGGGTCAAAATTGATTTAAATTGACTTTAAAGGTCAAAATAGATTTTTAATAAGTCCAAATTGATTTTAAGAAGTCAAAATTGATTTAATAGTCACAATTAGCCTTGATTTTAAGAAATCAAAATGTAAAGAAATTAGGCAAAAATTGTAGGTGGTGAACATTCGTTTCATCGATTAAGTTAAGAGCGATGTGTGGTCTAGAAGTATTGGGCAGGCTCCTGAACCAATCCTTGACCGAAGTATAAAAATGTAGAAGCCCGTAAATGTATATTTGATCATATATGTAGTATGTTATGTACGTAAATGTTTTAAAGGAAAATATTAAATATATATTATCGGGATAATCTTTTAAATTGCATGATTTTAAGAAATGCACGCATCATGAGATTTTATGAAACGATCAGGCATGTCTCTTTTAAGATAAAATCCGAGGGATTGAAGTGATGTGGCAAAGTTAAATGATGGGAGCTAGCCGGGTAGCCGGGCCCAGGGATCCCCTGTTTTAATGTATGATTATGAGCTTATGGATCCATGTGTGATATCATGGTGAAGTGGCAAGCATAGAGGTGTGACATATAGGGATCCCGGCTCGAGGTCGGGTGAACCACACCGTCACGTACGTTGGTTATTTCAACTGATCAGTCACACGCCCGCTCACATTCACGGATACGACTCATACGTTTTTCATGTTATGTTATGCCATGCCTTATGTATGTTTATGTTACGTATGTACGATATGAAATGTATGAAGCAATGTTTTAAGATCATGCACGCATTCATGTTTTAACGTTATTTTATTACAAGTATGTGCCTGCATGCGATTTTATGTACTTTGTTGTTAGGATAAAATTTATGGTTTTGGTGATAACAAAATGACAAGTTAAATCTGGATAATCAGACGATATGTGTAGTAGTGAATCCAGTCGACAGGATTATCCAGTCGTGTCTACAGTAAATCAGTTGTGAGGTGAAACCAGTTGTTAGCTACAGTGGCATTGTCAATCAGTCGATGGGTTATACAGTCGAGAGCTACAGTGTTTTTATCCTTGGTATCGAATCAGTTGCAAGCTACAATGATTTGTTCATTCAGACGTTAAGTATACAGTCGAGAGCTACAGTATCTTGTGTTAGTCGACGTGGTACATAAACAGACGAGATATTATGTTTTGATAATCCAATCGCAGTGAACAGTAGTTTGATAATCCAGACGCAGTGAATAGTGGTTTGTGTATCCACACGCAATGTACAGTGATTTGGGTATGCAGGGAATAGTGGTTCATATATTGAGTATCCAGACGAGAGCTAAAGTAGTTCCTTGAAACAGACGAGAGATAGTGTTTTGGTTACCCAGACGCAAGCTACAGTGCCTTCGTAATCAGACGCAAGTACTTGAATGGTAACGTGTGCAAAACGATGTCGCTTAAATAAGTTGAAGCGACACCGTATTTAGACCAGTCGCAAGCTACAGTGGCGTTATAACCAGACGAGAGCTACAGTAAGTTTCTTAACTAGTCGAGGGTATTTGAGGGTAGCGATGACAAAACGATGTCGCTTGAATAATTTGATACGACAGCGTTTTTGACTTCGCGCTAGAAAACCAGTCGTTGGGTTATATAAAGAATCAGGCGCTAGAAAACCAGTCGATGCATACTTGGAAGTATTTTCCAGTCGCAACAGTTGAAGACACGACGAAGATAATTGGATCTGGTTATCAAAATAATTTCAGGCGCAAGTTCAAATTGATTCAAATACGATCGTATACTCAAAATGGAAAAGATCATCAGGATCGTACAATTGCCTGGAATTAAGGAGACAAGGTAGGTACTATTTTGGGTAAATAGTATGATGTGCAGAGGCCGTTTTTCATTGTTTGCACAGAAATGTAAAGAAGACAAATTGGCTCTGTCAATGAGCAATTTACCTTATAGTGGAGCAGGAATTACGGTGTACAATTTTGGCAGTAATTCAAACGGGATTTATTTTCCTTTGAAGAATTTATGACCGTTGCAATCGAAGCCTATAAATACAAGAATCTGGATTGAATAAACCATCCTTCGCCATTTTAATCTATTGTGGTCACGCTGTCAAAATCCATCTAGAGCTTCACTTTGTTGAAATCACTCAAAAAGATTACAAGACTCGAAGAACATTCAAGTGTTGTTTTTCATAGATAAATCCTTCGAGTCCATTCTCTGGTTCATCCTTTTGAATCATCGAGTTTATTTGTTTTAGAAACCAGAGAATTTTACAATACTCATATCTTGTATTCATTGTCATATCCTTTTGAGTCTGTAACGAACTGTATTTGTGAAGAAGTTCGAAAAACATACAAGGGTTGTAAACCAGCAGCTGCGTCTGCTTGGATTGTTGTTGTGAGATACTAGGAGTTCTCGTAGCTGCGGGTTACGGGATCGGGTGTTTGTAGAAGGACTACTCTCATCAAATCTTCTAGTGATACCTTCCGAGGAGGAAGAAGGGGAGACGTAAGACATTGAAGTCCAAACTTCCAGAAACAAATCCTGATCTCTTTGCTATTTACTTTACGCACTTACATATTGCTTGTTATTCACTGTTCACAAGTTAATCGATTTTATTCCACACTTTTCAAGTTAACCGAGAAACTTGCATAAAACTGAGATACCTTAAGTCTGTTAACTCAGGCTTAAGTTGAGTTGTGCTTGTAAAACATTTTAAAAGATTTCAAAAATCGAAGGAGTTCATTCACCCCCCCCCCCTTCTGAACTCCTATTTACTTATTGATCCTATTTCTGGGACCATCAAGTGGTATCAGAGCAGGAAAATCTCAGTTATTGAACAGTTGTGTTTCGTGCTTTATTACATCTAAATATGTCGATTTCTCACAACAAGATTCCTTTGTTTTCGAGGGAAGAGTATGACGACTGGAAGATTAGGATGCAAGCGCATCTAGCAGCCATGGATGATGACATGTGGTATGTCATCACTGAAGGACCTCTGAAAATCATGAAGCCAAATCTGGCGGTTGCAGTAACAAGTGGCGAGCCTCAGTTTATTCCAAAGGCCAGACATGAATATACTAATGAGGACAAGAAAAAGGCCAACCTAGACAACGTGGCGAAAGAAATATTATTCAAAACGCTGGACAAAGACAAGAATATGTTCAGCAAGATCAAGAACTGTACTACTGCAAAAGATATCTGGTAAAAGCTAACCCAGATCTGTGAGGGCAATGACGAAACCAAAGAAAACAAACTAACAGTAGCCCAGCAAAAATATGAAGCGATCAAAATGATGGATGGAGAGACGATGGCCGAGTTTGACGAAAGATTTAGCGCTGTGGTGATTGAGCTAAACAGTCTTGGGAAAGAATATAGCAACAGGGAGTTGGCGCTGAAAGTCATGAGAGCGTTACCAAAGGAGTGGGACGTGAAGACCATGGCCATGAGGGAGTCTAAGGACTTGAACAAGCTGGAGCTACACGACTTGTTCGCCAACTTGAAAGCATATGAGTTCGAGTTGGAGACAAGATCAGAAGCTGGACCCTCCACCTCCCAGCCAACGAAAGCCCTTGCTGCTACAATTGCTGAACCATGCTCTCCTACCACCAGTAAGTCTGCCGACCAACTTAGTGACGACGTCATGTCCCTCTTCGCAAAGAATTTTGGGAAATTCATGAGAAGATCCTTCCACCCTTCCTCTCCTTACAATAATTTTAATAAATCTGATAAAGTTGCGTCTGACTTGATATGCTATAACTGTGATCATCCAGGTCACTTTGCTGCTGATTGCAACAGACCCAGGA
This sequence comes from Dorcoceras hygrometricum, assembly GCA_001598015.1. Classification (NCBI taxonomy): domain Eukaryota; kingdom Viridiplantae; phylum Streptophyta; class Magnoliopsida; order Lamiales; family Gesneriaceae; genus Dorcoceras; species Dorcoceras hygrometricum. The sequence continues at coordinate 166,143 of KV012857.1, forward strand.
AAGATGAGAGATACAGACGAGACAACAATAAGGATGAGCGACAAAAAAGAGAGGAGGAAGATGATGAAAGAACTGTTGAAAGATCCAAAGACAAGTCCAAGGACAAATTCAAGGATCGATCAAAGGACAGGCGAATGAATATCAAAAGCGACAAAAGACCCAGTCGCAGGAATGACCGCAAGGTGTTGGTGGCTGAGGAGAGCACCAAGAGCTGGGCAGACAGCGATTCAGAGTCATCCAGCAGCAGTTCCTCTTCTAGTGGCAGTGAACAGGAGGAAGTTCACTGTCTCATGGCTAACCAAACAGATAACGACGAGGTATTTGATTTTTCCAACGTTGAATTTACACGTGAGGACCTAGTTCAGGCACTGAACGATATGGTCCATGAGTACAAGACTCTATCTCACACATTTGAGGAAATCAAGGCCGAAAACGCAAGTCTGAAAAATAATTCAGCAGAATCGAGTTCTAACGAGCTTGAGGATACTGATAGTTTAAAGACTGAGTTGAGTAAGCTGAGAATAGAGAATGAATTGTTGAAAAGTGAGTCCAGAGAGCTCAAGGCTGAAGTTGAAAAGTTAACTAAAGAAATGAGCTCCTGGACCCAATCAGCTCGTGCTTTCCACAAACTACAAGAAATCCAAAAGTCAGCACATGATAGAACTGGCTTAGGTTTTAGTAATAGCGAAAGAAGTGAAGGAGAGACAAGTCCTCAGTCACAACCGGTGTATGACAAGTTCAATAAAATGGGCTTTGTCAAAGCTGACGTGATATATGATTGTTGCGAGTCGATAAGATATGATGACCAGAAATCTTCCCAGTCAAGTCATGAAGGAAAAGGAAAAGATGGCATCGGCTATCAATGGCCTGAGAGTTCCAAGCCCAGTTGGTTAAAGAACCGATTGGACAAGGACAAAGCGAAAGCTGGTTCCAAGTCCTATGTTCCAAACCAGCAGCGGCGTAACTTTAGGAAGGCAAAATATGGTTGGAAAAAGACTTGGCCGAGAAGAGATCCTGTTGGTCAAAATGTCAAATCAAAACTCAATAGATCGCACAATTTTGCACAGACTTTCGTGGATCCAAAAACTGGGAAAACTGTGAAAGTGATTCAAGTCTGGGTCCCGAAAGGGGTAATCCAATCTGGACCCAAGTAAAATTGGGTACCAAAAGCTGCTTGTTTGATTGCAGGATAACGGGTACAAAGCAGCAGCTGAAACAACTTTGTGGTACCTAGACAATGGGTGTGCACGCCACATGACTGGAAATCCAAAGCTACTAACAGACGTTGTTCCTCACAAAGGAGCAAAAATAGTCTTTGGAGACAATGCTTACGGTAACAATGTGGGTAAGGGTAAGCTTACCCATGGTAACATCTCTATTTTTGATGTTCTAGTTGTTGATAACTTGCGTTACAATCTGATCAGTATCAGTCAGCTTTGTGACAAAGGTTTCCTTGTTAATTTTCAACAACACACATGCACAGTTCAGAACTCAAATGGTCTGACTGTATTGGTGGGTAAAAGATCGGGGAACACCTACATTATCGATTGGTCAGATCACGTGAAGTCTGACCAGTTGTGTCTTGCAGCTGGTTCTTCCAAAAGCTGGCTGTGGCACCAAATAATGAATCACTTGAATTTTAAAACACTTGCCAAGTTGAGTGAACATGATATGGTTTCTGGTCTGCCAAAAATTAGTTTTTCTAAGGACAAGATTTGTGCAGCATGTCAACTGGGAAAACAAATTCGATCCACTTTCAAAACAAAAGGCGGTAAACGTTCTTCCCGAAGCTTAGAGTTTTTGCATTTGGATCTTTTTGGTCCTGTTTCTATAACCAGATTAGGGGGAATGAACTACACCCTAGTCATTGTTGATTATTTTACTAAATATACTTGGGTGGTGTTTTTAAAAGCAAAATCTGAAACCGCTGACCAGTTGATTAGGCTTTTAAAACGTTTGCAAAATGACAAATTTTTTACAGTCAACCGGATAAGGAGTGATCGAGGAACATAGTTTTTAAATCAAAACTATCTTCTTATCTGGATGATATTGGAATAAAGCATGAGCTCTCTGCAGCTAGAACTCCTCAGCAAAATGGTTTAGCTGAGAGGAGAAACCGCACTTTAAAAGAAGCTGCTAGATCTATGATTGCTTATTCGGGTATTTCTCCAAAATTTTGGGCAGAAGCAGTTAACACAGCGTGTTACACTCAGAACAGATCAATGATTAATAGGATGCACGATAAAACCCCCTATGAGATCTGGAATGACAAGAAACCTGATATTTCATATTTCAGGGTGTTTGGATGCAAGTGCTTCATTCATAACAATGGCAAGAAGCATCTAACTGCCTTTGAACCTAAATATGATGCAGGAATATTTTTAGGTTACTCAGCAGTGAGCAAGGCGTATAGATTATTCAACAACAGAAGTCTAACAGTTGAGGAATCCGCTCATGTGGTTTTCGATGAAACCAGCTTCAAGTCAAACTCAGCTGCAAGTTTACATGACCTATGTTCACGTCTGGAGTCAACAAATCTTGAGGAATCAGACGACGATGACGTGCCACAAGATATACAGCTGAGGAAGAACACCAGTCGTGGATCATAATGCATCAAGTGCACCAGCTACTGGAAATGTTAACACCAATGTACAACCAGACGTTGCGCCCATGAATATTGAGATACCAGACGTAGCGCAACCAGTAGCAAGCACTTCAACTCAAATGGCGTCTGGACAACCAGTCGCAAGCGTTACTTATCAATTGACATCGCAACCAACTACTGGTGACCCAGTCGCAAGCATCACAAGATCAACATCTGGATATCCAGCTGCAAGCATGTCTTCACCTACGACTGATCAACCAGTCGCAAGCACTTCTTACCAGTTGGAAGCAGACGCACAAGCCAGTGATACTACACATCTAATGGCGCCTGCTGATCCAGTCGTTGCAAACCAGCCAACGACACAGGGGGAACAACAAAGAACAAACCCCATTGGACTTGATCTTCGGTGGAACAGAAATCATCCACCTGAGCAAGTCATAAGTAATTTCGAATCCCCTGTTCGCACGCGAGGCAAGCTATCTCAGTCTGATCATTTTGATGCTGCTTTTCTTTCGCATATAGAACCTAAGGTAATAGATGAGGCCTTAGAAGACCCAAGTTGGATATATGCTATGCAATAGGAACTCAATCAATTTGAACGCAATAAAGTATGGACACTTGTACCTAGACCTAATAATCATTCAGTGATAGGAACACGTTGGGTCTTTAGGAATAAACTGAATGAAGATGGAGTAGTAACAAGAAATAAGGCTAGGATGGTTGCACAAGGATTTAGGCAAATGAAAGGAATTGATTTCGATGAGACCTTTGCACCAGTAGCAAGATTAGAGGCCATACGTATGTTTCTTGCATATGCTGCATATAAAGACTTCAAAGCCTTTCAGATGGATGTCAAGAGTGCTTTTCTAAATGGCGTCTTGACAGATGAAGTGTATGTTGCACAACCTCCTGGCTTCACAGATCATACAAATCCAGATTTCGTTTACAAATTGGACAAGGCTCTATACGGGTTGAAGCAAGCACCCAGAGCCTGGTATGATACACTCACTAATTTTCTTCTTGAGCATAAATTCACGATAGGCACAGTAGATAAAACATTGTTTAAATTTGTTAAGGATGACCATGTCTTACTTGTTCAAATTTACGTTGATGATATTATTTTTGGGTCAACTAACCTCAAACTGTGCAAGAAATTTTCCAAGCTCATGCAGGATAAATTCGAGATGAGCATGATGGGAGAACTAACTTTCTTTTTGGGCTTACAAGTTCGCCAGTTGGAGAATGGAATATTCATCAACCAGGCGAAATATACTAAAGAACTGCTGAAGAAATTCGGAATGGAAAATAGTTCAGCAGCAGCGACTCCCATGAGCTCCACAATCAAACTCAATAAATACGAAGCTGGAACTGCCATCGAGGTATCCCTGTATCGTGGTATAATAGGCTCTTTGCTATATTTGACTGCTAGCAGACCAGACATCATGTTTGCTGTCTGTATGTGTGCTACATTCCAAGCAGAGCCAAAGCAATTGCATTACATTGCTGTAAAGCGAATATTGAAAATATTTGAAGGGTACTCTAAACGTGGGTCTTTGGTATCCCAAAGCTCCGGCTTTCAACTAATTGGGTATAGTGATGCAGACTACGCAGGTTGTCGGATTGATCGCGCAGTTGTTGCGCCCAAATCCTCTGGATTCAACATCAATTGAAGGATTACGGAATTGATGCTTCTGAAGCTCCTATTCTCTGTGACAACACCAGTGCAATAGCAATCACTCAGAACTCTGTGCTGCATTCACGGACCAAGCACATCGATATCAGGCATCACTTTATAAGGGACCACGTGCTAAAGAAGGACGTCCGGTTGGAGTATGTGTCGACGGAGCAACAAGTTGCTGACATCTTCACAAAGCCTCTACCAGACGCTAAGTTCTCTTATTTTAGAAACATATTAGGTCTTCTTTAGTTGCCATGATTTGTCTGTGCGCTAACAAATTTGCAGATTGAAAGTCGTTGTCTACCTCAATTGCAAGTCTCTTGTTCAGGGGGAACAGTGGACTACCAGTCGAGGGATTCAACTTGCGTTGGAAAATACCAGTCGTCTGGTATACCAGTTGCAAGGTACCAGTCGCAGGGGGAACCAAAGTCTGGATTGTTAAGTGTGACGTCGACTGAATATGTTGCGTCTGGACACCCAGACGCTGCATATATACAGTTGATACTTATTTGTAACCAGATTTTGCCCACCTGGCGATATACTAAAATTCCAGCTGCAAGGTTATTAAACCAGACGCAGCATTCCATGTTCACGCTGCTGAGCCAATAGATCGTCTATGGATTTTGAATGAGCATCGGATAGTAAATCAAAAATTTGAGAGGCTGTGGCAGTCCAGGGCTGGCCAGGAGTGTAAAATTGTCTATGAGACTCCATGATCTTCCTGAGCAGCAGTTCTTTGTACTTAGCTAAAATGTACATCAAGTCTTCGTCCTCCACTGATGTCTCTATGCACTTTGACTCTATGGATATACCTGTGAATACCCAAGCAGATACTCAAACATCAGCACCAGTTGATTTCACTATGTTTACAGATGCTCTTGAAGACCTCAGATCATCTATTTTTCAGCGCATCCATGATTCTAACTGCGAAATATTATCCAAGGTCGATGCTGTTGAATTGGGTGTTCGTGGGGATCTTCTCAAATTGCAAGTTCTACTTCGCCAGTCCCTTGAGAATGCTTGTCGGGTTCTTCAAAGGCAAGGTACCACTCAAGCAACGCAGATCAATGATCTCAAGAAGGGCTTGATGGCTCCAGTCGGCACTATCTTTCAAGATTTATTTGATATCAAGAAGAAGAAAAGAGAACAAGATGCCAAGCTCATTGCGTTGGATGGGCAAATTGCTGCTATCAGGAGCGAACAATTGGATTTTCAAACAAAGATAGCAGAAGATATACTCAGCCTTTCCATCCAAGTTGGTGACATCGCCGATTACATAAGAGGTGGTGATGCCAAAAAGGGGGATATAGGCAGTAGCAGTCGCCCTAGTACTGTGAGAACACAAACGTTTCCACCAACGACTGGAACTTTTGCAGAGAGAGCTGAACAGGCACGGAGACACATTATAGAGAGTGGACAAGTTATCAGTATAGAAGAGGCCGTGGAAAGAGTCATTGAAAGCAGACAGACGGGAGTCTGATAGGCTGGATAGATAAAGAGAAAGAGAAAGGAGAGAACGTAGGCAAAGCAGAAGTGGAACCTATAAAAGAAGAAGAGGATACAGATTAGAATCTCTTGAAAAAATCTTCTGTATCATTCTCTCAGTCAATGAAATTCGATTTCCAGCAGTTCGTGTGCAATTTACTTTTGCATATCTATTCATGTCGGCTGCTATGTTTTGTCATCACCAAAAAGGGGGAAATTGTTAGGATAAAATTTATAGTTTTG
>KV012857.1:185841-197659 GCA_001598015.1 Dorcoceras hygrometricum
CAACAGTCGGCCAGTCACAACGTGGCACCCAATCAGGTAATAAAATCAATTATCAATTCAGGCTCAAGATGTATGCAATGAATGTCATTCAATTTCAATGCTCAATGCATACCATTTACAATACGTGAAACAGAACAGAATTCAATCAATTCCATCATCTAAATTCACGTAAGCCACATAACAGCAAATCACAACACTGAAAAGATAGACATGATCACGCTCAACTGTTAAGGGGCCGCTCAATCGTACCTTTCCTCTTCAATTTACCTAACAGATTTCTCCTGGCTCAAATCACGCAGCAGGAAACTTCCTGGAAGCTGAAATCTGTTACAACATAGCTAATATCTTAGCTCAATCTCATCATAAATACACTAATCCTACGGCCAGAAGTCTAATTCCATTCCTACACTTCTATGCAGGCATTAGCTACAAGAACAGAGCTCAATTCTAACAGGAATGCTCACCCAAAAGCTCACGCTAGCAGAAGAACGCACGCACAGACTTTTCTCAAAAACTTCGAAGTCCAGCAGCTTCGCGTTTCCACTTCCAGCGCAATACAATCGTCTCAAAAGGGTAGCAAACGAAAGAGCTAAGCAAGGGGAATCCAGCGCCACTAAGATCTCCAAAAACAGAGGCTGGATGCGACGGGAAACGGCGGTGGAAATCACGGTGAACAGTAGCTCGACGAGGGTTTGGAGAAGAAGAGATAAGAAATATCTGGCTCAAAATAATTCTAAGTGTCGAACAACACTTCTATATATAATCTCCCCAAATCAACATCTGTTGAATACCAATAATCAGTCGACTGAACAGTATAGATCTTCCAGCAGATACCTCCTTTCTTTCGCTAAATTCAGCAGCAACGACTACACAAACAATCGCACGAAAACACTTCAAAACGACACCGTTCCCATCAAAACGACGCCGTAGCAAACACCAGCTGACAACAGCTCTCGCAAGCAAAACAACCAAGAGCTGATAACAGCTCTCTCTTCAAAACAATCTATCTGCTGGTCGCGAGAAATCACTCAAAACGACGACGCATCTACTAAACCAAACGACGTCACTTTGGTTACGTAAACATTGCTACCAACAGCTGATCTCTCAAACGAAAAGCTCAAAACGCAGCGTTTCGACTAATTCAAACGACGCCGCTTCTCAAAGCTCTCGAATTTGCACGCCTGCTGGTCAGCAGCAACCATCGCAACGCAAACTACTACCAGCAGCAATGAATACGTCACGCCTACGTCATCATATCTATCGATAGCTCTCGCGACTGACTCCACGAACCATCAGCTGATCACTGTTCACAAGAGCCTCTGCTGAATTCAATAGTCAACACTCCAAAATGTTGACTAACGCGTGTCACTTCCTCGCTCAATCTCACGCTAAACGCAACATCTGCCAGCAGCAACTTCAAACTCCGAAACCAAAACCAGCAGCTCTCCTTGCGTCACGCTGACGTCATCTCTGCTGATTCCAAATTCACAAGCAGCGAGCTACATTAAGGTTGACCTGCGTTGACTCCGCTACAGTAGCGTGCTATTAACAGCTTTGCACCAAAAATCGCTACAATTGAAATTCCCAAAAATTAACGCAACGCTCAAAATCAGCAGGGACTTCAAAATCTACGTGATTAATTCCCAAATCAAATCAATTAATCACTAAACCCAATTCTCAATCCTCACACAAAGACAATAAAGCAACTGCTGAAATATTAAAATGAATGCATCTGCTGGTGAACAGTGCATCTGCTGAATGTTACGAAGACAACGAAACTGCTGAATTCTAACAAATGAATGCAGCTGCTGAATTCTAACAAATGAATGCACCTGCTGGTGTTAACAAAGGAATACACCTGCTGGTTTTAGCAAAGGAAATGCATCTGCTGAATATGCATCTGCTGAATTTATGAAAGAAATACATCTGCTGAATACTAATAGCTGATGAACAAACTATCAACTGATGAACCTACTATCAGCTGATAAACAAACTATCAACTGATGAAAAACTATCAATTGACGAACGAACTATCAGCTGCTGAACAATACACAACAGCTGAACATGAAATAGTGGCATTCAATTCAATATGCCAAATTCTGAAAGAAGCGTGCTCTGTTTTAAACCAAATAATGCATATGAAAACCGAACAGTTTTAGTTAAAACAAAAGGATTCAATCGGCTTGTAGGAATTGTTTAGACATCTACTGTAATTGCATTTCTGATATCTGGAATTTAGCTCTTAAATGGTAAAAGCTAAACAATACATAGATAAAATATGAAACTCGATTGATCAAGGGTTGAATAAAATATCATTGTAATCCCTCAATCTCATATCTTTCTAGTTTGTGGCCTCTAAAATATCTGGACATTACAACCTACCCCCCTTAACAAAATTTCGTCCTCGAAATTTCTTACTTAAAAGATCTGGGTAGCTTTACTACAAGTCATAATCACTTTCCCACATAACTTCTCTTTCAGTGTGATTTCCCCACTGCATCTTAATCTAGGGATAGTTCTATTCTTTAACTTACGGTTTTTCTCTTGAAAGAATCTTTACTAGAACTTCTTCATAATTGAAATCTAACACTACTTAAATAGGTTCTTATCTGAGCATCTAATTCTACTATAAGAGACGCATCGATGAAATGAAATCAGACGCAACAAATTGGAACAGTATTTGGAAACGAAACAAATTTCTACTGTTCATGAGTATTGCTGAAAGAAACCAACTGGGATAAATAGGAACCAGCTGCAAGGTCTTTTACTAACAACAAACGTATTAATTAAAATGATGCCGTTGCGAAACAACATGAATACAACTGCTGGATACAACGATATAATGCAACTGCTGGAAATGAACTGTGCAGCTGCTGGTCATAACAATGAAATTCAATTGCTGAAAATGAACTTTGGTGCTGCAACATCAAACGACAGCTACGCTATCAGCTGTTGTCTATCGAACCAGACTTTATACCGATTCGACTAACAACTACCGATTACATAGCGTCAAGATCCGATATTACCATTCACCGGAAGATGAACAATTCTAAACATACGGGAAATAAAACTCGAACTCAAAGGGACCTAAACACAGTACTCTACTTCTATTTCTTCTAAGTTAGATATCAATTTCTTAACAAACCTATCTGATACAAAATACAAGTTGACCAGAATCTAACAATGCTAATGTAAACATATTGGCAACAAAATCTTACCCGTCGCCGCTGAGGTATCTGCTGGGGTTTCTGCAGCTGTCATTATGTAAGCTCTACCGGTGATGAGTGGTCGCTTCTGGGAACACTCCCTAGACATATGGTCTGGCTTACCACAAGTATAACACACTCTCTGGCCAAAAAGACACTGTCCTGAATGGTTTTTCTTACAGGTTGGACATGGAGGCCTAGTTCCTGAATTAGGAACAGCAGAGATAGGCTGAACAACTAAGGGTCCTTTTTCTTGAGACTCCTGCTGGTTACTACTTGGTTTCTTATTTTGCCTACGGTCCTTTTGTTGAAAAGCTTGTCTTTTTAATTGTCTCTCTTCTTCAATTACTTTCCAATCTTGTTCTGCCCGTAGGGCCTTATTCACAGCTGATCTATAATCTACAGGTTCTGCCAATCTAACATCATGCCTAATCATCGGCTTCAACCCATCAACAAAATGTTCTAGCTTCATATCTGCATTTATCCCAATTAAAGGAACAAAATAACAACCTCTCTCAAACTTACGGATATAATCCCGCATAGACATCTCTCCCTACTTAAGAGTTAAAAACTCACTACGCAATTGTTGTCTTACATCTGCCGTAAAGTATTGTTCATAAAATACTCTCTTAAACTCTTCCCAAGTAAGAATTTCCAAGTCTACTGTTAACTTGGCTCCTTCCCACCATATCATAGCATCTCCTCTCAGCATGTAAATCGCACACCGAGGCCTTTCTTGTTCAGTCAGTTGCAAATAGTCAAAAATAACCTCTATGGATTTAATCCAGCTTTCTGCTATAAGAGGATCAGTAGTGCCAGGAACCTGAGGTCTCTGTCTTCTAAACCTCTCCTGTGGATCTTCACGACTAACTATTCTTCCTGAGGTTTGACCATTCCCATTATTGTTTTGGTTAACTAAGCGCTCTAACAACTGAGCGATGGTATTGAGGACGGGGTTCATTCCATCAGACTCACTATCTGCTTCTGTAAAACTTCCTCTTCCTCTACCTCTTCTTGACATATCTGTAAGGGTAGCCCAAATCCACCACAATTCTATATGAGAGATTACTTTATGCTAAAACATGAATTAAAACTCACAAATTTTAGAAGCGGCTGGAGAGATCTGCTCAGACTGGAAGTTTGTTTATCTCAAGGACCATGCTCTGATACCAACTGTAACGACCGGACTTTTCTCAAAGGAAATTTAGAAATTTGGGGATCGAATTGAAAGACCCAAAAATTTCAATCTTAATAAACATAAAAGTCGTTACTAAATTCTGGACTAAATTGCGAATAAACACAATTCTTTACTACTGAAATGCGGAACAATTGAAACAATGACGTAAGTGGAAGTAAAATCAGCTGCAAGGGTAAACACGTTTCATAACAAGCGAAGGAAATCAGCAGGAAGGGTATATAAAACATGGAACTAAATCCTCTGCTGATAAAATAACTCACGTGGGACTGAAATACCATCTGATAAAATACCAGTGAACTAGCATATATCTTTACTCCAAAAGTTCATACAGATTTCTACAAAATGAGAAACTAGAAATCTGCTAACATACAAAACTATAACTAAGTTCTGTACATCAAAATCAAAAGCTAAAAAGAACAATGGAAGGATAAAATACCAGTGAACTAGCATATATCTTTACTCCAAAAGTTCATACAGATTTCTACAAAATGAGAAACTAGAAATCTGCTAACATACAAAACTATAACTAAGTTCTGTACATCAAAATCAAAAGCTAAAAAGAACAATGGAAGATGTCCACGATAAACACATCCTCCCTTTCTGATCATCTCCCTCCAACTCTTACTGCTGATCACCTGCACTCAATGAAAACTAGTGAGCCGAAGGCTCAGCAGGTAAATCTGGAATAGCAAAATCATGCAATAGAACTGATACTGAAACTGAAACTGGAAGTTGAATACATAACTGAAATCTGCGTACGCTTTGAAATGAACAAGCGCAATAATACATATAACTGGGAATTCTGATAGAAACTGAAAGCATAAAACATAATCAAATTCTGAAAACATTTTCTTAAACATTCTCTGGAGCTGTGATTAAAATCACAATTGCGCTCTTCTGAAATTATGACAACACTTTAAACATTTTGGTCCAATTCGCTTGATCAAACTCCTGACATCAGTTTCTAGCTCTATGGCTCATGGTGAAGGGATATACAGATCCGTTGACCTATACACCTGATCCTTCCTCTGTTGAAATGGCACACGGTTCGTCAGCCACGCACTCACCCTTCTTCTGGGGACCCTCTTAGTTGTCATAACTTAAAATATTTTCTAAAACATCGTTCTGCTCTTTCTTTTCTTTCTAAAAATCTGTTTTCTTTCTCTCTTGCATGAATTACTGGTTTTTCTTTTGTCTAATGATGTTCTGGAACTGTAAAGGATTTCTCTGTAAAGCTTGCGAAGATGAAAAATGAATAAATTGGCTAGTTGAATCTGTCAGATAAGTCGAAAGATTCATCTGAATTGAAGTGTAAATGAGTAAAAATCAAATTCTAAAATTCCGCTATCTGCTGAAGAAAATGAAGAATGAACAGTATCAGTCGCAAGACTAATACCAGCTGAATGAACAGTACCAGTCGCAATGAATAGGAAACCAGTCGCAAGAAAAGAATCCAGTCGCAAGGTCTTTTAAATAAATGTAAAGTGAAACGATGTCGTAGCGCATAAATCACTCGCTACAACCATACGTAAAGACAATAAAGCAACTGCTGAAATATTAAAATGAATGCATCTGCGGGTGAACAGTGCATCTGTTGAATGTTACGAAGACAATGCAACTGCTGAATTCTAACAAATGAATGCAGCTGTTGAATTCTAACAAATGAATGCACCTGCTGGTGTTAACAAAGGAATACACCTGCTGGTTTTAGCAAAGGAAATGCATCTGCTGAATTTATGAAAGCAATACATCTGCTGAATACTAATAGCTGATTAACAAACTATCAACTGATGAACCTATTATCAGCTGATGAACAAACTATCAACTGATGAAAAACTATCAATTGACGAACAAACTATCAGCTGCTGAACAATACACAACAGCTGAACATGAAATAGTGCGACTGCGGATCGCAACTACTGAACTCAAACAATACAATAGCTGAAATCTATACTTAGAATATTTTCGACAAAGCAATATCAGCAGTGGTATAAGAACCAGCTCTCATACTTAACATGTAGATAACCATGAACTACGAAGGTTACCTTTGTCTGAAGAAATTTCTGGAAATGATCGAATAAGCTACTTGTAAGCTACTTCGATGGAATTTCTGAATAAAACTTAAGAACTAACTAAAAGAACATCATCAAACCATTTTCTGTAAACTTTCTGGATTAAAATCATAGTAAAACGCAACCTTCATAAAACAGAGCATAAACTTTTCTGGTTTTTGAAGAACAGCCGAAGCCATCTTCCTTTCTTTAAAATCTCATATAATCATGCAAACAGAATCGAATATATGCTTTCACTGAGTGAGCAAGAAACAGAGTTTACTTGCCTGAATTCTTTAACACAAATCACGGTAGAAATCCAGTAACTCCTAACGCACCGCCTGTTTCCTTTAAAACACTTTGAAAGTATTTTGTTCGGCTTCTAGAGAGAGAGAGCACCGCTTTAACTAATTTGTTTTGAAGATAATAATGCATGAAGCAGCTTAAGATCCTATTTATATGATTTGTAAATGCCTAAGGAAGAAACGCATTCAATTCAATATGCCAAATTCTGAAAGAAGCGTGCTTTGTTTTAAACCAAATAATGCATATGAAAACCAAACAGTTTTAGTTAAAACAAAAGGATTCAATCGGCTTGCTGGAACCACTAGACGTCTACTGTTATTGCATTCTAAAATCTGGTTATCAACCCAAGATATAAGAATAGGTTGATCATTACATAGTCATGGAATCTAAACTCCCATATCATGAAATCTGCTATTTAGCTTTTGAATAATGAAAGCTAAACAATACATAGATAAAATCTGAAACTCGATTAATCAAGAGTTGAATAAAATAACATTGTAATCCCTCAATCTCATATCTTTCTAGTTTGTGACCTCTAAAATATCTGGGCATTACAAGAGTACTACATGTGCTTTAGGTAAAGGTTACCTCGTAGCACATGCCGATGTCGCTATTTGATCTCCAAGATGTATCGCATAGTTATTGAATCTCTAGAGACTTTTGATTTACCAATAGTCATTGATTCAATCGGGGTATTTGAATTGAAGGGAACGTACTATACATTGACCATTACCTACTGGTTCTTGCAGGCACTATCAGTGATACCTAGAGGATCATGGGGCGATGTTACTAGATGCTTTACCATGGTCCTTGTTAAATCAGAAAATGCATTTTTCATGTCACAAGGAGTTGTGAGACCACGACTGGCTGTATGCCTGAACCATTGAGGGTCACACAGGTACTGGTTACCCAATTCTCTATTGGATATAAAACTCAAAATTTTGAGTATAGAGGAAGGGAGATTGGAAGTATGACTTCCAACAGTGGTAGGAGTGAAACTGTAATATTTAGAATTAGTGGTTCAAAAATTTGATTTTACATCATAATGATCAATTTTGTCACTGAGTGCATCGGGGCTTTCTAATCGTCAATCGGGATTATGATGGCACCATAATGATTGAATCGAAACCATTGTGCGATGGGCTTGGTCTTGCCAGGGGCCATCAAGCATTGGTGAGACCACCATAATATCTATAAAAGGGGGAGCTATTAACATGCAATTTAAGTTAGTGTTTTTGAAACCATAACCCTTCCCTCTCCTCTCCCTTCTCGGCTGCCTGCCACCACCGCCGCTTTGGCTCCTCTGAGCTGGACCTTTCCATGTGCATCGCAACACGATCTATCCATCCGTCAAAACCTGTTGCACTTTCTAATGCAAGGCAGCAGAGGAATTGAAAAACCGATCGTGGACCGGATTAGGTGAGTAACAAGAGTTCAACCGTTGAAGGTTCATTTCCTTGTCGGACTGGTCGGATTCGGGCACCTAGTCACCAAAGATAATCTTCTAAAACACCCTATGCTTATATTACATGTTAATGTTTATGTATGAGCATCCACGACAGCCACGCCGGTCTGTGGTGGACCAAAAATTTTAAAATCTTCCGTCGCCTGTCGGGGGCATGATTTGTACTTTGTGTTCTTTGGTTTTTAATGTGTTGCAGGCTTTTCTTCACTTTAAGCACGTGAGCACTGTACTTTGAGAAGACAATACAAACAAGTCGATTTGAATACAGAAAAGCATTCTGTGTATAGTCTTGTATTCAAATCTCTTTGCTTCTATTTTATTCTGCTTCTGCTCTTGATCTCTACTCTTTTCTCTGTTCTACTATGTTCTGGTCGCTGAGCTGCTTTGACCTTAACCATCTTGGATCTGTGTACCAGCTCGTAGTTTCTGCAGTTATGTTATCCGAGCTGGTTTACCTTTGACCAACTTTTCTCCATTTCGATCTTTCATTGAGCTGGTCAGAGCTCTTCTCTGCTCTCGTTCAAAGCTCTCCTCTCATCTGCTCTAGATCTCTGCTCTTCTTATTATTCTGCGCTTGATCTTCATGCTGCTCCAGCTCCAAGTTGGTGAACCAGCTTGGTGTTCCCTGCACTCTGGAAGTAAACTGATGTACCAGCTTGAGCGTCCCCTTACTATTCCAGCTTGATATCTTCGACCAGTCCAGCTCAGGCGTCCCCTCACTGTTCCAGTTTGGATATGTTTATGTCTACTCCAGTCTAAGCAAGTTGAGCATGTCATGTGGAGCGTTAGTACAATAATAGCAGATTTTGTGTGAATCAAAACTTAGATTTTGATATGTATAAACAGATCCAACAATCTCCCCCTTTTTTATTTACACAAAAACTGAGTAAACATAAGCAAGTATGTTTATGCTCAAAAATATTTCTTCCCCTTTTTGTGGGAATCAAAAAGGGTTTGAAATTTTGTCTCCCCATTAAGGTTAAAACAAAACTTCCCCTCAATAGAGCATGGGGTAATTTTATTTTTGAAATTAAAATATTTTGGGGAAACAGTTTGCGAAAACGGTATGCATGTATGAGATTTTAAAAACGAGATCTATGTCACCGTGAAAATCTCATCTATACAGATTAAAGGATAAATGGCCATTGAATTCACAGAATCTCTTCCGCTTCTCCCGAACATTGTTATAGTCGTTATTCTTTCAACGAAACCAGCGTAAGGGGTCTTGGCGTCCACAGATCACGCACAATCTATCAGCTCGATAGAATAGATGTTGCCGCACTTGTCTTTCGAGAAATTGCTCTGCAATCAATAGTCATTACTCCCCATATATTTATAGAGTGAGTTTTGAAAGCCTTAAAAATTTTGACAATGACAAGCTTTCGACTAAACGGATTATCAGAGCATGAGGTATTCTAAAACTGTTTTAGAAATTTTAGAAAATAAATGCACTTTTGAAGAACAACCAGCTCTGATACCACTTGTTAGTCCCGTTACACGGGGTACCAGATCGCAAAATTTGTGACGCCCGAATCCATGGAGCCAACAGAATTGGAGAAAAATTTAAAATTTGAAATAAATAGATAAATTCGAAATAGAGTAAGCTGTATTCCCTTACACAAAAACTGAAATAAAGCAGATGGAGCCAAAGGTACACAGTATAAGTAGATTTGAATTATAAGACTTCAGATATTACAAATACGGGAACTCTATATGAATTCTCTATTGTTGTAATGGATCTTAATATAGTTAGACAAAAGATCAAAAACAACAACAGCTAAGGCTTCACGGAACCGCTGCCATTGACAAACACACGCAGCCCCCAAATCTGGTTCAACTTGCGCCACCCGCTTGCCCATGAGCTACCTCACCTGGATCGGGAAAACTATTGAGCCTAAGGCTCAACAAGTAAAACTGAGGATAACAAAGATCACATAAATGCAGGCATAATATGGAGCGTAATACATAAATTAAAGGAATACATCTGAATCTAAAATCTCTCTACTGAAAGATAGATCGGAACATCTGATCTGAATTGCTTTATACTTAGTGACTTATGGTCTAGAGGCTCTCTGGTGGTCCTTGTGCATGAAGCATGTTAACTGATCAGTAACTCTCTGTGAAGGGATTACAATATTTCCGTAATCCTGTCCCTTTCATGAAGGGATTAGGGTCCTACTGTAATCATGTCCCTTCCTGAGTGATCGGGTCCTCTATACCATAAATCCTTAAATCTGAAACTTTACTTCCTTTAACTGAAATAGCTATATACTGGCTCTTGATCGAAAGTTGATCACTGAAATCTGGTAGATTCACTGCTATGAAAATCATTTTATCTTTAAAAACACTACTGAGTGTACAGCTGGACTCGGAGCTGATGATAGCAAGGACCAGCTCTGAAGGAACGACTCGAGCGTGCAATTAGATGTGGATTAAAGAAAACAGATCTTATGTGCAAAGGTCAGCTTTGGTTATGTAAATAGATCTTAGGTGTGAAAAACTGCACACATATGTGAATAACAACTTTGACTAAAGAAAATGGCTTGTGAATGGGAAAGACAGATCTGGTTCTTCGAAAACTGATTTGACATAGGGAAACAGATTTGACTGAACAGAACATATCTGATTTAGAAAACAATAACAAGAGCTTCGGAGCAAGTATTTCAGATTTGGTAGGTTACTCAGCTGTGAGGAACCCAAACAACAGATTTGGCTAAGAACAACGTTACGCGTAGAAACAACTTGGCTAATAAACACGAAATGCTGCTTCGACTCAGACAGTCTCTAAACAAACTAGCTTCTCTTATCAATCGGAACTCACTCCCGATCGAACCAACGTTGCCTATCCGTTTAGATTCGATGTCCAGAGCCTTCGCAATACTTAGGAACAACAAGAAACTTCTCTTGGCTTTATATTAACTGGAATTTGTACAACTCAGTATATTTTAAAACACAGCTGCTTGCTAAACCTTTTTGGTGAGTTTCCTCAAAACTAAAGCATCAAAGCAGTGAATCCATAGCTCAACTCAAACATTAACTGAAACTGAAACAGGCAAACATACACAGAAAACAACGAAGTTGTTGGGATCCGGATCACGCCCCCCGGCGAGGCAGCGGAAGAAAGAAAAATAAACAGCCGGGAGACGATCAATACAAAACTAATACAATACATCAATGACATTCATAGGGTGTTTAATAGGAATACCTTGTTGGCACTTGTGCCTGGCTCCAACCGGAATTACAATAACGCCGGCTCTTCACGGTAGATTGCGGTAGATAACGCCAATCAGGTCCACGACCGGAGACTATATTCCTTCGTCAGCCTGCACTAGAAGAGCTGACAAGATCTACGTGGACGGATTCTCCTCGTCGAATTGGCCGGAACTAATTTCCGGCAAAGAGGGCGGCGGCGGCGGCGGCTTATGGAGAGGAGTGAGGGTGGCGGCCAATGCTAGGTTTTAGGGTTGAGTTGTGAGTGTTATGTGATTGTATTATGAAGTCTCCTAAGTCTAATTAAATAGACTAAGTGGTAGGCTTGGACTGGCCCAACGGGCCCGGGTCCAACGGGTGAACATTCGGTTCATCCCTACCA